>OX352283.1:7694692-8294692 GCA_947086405.1 Esperia sulphurella
ATACACACATACATACATACACACATACATACATACATACATACATACATACATAAATACATACATTCCATTTGTTGCAGCCGTGTGCCCAGCGAACACATACTCGGCTGAGGGAGACAACACGTGTTTTCCTTGCCCAAGTGGAACGCGGGCCACACCGGGCGCCGGAAAGTGTCGCCTGGCTCTATCACGCCTGCGCAGGTACGATGTATGTATATATCACAGTATCCTGTGGTACCTTTTCGTCGGACAATTAATTAATAATAATAATAATAAATCCTTTATTATCAGGCAACTCTTCCCGTGGATGTCGTACAAGGCGACTAAGGGAATACATTATAAAACATCAATCAGGCCTCCCCAACCCGTCTGGCCAGCGCGGGGAATGTAGGCCAAATCCTCCGTCTGTCTCCGGCAGATGAGAGAGGGTTGTGCTCCTGCAGTGGAGTGGACAAAATTAACCTGATGATGAGGCAACTTGGCCCATAGATAAATACCTTAACCTAGAAATACATACATTATTATAACCTTAATTAACAGAATTCATCACACTATTATTGAGATTTTACTCTTTGAATCCCTAAAACGTCTAAACACTACTCCCTCGGGCCAGAAGTCCGGACTGAGGAGTATACCCTGGTGTTTTGTGGGCACCCGGAGTCCACAGGCCTTAAAGTTATTAAAAAATGGTCTAGATTTGGTACTTGTAAGTCTACTGTTTAGGCCGAATCGAGAACTACAACATAAATCTGCCTACAAAACCTAAAACAAACTAAACAAAGAAAATATGTGTGGAGTTTACCTATGTCCGGATGTATGCCCAGCAGTGGTGGTGGTACCCCGGCTGTGGGTACTGCTTGGCCAGCGTGGGCGTGCTGGGCGCTTGCCTGGCGTGCGCTTGCGCAGCGCGAGTGACGTCACGCGACCGACGTCCCGCCGACGTCGCCGTCGGCCGGGTGGACAGTCGGTGGACGTGGCGCAGGCGGGGCGCGGGTCAGTGGACATTGTACTGTATTGTAGTTCACATAAGTCAGTAAACCGTATATCGTCGTTTCTTTTTTTTATTCGTTTTTCGGAAATATTCCAACTAGCGCACTGGCAAATTATGCAGTCGTAGACTATAAAAAAGGTCCATAGTGGGGGTATATCGGAGTTAGTGCGCCTAACACCGATGCACCTCCACTATGGACCCAGCCCCGGATCTACGATTTTTTCGAACCGGGGCAGAAACTTGATAGTAGCGCCGCCCCTCTTTTACATGTTCTTGTGGACTGTTCTAGTTCCCACTCTCGCTCCCTATCTCACTCCCACTCAGACTCTCAATCCCGATCCCACTCCCAATCCCACTCCAGCTCCAACTGTAGTACAAACCAATCGCAATATGAATTTTGCTTCGAGGAAAATGTACTTTATTAATATCTCAGGTTCTAAGTGGCGTATCAAGATGAAACATGCACCAGATTTTAAGTTAGACCACCAGCAAGACAACTGTGAAAACTGCATCAAATTTCATTCAGTAGTTTTGGCGTGATGAGGTAACAAACATACATACAGACAGACAAACAAAAATTCTAAAAACAATTATTTTGGCTTATAAAGGCCCTATAAAGATCCCTCATACACATTTTTCTACAATATCTCATGTACAGACATAGACCAGTTACAGTTTTATTATACCTATGTCTATATAGATGTGTATCCGTTATCTAGTAACCATACCACAGGCTCTGCCTAGTTTGGGACTGGATAATTGGTGTGAATGTCGGAGATATTTATTTATTTATTACTAGCTGTTGCCCGCGACTTCGTCCGCGTGGACAACTTAACATCACAAATTATTATGTATTTCCCGTAGTAATGAAATGTATTTTCGGGGTAAAAACTATCCTATGTCCTATTCCAGGACCTAACCTATATGTTTGCCAAGTTTCATCCCGATCCGTCCTGTGGTTGAAGCGTGATTGAGTAACAAACATCCAAACTTTCGCATTTATAATATTAGCGGAATTTCTTCAGGCGCAGGTGGGAAGGCAAGCAGTACTACGCAGTCGCGGCGCGCGGGGGGGCGCGGTGCGCGTGCGCAGCCGCTGTCGCCGTCACGCGTCATTCTGGCGCGATTCTTCCGGGCTCCGCGCTCTTCGTCCAAGGGAACCGGTGGGTAGACAATATTACTAGGTCATAGCAAAGATAATATATACTAGAGTGTCATAGTGAGGACTGACGCGCTGAGACTTTTGTCTTTAAACATGATTATAACTATATTACATACATACATACATACATACATACATACATACATACATACATACATACATACATACATACATACATACATACATACATACATACATACATACATACATACATACATACATACATACATACATACATATATTTCATTCCAGATTAATAGTCCTATGAAAACAAACGCATTTGCGTCTCGAAAACAAAATACACAATAGATGGTGTTCCTAAGTGGACCGCAAAGTTTACTTGGTAATACAAACCTATTTTTGCTGCTGGTGACCCTTTCATGTATATGTTACCGAGACGTAAATAGCGTTGGTTTTCATAGGACTATTAATCTGGAATGAAATATACATACATACATACATACATGTCGGCGAAATAATAAAAGAGGAGCTAATTTGAAGGCACAGTGCATGTTCGGTGCGCCGTTCGGCTTTGTTCGGCGATCGTCGCGAGCACGCGCTGACGGAACGTCGGGTATAACTGGCGCAGGCGCAAAACCGAGACAGGCTTCGATGGAAAGGCGTGCGGTGCGCAGGCGTTACGCTGACGGATCGTCTACCTTCTAAAATCGTTACTTGATGATGTAGTGTAATTTTATATAGTGTCATTTAAGCCAGTAAACGCGTTAACTTTGTAACGGCGTTAAACTCAATTTGGGAGCCCACAGAGAGGCGAAACCTGGAACCTACGACACGCATAATACTCACGCATTGGTCCCAGAGACGATGTATCGCCACTTTGTGCGATCCTGACACACCTCACTCACATCCATCAACCTTCTCATGCACCTCCTTTTATTCATCTCACTGCGGACGCAGTTAAGCATGTCGTTTTAATCGTATGTCGTTATTGTCCTCAGATTCACAAGAGACAAAGTTCGAGCTCTGGAAAGAAAGGAACATTCCACCTCCGCTGCCTCCCATAGACTTTGATATCTGATCCGGTAGTGATCCTTGGAATCTTGCTTGATATTAAGTCCTATGATCATAGAAATCATATCGAGATAGAATGGTGAACTTGCGCGACACGCATGCCAACAATATGCAATATATTGCAAAAACTCTCACTCGTGTCGAGTCAAGGTCGGGTAAACATCGAAAACAAATCAAAAAATGCCATTTTGAGCGGATTTTAACTCCATAACTGCATCTCCTCACTAGAAACGTGATAGCGAGGCATGAAGGGTTGGCGGGAGGGGCGTGTTGTGTTCGAAAATCGGCACGCACAGAACTGAAGTAAACAAATGGCTATAACCGCTCTATCTTTATATCATCATCAGCCTAAATACGTCCACTGCTGGACATAGGCCTCCTCAATGGAATACCACTTTTGGTAAGGTGTCCGTTGGGGATTTTCCATAATCACCACGCTCGGCAGGCGGATTGGTGATCGCAGTAATAGACATAGACATACTTTATTGATAACTTCCGTTACAGGTCAAATAAAAATTATAAACAAGTTAAATGAAATCAAATTATAAAGCAAATTGCAAAGCAAATAATGCTCTTAACATACACAGGAGAAAGCTGCTGCCCGTCCCTGGTGCAATCCCTTAATCGCCTTGACGACACCCACGGGAAAGATAGGGGTGGCCCTATTCTAAACCGGGCACCACGCGGCAAAAGATATCAACGTCATTATATTTCATTATGTCGTCACCGATCCAAAGGATAGGACAGATGATATGAGATTCGCACTGTACTATTTAAGATCTCCAACAGAGATATCATCATCATCATCAGGTTATTTTTGTTTCCACTGCAGGAGCACAACCCTCTCTCATCTGCCGGAGACAGACGGAGGATTTGGCCTACACTCCCCGCGCTGCCCAGACGGGTTGGGGAGGCCTGATTGATGTTTTATAATGTATTCCCTTAGTCGCCTTGTACGACATTCACGGGAAGAGTTGAAGCGGTCCTATTCTTCTCTACCGGAAACCACACGGCAATTTAATCAGGTGCTCCAGATCTATAGAATATTAGGCTTTAACACATACTCCATTGAAATCCGTCGCACTGCCGTAAAATAGTTTCAAGTGGCAGTGAAGTGAGTTATGTCCATTTGTCATGCAATTAGAACAATTGTTCTGGACAAAAATTTTATGTGTTCCTGTGTTGTAGTATCGATACTGGACAGATAGTTGGCTACTAGAGTACTAGGCCACGCAATGGTGGTGCTGTGCCCGTCATTGCTCGCTGAGGTTGGTGTTTGTATAACTTCTTTATCTTTTTAGTTACTTTGTTATGAGGTCTTGTTATTTTAAGAATATGTTGTAGGTATTTTTAGATACAGTATCGTTTAAGGAAGCGTCTGTACAGTTATTTGCTAAGTGTTATTCTGTTCGTAACTAATTATATTTGTTAGACACTAGTACTTGAGTTTGGGCTCAAGTTTCAAAGTACAGTGATGTTAATTTAGACGTTTGCGTTTTATTTTTTTTCCACATTTTCCCATCAGAATGTATTGCTGGCTGCGATTAGTACCACCTGTGGGATCAGCGAGGGCATGGTCAGGTGCGTGTGTGTGTGGGGGGGGAGGGGGGAGTCGGTAGTAAAGGTACAGAGACTGCTCATTAGTCGCACGAGAGCATGCGATTTTCGAGCAAGTGCTACCAATTCGCATGTGTATACAGCGCATGCGAATAATAAGCATGCTTATTTTGAGCAGGCGACTAAATCGCAAGCTGGTTGATTTTTGAGCATGCTACCTGAGGTGCGGGGGGAACGGGGTGTGGTAGTCGCACGTGTGAACGTGGTTGGTTATTGGTGTGCGAGCTCTGAATAGATTTGTAGTGTTCATTTTGCAAGAAACTGTCATAATAGAAATATGCTGATCACTCGGTTCACTTATAGGAGTATAATTTTCAACTTGTTACTCATTCGTTTTAACGGAAAATTCTGAATATGTGTATTTTATACGCATGGTCATCAGTCGCATGCTCATAAATAGCATGCTGTATCAAAGCAAGTGTGAACACGCTTATGAGCATGCGACAAATAAGCATGCTTATGAGCATGCGACTAATGAGCATGTGTATCTGTACCTTTAGCGTGCTATTTCTGAACAGATTTGTTGAGTTGCTTATGAATAGCATGCTATATCAAAGCAAGTGTAAACACGCCATGAGCATGCGACAAATAAGCATGCTTATAAGCATGCTCATGAGAATGCGACTAATGAGCATGCGACTAATGAGCATGCGACTAATGAGCATGTGTATCTGTACCGTAATGAGTTAACTTGTACAGAGGTAGAATGCGTGAGTCGGAGTGGGAGGGGGTTGGACCCATTCCAAATGTTTGAAATCACAACACTTACCATCAGTTGAGACTGAGGTGTCCGGATCCTTACAGGTCCCCGTGCTGGCGCCAAAAACGCAAATCCATCAGCAATACAAAAAAATGGAGTTGTCCATCTGAAGTTTATGTTCATGACACTTAATATGATGATGTTTAATTCTTAGATTAGGACCAACCCTAATTATCACCTTTCAATTTGGTAAAGAGTCTGGGTTCAGTAGTTTCCGGGATATGCCAGTTTTAATTTTGACAGCTGTCATCCGAAATGAAGATCTCATCGAGACCGTTTATTTTGAAAAAAAAGAAAAGAAAAATCATTTATTTACTACCATAATTGGCACACACAAAGAAAAAACCAACAAAGCAAGAAAAAGGAAAAAAGGATATATAAAAGAACTAGACTAAACAATTTAAAATTTTTAACATAGTTAAAATAGTATGCGTGTGGCGTGGCAGCAAAAGGGCAAACGACTCAGCATATGCCTAGACCAAGTATGGTGCTAGGAAAACACACCTCTAGTCTAGAGTTAGTATTTATGTATTTTTCCATAGAAATGGTAACGTTGAGGTATGTATACATTTTTATGAGAGTTATTACATATATTTGCCCTTGATTGTACATCGATAATCTTTACACAACGATCTCTATGTACTACTAGATGGAGCGTTCCAAACAATCGCTCTCCACGCAAGTAGCCACAACTCTTTCACATTCACTATGAAACTTGTGCAGTTACTCGCAGAACATTTAATTATTACTAAATATTGACGCTACGGTTAAATAATGTCAATATTTAGAAAAGAAATGTTCTGAGTAGTAATTGCACAAGTTTCATTGTGAATGTGAAAGAGTTGTGGCTACTTGCGTGGAACAGAGCGATTGTTTGGAACGCTCCATCTAGTAGTACCTACTTAAAGATCGTTGTCTTTACACAAATTTTTCTTACATTGAATACCAAAAAGTTTTATTTAAAAAATTAGACGTCTTGTCCTATCCTTGTTGAACCGTGACATTGGAAGGACCATGGGTGATGGAGAGTCTGTCCTATCCTTATTTAATTCCCATAGCACGTGAGAAAATGTAATATTTAAAAAAAAATTATGTTTATAGAAGAAAAAAACAGTCTGAAGATATGTTTGTATCATTTTAATATAAAAACACCTTAATAACATTGAATACAATTTGGTACAAATTATCAGAATGCAGCAGAGAAGCTAAATAAATATATAATACACAATAGTCCCGTAAAGTACAGAATTTTCTGTGAAAAAGGATCGACTTAGAAAATGCTATTTATTTATTTAGCACACAATAAAAATTAATAAAAAGGAAGGAAAAAAATAGTTTTAGGAAAGTGGACCGAAAAGGTAAGTGGACCGAATAGGAAAGTGGACCGATAAGGAAAGTTGACCATTTGGACAAGTAGACCGATGGGGAAAGTAGACCGATCGCTCCCGAGGGGTTTTAGGAGACTGGGTAAGCGCGCTCCACCTTAGGCCTCATCGTCACATCGTAAGCGTAAATCCATCAAGAAAAAAAGACCTAACTAATATATATACCTATAATAAAACTGTAACTGGTCTATGTCTGTACATGGGAGAAAAATGTTTGCCGTGTGGTTTCCGGTAGAGTAGAATAGGACCACTGCAACTCTTCCCGTGGATGTCGTACAAGGCGACTGAGGGAATACATTATAAAACGTCAATCAGGCCTCCCCAACCCGTCTGGCCAGCGCGGGGAGTGTAGGCCAAATGCTCCGTCTGTCTCCGGCAGATGAGAGAGGGTTGTGCTCCTGCAGTGGAGACAAAAATAACGTGATGATGATGATGTGTATGAGGGGCTTTAAAGGGCCAATAGAAGCTAAAATAATTTTTAGAATTTTTGTCTTTCGGTCTGTCTGTATGTTTGTTACTTAATTACGCAAAAACTACTGAATGAAATTTGATGCAGTTTCATCTTGATACGCCACTTAGAACCAGAGATATGTGAGAGAAAGTAAATTTTTCTAGAAGGCATTATATGCAAAATTCATATTGCGATTAGTTTGCACTACAGTTGGAGCGGGAGTGGGATTAGGGCTGAGAATGGGAGTGGGATAGGGAGCGGATTCTGTAGTTCACGAGAGCGGAGCCGCGGGCACAGCTAGTTTTTTTAAAAAGTTCATAATTTTATTGATTAATGTCAAATTCCGTAAAACTATTAAAACGTTACGAAGAAAAAATAACCACAACATTCTTAAAAACTGTGTCTGCGGCTTCGTAAGTGCACCACTGAAATACGTGACTCCCCCACCTCACTCTTTCCGCCCTCCTGCCCTTCTCCTTCTTTCCCCTAAACCCCCTATCCTCCCCCCTCCTTCATGACCCACCTCCGCTTTTACCCATCTCCAAAATATAGTTCTCACACGAGTTCCATCGAGTATTACACCCTACACTTCTTTGTTGTATACTTATGCGAGTTTCCTGAGGTAGCATTTTCTAAATTGGATCTTTTTCACTGAGGCACATATTTAGAGATTAAGTCTTATTAGGCGCAGTCCACATAGAAGAGACGTCGATAGAGAGAGGACTTATTACAGAAACCCTAACATGATAGCGGTTATAGCCACTTATTTACTTCAGTTCCGCGCGTGGCGATTCTCGGACACAGCGCACCCCTCTCAGCGAGGCATGAAAGGTGCCTTTCATGCCTCGCTGTCACGTTTCCAGTAGAGACGCAATTATGCTGTTAAAAACTGCGCAATATGGCATTTATGCAGATTTTTTATCGATGTTTACCAGACCGAAACGAGAGCGTTTAACAGTTGGTGCAATATGTTGCGCATTGTTGGCATGCGTGTCGCGTCTACTTCACCATTCTATCGTGATAGTATTTCTGTGGGACTTATCCATATGTATGTTTCCATCATCGTTTTCGGGAAGGAAAATAATATTTACCAACAAATAGCATTACGAATACTACAATAATCAGTGCATCTTCTTCTCTGTCGTTCCCTCACTGCCGAGGATCGCGACCGTATAAAATGCGCCTCCACGCATAGCGGTCATTGGCCAGCCGCACTGCTTCATATAAGGATCCACCAGCCAACCTCCTCACCGGGTCTGACCTCCTAGTAGCTCTAGAGCTCGCTTCTTCTCTGTCGTTCCCTCACTGCTGAGGATCGCGACCGTATAAAATGCGCCTCCACGCATAGCGGTCATTGACCAGCCGCACTGCTTCATATAAGGATCCGCCAGCCAACCTCCTCACCGGGTCTGACCTCCTAGTAGCTCTAGAGCTCGCTTCTTCTCTGTCGTTCCCTCACTGCTGAGGATCGCGACCGTATAAAATGCGCCTCCACGCATAGCGGCCATTGGCCAGCCGCACTGCTTCATATAAGGATCCGCCAGCCAACCTCCTCACCGGGTCTGACCACCTCGTCTGAGCTCGTCCTCTGGCACGCCTGCCCTCCACTCATCCCAGGATGATGAGCTTCTCCAGGTCGTGCTTGGGGTCTCGATACACGATGTGACCGAAGAAGCTTAGAGTCCTTTCATTGCAGATAGTGGCGAGCCGTTTTGTTATATTGAGCTCTTTAAGAATGGAGTCATTTGTTCTCATGGCTGTCCATGGTATACCAAGTAGTCTTCTCCAGCACCACTTCTCAAAAACAACAATCAGTGTATACGTTGTTGTAATGGTGTGATGTGGATTGTTGGTGAAGTAAAGACTAGTTTTGTAATCGATCTTGGAAATATTGCAAACTCTCAAGCTCCTGTCAAATGATTTGTTAGTAACTATTATTTTCATCCTTGGTACAGAATATATACATATCATTATCATCAGGTTATATTTGTCTCCACTGCAGGAGCACAACCCTCTCTCATCTGCCGGAGACAGACGGAGGATTTGGCCTACACTCCCCGCGCTGGCCAGACGGGGTGGGGAGGCCTCATTGATGTTTTATAATGTGTTCCCTCAGTCGCCTTGTACGACATCCACGGGAAGAGTTGGAGTGGTCCTATTCTACTCTACCGGAAACCACACGGCAATATACATATCGATACCTCCAAATACGCCTAGTATTTTGATCAATTTTATTTTAATCAAAATCGAGTCATCAAGTCTCAAAACTCTCCAAAATATTAATAAAAAAAAAACTTTTTTTCCTTCAAATTTCAATAATAAGTATGACGACTCAAATTTGATAAAAACAAAATTGATCAAAATTGTAGTTGGCGGAGTCTACGTTGGAGGTCTTGGTATGCCTTATCCTGGCAACATGTCGATTATGAGTGAAGATCCTGGAGCCGAGCGAACTCCGGGCACTATTAGCCTTACCGAGTCACGCGGGCCTCTGACGAGGTGGACAATTATTTCCCTAGCTAACCGTGGTACCTCAGGACAATTATTTCCCTAGCTAACCGTGGTACCTCAGGACAATTATTTCCATAGCTAACCGTGGTACCTCAGGACAATTATTTCCATAGCTAACCGTGGTACCTCAGGACAATTATTTCCCTAGCTAACCGTGGTACCTCAACAAGGAGACGGCGATGTTGTTGGCCACACATCACGCCTAGTGGTAGTGGTGACGTTTGACAGCATCGCGCAAAGTGGCGATACATCGTCTGTGCCTACCCCTCTGGCACCAAGGCGTGGGAATTATGTACGTATGAAAATACATCAAATAAAGCAATTTATAGGACTACCATCCTGTGGAACGATCAGCGTGTGGATAAAATACCTAATTTATTAAACGGTTACAAAACCCTGCCTGAGAAGAGCCGAGGATCGGATTTAATGGCGCACTTGGGAGAGGCCTATGTCCAGCAGTGGACTGTTTCAGGCTGATGATGATGAAAACCCTGCCCTGAAATCTCGTTTGTTCAGTTTTGTTCATATTTCAGTACACATAAAGACAATCTGAAATATCTCCTAAACTAAAAATCGACTAATCCAGATTTTTATCGACTAGGTTCGACTGATTCACCCGACCAATCGACTAAATCAGCAGCTCGCTATGTGCTGTGGTTCCCGAGATATCAGGTAGCCATTCCAGAATAAGCTTTAGTCACGCCACCAACAAATTTAAACGACAGACCGACCAAATCTAGATTTTTTAACACTAAATTCGACTAGTTAATTAACGACAAAATCCAGGATAAGGCATACTACATTTGTACAGCTTCAAGTTTGGTTTGAAACTAATACAATTAAGTTGAATATAAATACAATTAATAAATATATAAAAAAAAAATTATTCAACATAAAATTAAATAAACATAGTTTTTAAAAGATTTATAAGTAAACAGTACAGAATGTAAATATGGACCATAACTGTATAACTTTTGCAAAATATTACATATAACACTTTTTTATTGCAAAAATATGCGTAAATATTATATTACATGTAACTTTTAATTCTATATGCAATGTACGTCACAATAAACGAGTAAATGTCTTTTAAACGTGGCACAGGGACTCACCAATCCTAACGTTAGGGGAAAGTCTGCTTTAAAAACGATATTATAAGGTAGTATTTTCTACTGTGCCAAAGCTCCAATAAAACTATATAACGTTCAAAAAAGTTACCCTTCGTATCCGTTTGGGGCGTGCTTTTCACGAGATAGGAAAGTGGACGAGTTGGGTAAGTCGAACAGGAGGGTCGAGTTGGGAAAGTGGAATAGTTAGGAAAATGGATAAGTTGGGAAAGTGGACGAGTTGGGTAAGTGGACGAGGAAGAGTGGGGAAAGTGGATAATAAATAAATAATAATAAATATCTCAGACCTTCACCCCAATTATCCAGTCCCAAACTAGGCAGAGCCTGTGGTATGGTTACTAGATAACGGATACACATACTTAAATAAATATATATAAACATAAAGTTGAGAAAGTGGATGAGTTGGGTAAGTGGACGAGGAAGAGTGGGGAAAGTGGATAAGTTGAGAAAGTGGACGAGTTGGGTAAGTGGACGAGGAAGAGTGGGGAAAGTGGATAAGTTGAGAAAGTGGATGAGTTGGGTAAGTGGACGAGGAAGAGTGGGGAAAGTGGATAAGTTGAGAAAGTGGATGAGTTGGGTAAGTGGACGAGGAAGAGTGGGGAAAGTGGATAATAAATAAATAATAATAAATATCTCAGACCTTCACCCCAATTATCCAGTCCCAAACTAGGCAGAGCCTGTGGTATGGTTACTAGATAACGGATACACATACTTAAATAAATATATATAAACATAAAGTTGAGAAAGTGGATGAGTTGGGTAAGTGGACGAGGAAGAGTGGGGAAAGTGGATAAGTTGAGAAAGTGGACGAGTTGGGTAAGTGGACGAGGAAGAGTGGGGAAAGTGGATAAGTTGAGAAAGTGGATGAGTTGGGTAAGTGGACGAGGAAGAGTGGGGAAAGCGGATAAGTTGAGAAAGTGGATGAGTTGGGAAAATAGACGAATGAGGAAAGTAGACGAGTTAGGACAGTAGACGAATTCGTCCTGAAGTAACATGTCATTAGCGACGAGGATGGGATAAAAGGTGTAATTTAAGTATATTTTAGAAAGAAAATTTTTAAGCGTAGCATGAAATTATAGTAGAAACAAATATAGTACTAAATCCAACTTCAATCCACATTATTATTTCACATTGGCAACACAGTTAAGCAGTTTTATTACAACGATTTTATTGTGTATTTTGAATGTGTCCTCACTTATATAGATCGTTCAATTCACGATGGCACGCCTCGTTAATGTTTCGCGAAGGGTGAGCTGGTCTGATCGTCAGTATCACAATGTACGTATGCACACATTGATGATTAGTGCGCAACGATAGAACTGACACGCAAGCCGGGATATTTGTCCTATCCTTGTTTAAGTTCCACAGCACAGGAGAAAATCCTAGCTTGTATTACCGCTCGGCCACGACCTTGCCGCTGCCAGCGGCAGCTAGGAGCGGGGCGGCGAGCGGCGAGAACAAATGTACAAAGACGTTAGCAGCACGCCACGAGGCGCCGCAATCAGCGGCCAACCCTCCGCCTGCCGAAACCGCGCCGCTCACCGCGCCGCGTCCCGCTAAGCCAAAAGTCGTGGCTGAGCGGTTATAGTAATGTATATATGAATTATAAATTTTTTTTTAATAAAAAAACGTTTCATTGCGTGCGATGAAACGTTAATAAGTATAAAAAAACGAAGTTCCAAAAGCAGACTTTTCCCCGTAACCATCAAAACCAGCAGAACGCCATCAACAACCTGACCGCCCTGGCCGAGCGGACCCTCCATCACTGAGCCTCTTCCTCCCCTTGCACTTCTACCTGGGGCTCCTGGACCTCTTCCGTATCCCTCACCCGGTTTTCCATCTCTATAGCCGGGTCTGCCGTCGCTTCAGCCAGATTCGTCACAGATTTAGACTTGAAACATTGGAAATCTACGTGTCTGGACTTGGCCTCTTCCTTTTCCCAGGACATGTGGATGAAGGGGCGCTGCACGTAGTTGTAGATCACCTCAGCCCTGCCTCCTGGTCGTTTGCGCACCTTTTCTTTGTATGTGGGGTAACCTTCTACGCCTAGGCGGATTTTTTTGAGGCCTCGTTCTTTCATCACCTGTTTGGCGACGTCTCTATGGAAATCAAAATTAATAAATATCTCAGACATTCACACCAATTATCCAGTCCCAAACTAGGCAGAGCCTGTGCTATGGTTACTAGATAACGGATAGACATACTTAAATAAATATATAAACATCCAAGACTTGGGTACAAACATTCATATTCATCATACGAACATTTGCCCCTAGCGGGATTCGAACCCGCAACCTCCGGCGTGGCAGTCCGAGAGCTACCCGTTCCGCCACGGAGGTCGTCAATAAACTAAATACGATTATATGTTGCATACAAAGGCAATCCTATCTCTAATAGCTATGTCTTCCGGCCAAACTTCCCGGGTTTAAAACAAGGCAGTAAGAAAGGGGGGAAGGGGAACTTAAGTTTCGCCGATGACATGGTGCTACTCAATCCATCGAACGAAAGATACAGTGATCAGTTTTACTCTCAAATTCAGTGAATATTGTGATAATGGTGATGGACTAAAACACAGGGAGTACAATAAAATAGAACAGCTGCTTAAATGACAGAAAGATTTTAGTATTTATGTTTTAAAAAAAAAGTGTTGTGAAAAAATATCCTAACCGTTCGATGTTGCTCACGATTTAAAATAACCCATCAATCCTGCTAACCTGTTTACTGGTAGACATGTGTAATGTAGCAAAAACAGAGATGCTGGCCTGGAAATTGTTTTTTTTTTATCAAGAATTGAGGCCAAACAAATTCAGGAAAAAATTATATGAACTTACATACATACATTATGCTCACGCCTTGGTCCCAGAGGGTTAGGCTACTCTAAGGTTTAGCTTTCGGTTACTCTAAGGTTGACTGGAAGAGATCCCTAAGTGGGATAACTCCGCCTTTGTACACAGTTTAATTTCTATTTTATTATTGTTGTTGTTGTTATTTTTGGTACAATAAAGCGTTTGCATACATACATAGGCAGAGACGATTTATCGCCACTGCGCAATATAAAGTCGCAAAGTGGCTTTCCTTTCGCCCCGTGATACGAAACCTTGACGTGAACAACATCGCTTTTAAAACTGACCTATTCTCGATATACTTGAAGAACCTGTAGAGCGGCGTGGACAGCACGGTCTGGCTGTACTCGTCGCCCATCTGCGGAGGATACTGCTCGTCCCACTCGACCGCATCCTCGTCCAGCAAAACCACCACGTGGCACTCGCGGTCCCCGCGCTGGGCTGCATTAATGACAACAAAAGTTTATTATACCAACTTAGGATAACTTTTCTAAGGATGCTATCTGAGTTAATTCCCATTATGTCCAGTGTCTGACCGAAATGCTTCATCGGATCTTCTCATCTGAAATATGTCCACTGCTGGACATAAGACATAACATTGACTTCATTTAATTATGTTGGTATTTTATTTTATTGTTATCATTATTTTAGTGATTGCCGTGTGGTTTCCGGTAGAGTAGAATAGGACCACTCCAACTCTTCCCGTGGATGACGTACAAGGCGACTAAGGGAATACATTACAAAACATCAATCAGGCCTCCCCAACCCGCCTGGCCAGTGCGGTGAGTGTAGGCCAAAACCTCCGTCTGTCTCCGGCAGATGAGAGAGGGTTGTGCTCCTGCAGTGGAGACTAAAATAACCTGATGATGATGATTATTTTAAAATGAATATGGATTTCTTAATCTGAAATTCATGATTATTATTATAAGCCTCCGCTATAGAATGAAATAAATACATAAATTATATTATATTATCTAATTAGATGTAAGATATAGCTCCGATAAATAAAGGCTATTTTTATTTTATTTATGACACTTTTGATGGGTTTTGCAGGGGGGGGATTTGTCATAATCACCACGCTTGGCAGGCAGGTTGGTGATCGCAGCAATAGAAAGAAAGAAAGAAAGAAATCATTTATTTGCTCTTAAATTGGTACAAATGCCAGATGTTAAAATTAGCCTAAAGTAACACCAATTTAGCCATTATCAATAGCATGCAAATTTATACAATTATTCATAACAATAAACATTAACAACACTGGAACGTCAAAGTTAAAAAAGTACAGTCAAAATAAATAATTTAAGTATTGCCAAACGTCATCCGACCGTATGCTCCAAGAATTCTTTTACAGAGTAAAATGTGTGAACCAAAAGCCAATTATTAAGAGATATTTGGAATCTGTTATATGGTAAATCCTTTATATGGGCAGGTATTTTATTATAAATCGACAAGCACATACACCGACAATTTTTCTGATAACGAGCGGTCTTTGGGACAAGATCAAGAGCTAACCTGTTTGGGTTCCTGGTATTTTTGGGGAATACATCTTTTGCTGTATTAAATAAGTATAAGTGCTTCTTTACAAATTTCGCCACCTCAAACACATATAGGCAGGGAAGCGGAAGTATGTTGAGGGATTTGAAAAGTGGCTTACAGGATCTTAATATACACAGGAGAACGCTGCTTTCCGTCCCTGGTGCAATCCCTTAGTCGCCTTAACGATATCCACGAGAAGATTGGGGGTGGTTCCATTCTAAGCCGGGAGACATATCCTCGATATTTTATAAAAAAAAATAAACAACTTGCCTGATACCACCATGAGAGGAAGGATAAGACGCTCCAGGAACGACTCGAACTGAAGCCTGGCGCCCTCGTTCGAGAGCTCGTGTAGTAGGCCGCGTAGGTTCTGTGGGAGACATTGTGGATGCTAAATAATAGATGGATAAGGTCTAGGGTTGAAATCCGGATAAGTATTAGTACTTCAATATTTACAAATTAATTACAATTGTTGCGGACGGCTAGCGTAACGCAAGCAAGTCAGTGCCGCCCGAAACATGCGACTGGAAAAAGTACGCTGCGCCGTACCGTCGCTAGTTGCGAACCTAGTCTGTAGTATATGTATAAGTAAATTTGAAAAATAAGGCTTGGGGATGACGACTCCGCTGACCCATGAGACCTACGCTTAGCCGGCTCTGCTGCTCGTTCGCTGGGCTTCCCCCTCGGGGGTTCCACCTGGTGCGCTGAGCACGCGAGCCGGCGAGAAGAAAAGGTCTCAAGTTTATCACAACGTATTAACGGGCAGCGCACGAAGCCCCTGGTAAGAGGCCATTGCCTCGGTACAGGTTCCCCCCCCCCCCCCAAGGGGTGAGAAGACAACTCGTCGAATAAAGTCAGTCCGTTATTAACAACCAGATCGAGCGTTTGTTTTTAAATCCGTATACAGTCCACTTGAGTCTATTATAACAATGTTTAAAAATGTTTGCAGTAGCCAAAATATAGCAGAATATGTTGGCCAACTAGCTATAATATGAACTTGTGGTGGCCATGTTCCAGCAAATAAATTAAATGTCATTTCATGGTTTATTATAATACCAAAGGCAGGCCCCCAGCACTCCAAACAATCACCCACTATTACTAGAGCACCTGCCTGTCCGTATGCTTTTGTGTGTGCGTACAAAAGCCTGGAAAAGATCGCTTTAAGCGATAAGGACGCCTTTGTACACTTTATATAAATCTGTATCTACTTTTTATTTTCTTATTTTAACTTACAAAAGTAACTTATTTAAGTTTTTAATAGGAAAATCATACTACTCTGTAAACGAATTCATGAATGACAACAGTTTTTGATGTACACCATGTTTTGCAATGTACACTGATGTATACCTGATACTTAGTTTCCATTCAGATAATTCTTGTCATTGTTCTTAATATTTATATAACTGACATTAACTGAATTATTTTTTTATAACTTGTCATTTTATTCTAATCAATTGACATACTGTAATAGATTCATTTCCGCATGCCCATGTGCTTATTATTAAGTAATGTATTTGTATGCCGTATGGCGGAGCATAGATTGCCACACTACCTTTTGTTAACACCATATTTATACCTATGTTCGCAAATAAATATATGATCGACTAGCTGTGCCGCTGTGCTTCTTTTTCTAACTTATAGCGTCAGTCGATAACGTGCTGGCGTAGTAACTTTGTACCGGCGGGAGCCAGCAGCCCAGTGGCAGCGCTCTATTTTGTGGGCGATGTTAAAGTAGCGAGGGCAGGCGAATGTCGATGGTCGGGCACTAACCTGACACCGCACGGTGTTGGCGTCGAACGGCACGAGCAGGTAGTCGCAGGCCTCACGCAGCTCCTGCACCGAGACCGTGGGCGGGCAGCGGATCGTCCCCCCGCGGTAGTACTCCAATATGGCGCGGAATACGGTCGCCGATATGCCTTCAGCTACCTCGTATTCCCCTCGCTCATTCGGGTGGGTAAATTCTAGACCTATTTTTGTAAAAATAATAAAAGGTAAGTAAGATTAAGGGTGCGGTGAGGGACTTCATCCTTATGTAGTAGACACACCACACTCTCGCCCGAAGCTTTTTGCTTCATCTTTCATAATGCGAACTGCTAAGGAATGGAACTCCCTGCCAGGAGCCTCCCCCTTTCCGGATGAGTACAATTTGGATCTTTTTAAAGGAAGAGTGAATAGGCATCTTCTGGGTAAGCGTGTTCCATCTTACTGATGATGAGTCACTTCCAATCAGGTGAGATTGAGACCAAGCGTAAACCCACCAGGAATAAAAAAACATGATAATTTTCAGATTCTAGAGTTCATCCAGACCTTTGGGGGTAATGTTCTTCATGTTGGTGGCAAATGCAAAAGCTTATTAATCTTACACTTGGACAAATATTCAAATGGCAACATCATGCACATACTCCACAATCTCTCAAATCAAACATGACCCTAAGGTTGACTGGTCGAGTATGTCCTCAGTATCAAGTTCACGTGTAAATCAATCTATAAATCAAAACGCAATAAATTTTAAATAAATATCATTTAGGAGCACTACACAGCTGCCATATTCTTTGCATTAGCATGACAATATTCTAATATCTAAAGCGAAAGTCAATTTGTATAACAGAAAGTTACCTACATCACAACAAAAAAATTTTTACAAAAAATTAGCCCTTAGACATCCCTTGCTAGACATAGGCCTTTCCCAAATAACACCACCCCCAGTTCCCCATCCTCTCCATTCAGCCACCATCTTCAGATGGGGCGTCCCACCCTGCGATCTCCACTCCACAATTCTTATAGACAACAGTTCAAACAGCCAGTTCTGTGACAGATGTGGCCCACCCCACTCACTTCCTTTTGGCTATGTTGGTTACCTTCGTTCCTCCTCAGATCTCATTACGAATCATGTCACAACAAACACAAAAAACACAACTTGACCTTATCTTAGAAAACAATGATGCAATGATGTTTACTTAATGACTTACTAGGCAGATTTAATGACTCCGTTCTAGCTTTCTAATCTCTATAACTACTCATAATTGTTTGAACTATGACAGATAAAGATAATGCTACAACACATGACTAAATCCTAAATAGGATAACAAATTCCAGCATAGAACAACAAAAGTTGGACCAATCCTTTCTCTCTTAAAATAATGGACAGTTCCAATCAATTAGACAGGTTAGTTATCACATTATACTTATGAGTACTGTGGTACTACAGTGAGTCTCAACACGGAGGCGGCGATGTTGTTCGCCACACATCACGCCAAGTGGTATCACGGAGAGAATGGCGTGAGAAGGAGAGTCGCTTTGCTACATTTGTCAGGATCGCGTAAAGGGGCAATACATTGTCTTTCCCTACCTCTCTGGGACCAAGGCGTGAGCATTATGGACAGATGATATCAACAGTATAAAGATAATTTTTGCTAAATTGTGTTTTACAGAAATAAAGTTTATGACTGACATACTTATTTCGTTTTGTATGAGTATATTCATCGAATAAAAAAACATAATATCCTTCTATTTTAATAAAAATCACCCAGTCCTTCTATTTTGGGAGATAGGTGTTGATTTTCAACCAAGTGGTGCTTTAGCCGTTTTACCTTTCGATATCTATCCTAATGACGAAGTTACTAAGCTACTGAGGAGGTTGAAATCACTATGCCTGCAACGAAAAGCCACTTTGAACAACGAAACTAAATAAACCTTACCAGAACTAAACATTCTTCCTAGCATTGTGTTTGAATGAGCCGTAAACTGCGCAGGGTCCACCACAAATCTGGTATTGTCCACCACGAGTGTTATTCGATCGTCGCAAAGCTGATTTGGGTTCTTCTGACCGTTCCTGGGCAAATCCTGAGTGGAAGATGTTGAGGGGGTAGGTGCGTTAGGCGATTGGTTTTTTGGAGGCATGTTTGAGGGAATGCGGCTTCGAGTGCCCGGGCCGTTTCGTTTGGATAATCTTTTCCGACGCTCCTCGTTCTCCTTTATATATTCTTCTGTGTCACTACTGCTGTCTGGGTAGAAGAATGGTCTTCCGGACATGGCCTCCGGACCATTGGTCTGCGTGTCGGACATAGGCGGTAGCTCGTGCCGAGCTATCACATCACGTTTGACACTGTTTTGACCCCGCAATAGCGGTTACGCATGGAATTCCGATTAATTTCGTCGTACAAAACTTTTGTTTTCTGGAAAATATCGTCAGCAACATTTGACAGTTCCAAGAATGAATGAATGAATTATTAAAATGAATGATGATTATTTATTCACACAATGTTGGCTGCATTGCTTCGGTCTGTTTCCGATTACTAAAACTCTGTTTTTGGAGATAATGTATTTTTCTATGAAATTGGGCGCGTATCCGAACGAAATCGAAAAAAACCCAAATGAATCGGCTGTTGACCTTTTCTCTGTCAAATGCGGAAATTAACTAATTTGTAATTTGTTTTTTTATTAACAATTCTGTAAAATACAATTGTCGCAAACAACGGGGCTGTGAAAGAAGTGTGATAAATCCATAATTGCGCGAGTGGTGTGACGTATAAGTGAAACAGGTCATAAATAGGACGTAAAAAACTTGTTTGGTCGGACGCTAAGGGCGTTGTTAAAATTTTTACTCAGTAAACAGTTACAAATGGATCACCAGGAGGAATACCACGACCCTGACTATCCGGGGACCTCAGCGCGCGTTGAGGAGGAGTCCTCAACCTTGTCGGAAGACGAGAAAGTGGAAAAAATCAAGCATATAGTTCGCCGGGAATTTACAAACGAGCTTGAAGTTAGGGAGAATGAAATAATGCTGATAGAACAGCGGTAAGTTGTGATCTTGACCTTCTAACTAAGAATTAGCCGAAATTTTGCTTTTTTGGTTATGTTTGGATGCAGGTAATTTTTTATCATCAAAAACTGCTGATTCAATGTCTGATAATTGATAACATTGTTTTATAAGCAACTTAGATTGTTTCTCAACTATCCCCACCTGAAAAATACAGTAGAGTTATGGTTAGTGATTAGGTTTGTTAGTTTCCCTCTTAATTTATGTTAGCTTGGTAGATAAAACCACATTTTTTCCTTTAATACAATAAATAGTTCAGTCACAGCATTTAGATGTACAGAAAATGATTTAAAAGTAAAAACTATGTTCAGTATTAGGGTACACAACCATTTAAGGGTTCAAAGGAGAGTTTCCATAAAATACCATGCTTGACCTAGGGGTTAGTTCTTCCTTACATAGTTTTGTGCCATGTGGTTTCCGGTAGAGTAGAATAGGACCACTCCAACTATTCCCGTGGATGTCGTACAAGGGGAATAATGGAATACATTATAAAACATCAATCAGGCCTCCCCAACTCCAACCCAAAATAAGGCCTGTGCGGGGAGTGTAGGCCAAATACTCCGTCTGTCTCCGGCAGATGAGAGAGGGTCGTGCTCCTGCAGTGGAGACAAAACGTGATGACGGGAGTTGTAAATTTGTTTAAAAAATAAGGATTCATCACTCATGTAACTTATTATAACAGTTTTATTGAGAGTCCATGAATTGCTGGCACTGCATCTGTTCACCTCACACATCCCACGAAACTATTCTGTATACCTTTCTATCATACAGTATATTCACAAAATTCTCTAATCGCCCGAGTTACCAAGATGTACAACAAATCTATATTAGAAAGTCTCTAACACGACCCTTTCTGCACCAGTAAATAAACTTTTAAAACACTTCCACCCACACACATACACCATACTCACATACCTCACTACTCCATTATATATATTTATTTCTCTACACAAAGGTTACAAATAAAGAAAAACAAAAGTGAAATACTGTAATAAAATCATAAAAACCTTTGCCAGGGACTGGTGTCTGTCTATCATCATCATCATCATCATCATCAGGTTATTTTTTTGTCTCCACTGCAGGAGCACAACCCTCTCTCATCTGCCGGAGACAGACGGAGCATTTGGCCTACACTCCCCGCGCTGGCCAGACGGGTTGGGGAGGCCTGATTGATGTTTTATAATGTATTCCCTCAGTCGCCTTGTATGACATCCACGGGAAGAGTTGGAGTGGTCCTATTCTACTCTACCGGAAACCACATGGCGGTTCTGTCTATATTTATACATTTATCTATTTTTTTCAAATATCTACTGTACATACAATTTTTATCGGCCCCGTAGCCTAGTCGGTAGTACACCTGCCTGCGAAGCTCGGGGTCGCGGGTTCGAATCCCGCCCGTGGCAAACATTCGTGTGATGAGCACTTGTGTTTGCCTTGTGACTGGATGTTATTTATAAATTATATGTATGTATATCAGCTGTCTGATACCCATATTACAGGCTCTGCCTAGTTTGGGATCAGGTGGCTGTGTGTAAACTGTCCCCACATATTTATTAAATTATTTATTATTATTATTTATTGTAAACATGTGAAAATCAGTAATAAGCTGTATTTTAAGCTAGATCTTCCGCCATATTTGTTTTATGTATGCCATTGATTTTCCATGTAAAATGATTAAATATTCATAAATGACCTTCTCCATTTTCCATAGTACATTCCATCCTGATTAGTAAATTAAAAGTCAAATAGCCAAAAAACCTTACATAGCCTTTAATGTTGTTGTTTATTACCTTTTCTACTGTTGAAGCTTTGTCATTTCATTTCATTTCTAATAATTTGTAAACTGACTCACCTGTGACTGAAATATGAGACTTTTCAGTTTGCACCAACAATGTTCATAAAAAACACAATTTTTTCCATGTCTGAAGTATTTACTTTGTTTACAATTGTTTTCAGTTTGACAAATGTACATTATTTACAAGATAATGGCATCTTTTTTAGAGTGGTGTGTTCAAACTGGCATAATTTTGACATTTGATTTACGATAAAGAAGATTTTAAAATCTACCCTAAAATAATGTTTATTTATTTCGTAAATGTGTTTTACTGGAAGCCAAGTCCTTTAAAAACAATCTTATATAGTTTCATTTTATTTTCCCTTACTGAAGTTGATAGTATGTAGCTTTAGTAATGTTTGAGGTTAATAGAAGTTCTCTGATTTAAGAAGATCAGCTTAGTCACGTTTATTAATGATTCCTTCTTAGTGTACACACACGCACGCACGCACACACACACACACACACACACACACATACACACATACACACACACACACATACACACACACACACATACACACACACACATACACACACACACACACACACACAAATCAACAACTAGATGACTAGAAGTGTATAAATAAATGATTTTTGAATTTGAATATGCTAAATATGATTGTTAACAGAATGTCCAGCTCCCGAAGGATGCTGCACCGCCTCCGCTATGCTATTGTGAACTCGTACTACCGCGATCAGAAGCTTCAACTCACCAACGGGCAGATTCAGGATGAGGTTTCTGCACAGCATGAGCCACGGGCCAGGGCTGAGGTGAGATTAACTACTGTATTCAGATACTACTGACAGGCCTATGTCACTCCAACAAGCTGTTTCTTCTCAAGTCGAAATCTGGTGGTTGCGAGTGCGGTGTGAATGAGCTCTCGTTCGCACTCTCCTCGTTTCATTCACAAGGGATGGAAGGGAAATCTTGTGTGACAATTATTTTATAAGGAAAATTATGTGGCGTGATGACACTTTGCAGTCCCAAAGATGAATTTTAGTAGCGGGCAAGGGAGGGGGCGCAGAAAAACGTTTCTCTGACGAAAGTTGTTAGCTATGACGCCCTCTATCCAACGCCGTTAAAAAGTAAGGTGTTATCCATGCTTTATCATGACATCAGTTCTGGGATCTCAGAGAAATTTCCATATTAACATTTGAGATCATTGACTGGAAATCGCTCTGCCTACTCTGACAACTGATTTCGCTTATATCAAGTTATTATTCACTCATCACTATTTTTGTTTCTTGTCACATATGAATTTATCCAGTCTGTCTTTAAATTGGCTTAACATTGTCAGCTTATATACGAGCCTATGTGCTATGTAGCCTGTGGTTTCCGGTAGAGTAGAATAGGACCACTCCAACTCCTCCGTGGATATCGTACAAGGCGACTAAGGGAATACATTATAAAACATCAATCAGGCCTCCCCAACCCGTCTGGCCAGCGCGGGGAGTGTAGGCCAAATCCTCCGTCTGTCTCCGGCGAATGAGAGAGGGTTGTGCTCCTGCAGTGGATACAAAAACAACCTGATAATGATACGAGCCTATGGTATAAATAAATTTCTTTCCCTCACCAGGTATCCTCGCTACTGCGGGACGGGCAGCGAAGACTGCATCCGTCAGTGCGCAAGCTGCTGGGCAAAAAGACAGCAGACCTTGATGAGATACTGTTCCAGGGGCGGGCGCCTCGCACCAAGGCAAGGAAGGACTATTCTGTGAGTATGATCTGGCTTCCTTACTGGGTTCTTGATTCTTGATCCTGGACTCTTCCGCATTTCTATATAAAATTGTATATATATTGGTGCACTATATTGAATTGAAGAACCTGGTTAGACAAACCAGGTTCTTCAATTCAATATTGTGCACCAATATATAATAAATTTTATATATATATATAAGGTTAATGTTTCTTTAAATGTCCTAAGTAGTAAACAAACCACTCACCTCTACAAAATCTCAAATTTGCGAGCCAATCACACAATAAAACTGACCCAAAATCCTCATATACCTCAAACAAGCACTTGCACGATATCCACTCACAAAACTAATAGAATTAATCATCGTAAACCTTAGTTTTTAGCAAAATTATCAACAAATCGCTTTAACCTTAAATCATATTGAGACGGGTTATCTCTATATTGTCTTTGGATTTTAGAGATGGGGTATGTCACGCATTCAATTACGCAATTCAATTATTCATTCGGAATACTTGTAACTAATTGAATCTATAGAAATAAGTAGGCGAGGAGAAAAAAGGATTAGACAAATAAGTTGGACATCCACTGAACCAAAAAAGATAGACAATTGATATTCTATTAATTTTAACGGAATATTGGCACAGATAATCGTAATCGGCATCGCATCGGTAAAATCGATGTTTGTTACTCATTATCGTTTGCACTTTTCTAAAATATTAAGTTTGATGCCGGTGCATTGTTTTATACATACTTAATATTATTGTTATTACAATGATTTGTATTTTGTACCTTAAAGAATAAAAATGTTTCTGCAATATGTTGTATTTATTTTTGAAACTTTGATGGATATATGTTCCCTTAGACATGTAAAAGTCCAAAAACCAAAAACTAAACAATGTGCTTGCGTGTCCGTTTGTCTGCAGTCGTATGCTAGGTCCAAAGTAATGATCCGATGTGGATGAAATTTTGTATTTCGATACAGAATATCCATGGGAGTAACCAATAAATAAATAAATATTCCTAAACTTATAATCACTGAGAATAATATAGAATTAATCACAAATTCAATTAAATTCAATTGAATCAATTAATTCTATTATTTGACAACACTATTTTATATCTATGGTCACCTTGGCGCCATGTTTGTTTATCAAATTAGACATTTAAAGAAAAACACACCTTAACATAATACATATATTATATATTTTTTTGTATTAAAAAAAACATAGAATGAAGAATCTACTGTACAATGGCCGCTGTATCGCTTTCAGCGAATTATTCCAGGCTACTTTTGGGTAATGGCGAATTTTTCCTGGTGTGAAAGTACTGGGTGCAAACATGCAATATTTATATGACGTAAACGGGTTCACGCTTGACCTCAATCTCACCTGATGGTAAGTGACGATGAGGCCTAAGATTGAGCGCGCTTATCCAGAAGATGCCTCTTCACTGTTCCTTTAAAAAGATCCAAGTTGTACTTGTCCGGAAATACCCAAGCTGGCAGGGAGTTCCGTTGCTTAGCAGTTCGCATTATGAAAGAGGAAGTTTTGCTTGAAACATTGTAGAATAGAATAGAATAGAAAAACATTTATTTGGCACACATATACAACACAGTTTGACAGACAGAAAGATTTATACACTTAGTGCAGTCAACACGGAGAGGCTGGCCATGGACAAGGGCTAAATTTGGGCGCAAGCAAAATGGCACGCAGCCCGCCTCGTAGGCCCTGGGGCCACCCCACCGGTCGACTGCACGTAGCGGTGTTGCAGTGCGGGGCCAAACGGGACTCCGACTCAACACATGCTGCAGGATCTGCAGCGCTGGTTTTCAGTGGAGCCACCAGTGACGGTGCGGACGCAATGTAGCACACATAATTATTACTTATATTAATAATACTCATACAGTTACATACATTCATACACATATACATATATTGTAAGTCTGGAACTGCTGAACAAGACTGTTCCCGTCAAGCGAATAAAAATGTATTCTTCCCCCATAGGCAATGGTTCGTTCCCGTAACTACACCATAGCGGCTGACACGACGAAATCCCTCCGGCCAGACTTCTCCGATGTAGTGAAGTTGGAGGAGCCCATCTGCAACCGCCCGAAGAAGGTGCCAAGGCACTTTGAGCCAAAGATCACCAACGTGGTGACATTGGATGAGGCAACAAGGAACCAGATGAAGAACCGCTACAGGATTATCATTGGTGAGTGAAATATGTCAGATATTCAACAACTCACACAAAAAACTTCTAATCTCACCAATCACTTATATTTGCAACCTTTGTCTCTCCAAGGGTATGTTTCCTAATACTTTTAAGAAGGTCCTTATACAAACTACCAGAGGAAATCTTAAATATGACGGACAGAAAGTTTAAGATTCACATTAAAAAACAACTTTGTAAGAAAGCCTATTATAAAATAAACGATTATTTGAATGACAAAGATGCCTGGTACTAATGTTGATTCAGCTTCGCAAAATCTTTATTAATTGTAATGCAAACTTGATTTTTAAAAGATGTGTTGCGTGAAGTTTGTTGCGCCGTTTCTTCTTCACAGCGCTAACACCTAGGAAGCGGTAGTCGATAAAAACAATGACGTGTATAAATGTACCAAGTGTACTCATATGCAATAAATGATTTTGACTTTGACTTGTCTTTGACACCCTATAGATAAGGCTGGAGATCGAAGCCATGTCATTAATTATCGTCCAATCTCTGTTCTTTCTGCGATGTCCAAAATGTTAGAGATAGATTAATTTTTAAACTGTGTTTACTTTCAGAAAGGTATTGTTGTCATTTCTTTAAGTGTTAAAATGTGTTTTATGTTGTTTCATATGTTCTTGAATTTCCTACCGTATAATCTTATTCATATAATTTATTGTTTCACATGGTTTAACCCTTAAAACAATAAATGAATAAACAAAAACAAAATATGAATAAGCCACATGGTTTTTTATTGCCGTGTGGTTTCCGGTAGAGTAGAATAGGAGCACTCCAACTCTTCTCGTGGATGTCGTACAAGGCGACTGAGGGAATACATTATAAAACATCAATCAGGCCTCCCCGACCCGTCTGGCCAGCGCGGGGAGTGTAGGCCAAATCCTCCGTCTGTCTCCGGCAGATGAGAGAGGGTGGTGCTCCTGCAGTGGAGACAAAAATAACCTGATGATGATGATATCCGGCGGCCAGATATCCGGCTATCCGGCCAAACCACTATCCGTATCATCTATAGCACTTGTGCTCTCAGACATGTGGCATCGAGTCTAACAGAGGTTTTGTCGCCAGGTAACACTTCCAAGTACGCGCCGCCCGCCTCCCGCGCGGACCGCTCCACGCACAAGTGGCTGCTGTACGTGCGGGGCCCGGGGGGCGGGGCGGGGGCCGCGGGGGGCGGGGACGTGTCCCACATCGTGACGGCCGTCACGGTCACGCTGCACCACTCGTACGCGCCGCACCACACGGTACACATCGAGTGAGTATCGTCAGACCAGCCCTCCGAAGTCCGCTTCCTTCCCCCCACACCCGGTCGAGGAGTAATTCCTTCCCCCATGAACGCCCCCACACCCGGTCGAGGAGTGATACAATGTTGCAAGGGACGCGGGGCAACGTCCGGCGATATGTCCCGCGCCGTGTCAACTGTTGCAACGAATTCTTCAAGTAAAAGTGTATTGACCAAGTAAAATAGTAATGAGGCCTCTCTTAAAATATGGAAGATTTATGATCTATCTCTATTAAAATGTCGTCAGTCTATCTTTACCTAGTTGTGGGGGCGTTGGCAGTTGTTCATAAGTTTACTAGTCATGGTAGAAAGTTACTTATTTTGACTGTTATGCGACTGGTCTGTCCTAACTATTTTATGTCCCCCAATGTCCATGATTTCCTTTAATGTCCAATTCCTTGTAAGTCTTTTTCAGTTGGGAATATTTTTCAAAAATTCCATAAAAGTCAGATATTTGAACCACGGGTTTATTTCTACTAATTCGAATCCACTGCATCCGAATCTGCCAGGTGTCAATCCCTAGGGTGCCTCTGATGCCCAGAAACCAAAATGGCGGCCAACACCATGGGAAATAATGTAATTTAGCGCTCTAAAACCTCCTTATTATCAAATTAAGCGTTTTGCTTCCTTTTTCATAATGCGAACTGCTAAGGAATGGAACCCCCCTCCAGCTTGCTATTTCCGGACAAGTACAATTTTAATCTATTTAAAAGAAAAAATGAATAGGCATCTTCTTGGTAAGCGCGCTCAACCTTAGGCCTCATCGTCACTTACCATCAGGTGAAATTGAGGTCAATCGTAAACCTATCAGGAATTTTTTTTAAATTAACCATTTAAAAACAAATATTCCCGACTGAATTTTTTTTACAAGGAATCGGACATTCAAGGAAATTGTATATTGGACATTCGGGGTAAAGAATTTAAGCGACCTAATCAGACCATTCAACCGAAATCCAATACATTTTGCTTACACATAACCTGTGCAATGAAGATGAACATACGCTAATAAGGGAGGGGGAAGGGGTGGGAAAGGTTGGGGTATGGGATAGGGAAAGTGTGAGGAAATGAGAAGACGGGGAGGGGGAGAATTGAATCGTTGGCGGTGATCGAAATTTCGATATTCTTTTCCAAACTTGCAATTTAGTGTCTAATATCTGATTGCTATTATAGCAGAGGGAGAGGCCTATGTCCAACAGTGGACTCTTTCGGGCTGATGATGATTATTGCAAACAGCGGTTTCGTCATAATTGACAACCTTATTTTATCCAGAGACTAGATATCAATAACCTGATCCAAACGATTTTGATGTTATGTGCGTAAAGTTGCGCTAAGACTACGAAATTTTTTTATAACACAGGTGCATTGTTAACGTTACCGCGCGAACGAAGTCGCGGGCAACAGCTAGTAATATAATATGTTTGTTATTATTATGCAATTCCCGCAGCAAGCCCCCGTTCCACATATCGCGGCGCGGGTGGGGCGAGTTTCCGGCGCGAGTGGAGCTCCACTTCGCCCTGCCCGAGCGGAACCGGCCGGCCACGCTGGAGCACGCCATCAGGCTGGACAGGAACTACACCGGCCTGCAGACCCTGGGTGAGGAAACCAGCAATGTAGTACTACGTAGCGTATTACCAATTTATTGTTAACACTATCCGACTAGGCATCAGTAGCAATTTACATACATACATACATACATAAAGCTCATGCCTTGGTCCCAGAGGGGTAGGCAGAGACGATGGATCGCCACTTTGCGCGATCCTGACACACCTTACTAGCCTCACTCACATTCATCAACCTTTTCATGCACCTCCTTTTATTCTACTCACTGCGGACCCAAGTAGCGATTTAATTAACAAAAACACTTTCAGAATTAACTAAAATTTAAACTATCCTATTAAAATAAAAACTATTCTATGTCCTATTCCAGGATCTAACCTATATGTGTCCAAGTTTCATCCCGATCCGTCCAGTAGTTGAGACGTTATTGAGTAACAAACATCGAAACATGCAAACTTTCGGATTTATAATATTGGGATTCCTAATGGAGGCATGGTATTGGGAAGGCTTATGTTCAGCAGTGGACGTATTTCGCTGGATGATGATGATTGGCAAATGAGGTATAAATATCACGAAGATGGTGAAATGTAATTATTTACAACTAGCTGTGCCCGCGGCTCCGATCGAGTGAACTACAGAATCCGCTCCCACTCCCGCTTCCGCTCCCTCTCCCGCTCCCCTCTCGTTCCCGCTTCCGCTCCCGCTCCCACACCCTTTTCCCACGCCCAAGCCCACTCCCACTCCCACGCCCACTCGAATTCCCACTCACAGCTCCAAATGTAATCCAATCGCAATCTGAATAGTACGGAAATACTATTATGTGCAATATGTTGCATACTAACCTTACCTACTAATGTATTTGAAAACTAAAAATATCTATAACTTTTGATTGAGTTAGCCGATTGCGATGAAATAAAGACTAAATGTTAAGTTAAGTTAAGCCCCATGTTTTTGTGAAAAGTCCATCCAAATCTGTTCAGTAGTTTTTAAGTGATGCGTGCACAAACTCACAGACAAACAGACAAAAATTCCAAAAACGATTGAAATGTGTTCTATTACTTGCAAATATCTTCAATGTACAGACACGCGATGTTTACGATTTTATTTACAAGATAAAAAGGTAATTTCTGCTAAGCCACTTTATTTATTCTTTATTCCAGGCTCCGAAACTATAGTTGACGTCTGGCTATACAGCACACCGGAAATGCAGCAATACGAGTTCAAAGAACTAGATCATATTGAGGCATCTGCGGTTGCGACGGCTGTCGTACAACCCAAACCAGAGCCGGTCGAACCTGAGCCCGTTAACGAATGTGACATACAGACCGACAGCTGGCTAGAATTCTTCTCCAAAGACACAACTGTACTAGACGTGGATGAAATGATAATTAAACCAACAAAGAAGGCCGAAGAAAAGAACGATTTGGAGAGTTTGATAGAAACAAATGTTATTAATAAGGAACTAGACTCCAAAGATGAGTTAGAGGAAAGTTTTCATCATATTGATGAAGTGAATCACACGGAAATTGTTAATGAAGACAATGCAACAAAATATGCCGATGAATGTAGTGCCGTTATCAATTACAAACACGAGAAGGATTCTGTGGATATACCAAACGAGCTGCTGATCCAGCCGGCGTCGCCGAAGAAGAGGATAATGAAATATATAGATCCGACTACAGGCAAGATTTACTACCTCGAAATGGACAGAAAGCTGGATTTGAGCAAGGTGCAAGAAATAGTCATAAATTCCAAAGGGAACGTGAAAACGGCTAAAATCAGTCCGATAAAATCAAACGGGTTGAAGAATGTTAGAAAAAATTCAAAGAAAGGCGGCGTTTCATTATTAAAACCCGAGCTGAAGAGCTTGTTGAAGACAGAAAACACTCACACAGTAAAAACGGAGAAGCAGAAGTCAATCTTGAAGCGAAACTACACACACATTGAAAACGATCATTGTTACTTAGGGACTTCGTGGTGTAAACCTACTTCGCTCCAAGAAGAAACGCAGTCTTTGACATCGGCATCAAATTCACCCACAGACAACGCAGCAGAAGTAGTAATTAAAAAAGAAAGATCACTGTATGACAGTCTATGCTCGTCTATATGTAGGTTTACTTGTGTGCGGGTGGCAGTCAACTACTTGCTGAAGAAGATACCGCTTATATGCGAGTCGGCGAGAGACCCGGACTTCGTGAAACATTTCCCGTTCGTTGTGGAGAATGAACACAGGTATTGGAGACTGGACTTTGCTAAACGGAGAAATATTGAGGTGAGTCACTATGTATTCTTTATTCTCGCAAATCGTTCACGGGGCAATGTATACGCTTCTACAACAAACTACCGGAGGACATCTTAAATATGACGGACAGAAAGTTTAAGATTCACATTAAAAAACAACTTTGTAAGAAAGCCTATTGTAAAATAAACGATTATTTGAATGACAAAGATGCCTGGTACTAATGTTAATTCAGTTTCGCAAAATCTTTATTGATTGTATGCAAACTTGATTTTTAAAAGATGTGTTGCGTGAAGTTTGTTGCGCCGTTTCTTCTTCACAGCGCTAACACCTAGGAAGCGGTAGTCGATAAAAAAATGACGTGTATAAATGTACCAAGTGTACTCATGTGCAATAAATGATTTTGACTTTGACTTTGACAAACAGATAAACAGAAAAAACCCAAAAATGACGTTTCGTGTCCTATTACTTATCCTAAATCCCTAAATATTTTCAATGTACAGACACGCGAAGTTTACGTATTTATAGTATATTAGAGAACTCATTTGATTTCCAGTTTCCGAATATATCTGTTGCGGCTGACCAGATGTCATTCAAGACAGACAATCTCACTTTAAGATACACAAAAACAGAATATATTTGTTGCAATCTGTATTTTATTCTCATCAATCACCTGTCGGAGCAACGGAGATGGAATTATATTAATAGGCCAAGTTGTGTTGTCTATTCCGCATAAAATTGTTTAGTCTGGACATCTGGCAGACATAAGGATCTACACATACTGTTTGGACCATCCTTAGGCTAATTCTACGATTTTTTGGGTGAACACGATATCCTACAACAGTCTAATAAATTCTGTCAAAGTGCTGAAGTTTGCGGGCGGAAGGAAGTGCACGCTGATTGGCCCGTGCTGTGCTGATTAAGAAAAAAATGACGTGTATAAATGTACCAAGTGTACTCATATGCAATAAATGATTTTGACTTTGACTTTATGGGAATTAAATTAGAATTCACAAATATAGCATCCAGCAATTTTATATATTGTACATTGTGTCCCTAGTGCAAATCGAATCCACGACCTCCGGCGCTGGAGTCCAATGACCAATTCACTAGGCCAACAGGGTGGTCAAGAATCATTCCTTTATATAATTAATTTTTTTTTTTCCAGTGGACGAGAGCAAAGTTAATAAACCGGCTCCTAAACGAACACTTCAACACACAACACGGAACGATATGGCGAACGAAACAGATCCTCATATACTCAAGACTCCACGGCTTCTATCCAATCAGGACCGAAACCATCCAACACGAGGACCACACCGACAACCAAACGGAATGGTCCTCGTGGACCGACCTGGAGAACTCCAGAAAGTTCGAGTCGATCAAAGAATGCTATCCGAACGCTTCAGACATCTGCAGTCTAACCAAATTCGATGCAACGGCCTACAGCAATCTTTCAGAATCTCTCGAGTTGACAGATTCAGATGAGGAAATTGAGGTTGTCAACGATGTGGCTGTCGAAGTGAAAAAGGAGCTGCCGGAGGAGGGTGGCAACTTGACAGTTTTCCCCGTTGAGAACGAAGAGGATCGATTAAGGTTTATGTTTATAGAACGGAAGTGTTCAGATATAGGTATTGAATTGAGGAACGAGGATGTTGGCAGCGGATATTCTTATAGGTGAGTCGCATTGTTAACGTTAGGGAACATACCCATACTACGTGGCCCGTTCGAGGGGGGGGGGGGGGGGGGGTCTTCAAAATACCACGCTTGGTCACAGAGGCGGGAGGGGGGGTCACGTAGTCAATAATATCCTCTAAGAAAATCTCGCGCATTTTCGATTTCGCATCATCAGGTTATATTTGTCTCCACTGCAGGAGCACAACGCTCTCTCATCTGCCGGAGACAGACGGAAGATTTGGCCTACACTCCCCGCGCTGGCCAGACGGGTTGGGGAGGGCCTGATTGATGTTTTGCAATGTATTCCCTCAGTCGCCTTGTACGACATCCACGGGAAGAGTTGGAGTGGTGCTATTCTACTCTACCGGAAACCACACGTCATATCAATTACATATATTAACCCTGTAAAGGGGCACTACTATAGATTATATCTGCTGTAACGGTTCCGATGTAACTTTGCAGCGCGGTACATGCGGTCCTGCTGTCTGCCGTGAGGAGTTTCGCCGAGGACCTGGTGCGTAGCGCCCTCGCAGAGACCCTCATGGAGAACACACCCTCGGGGTCAGACTCGCTGCCGCCGGTGTGGATAGGGTATGTAGTGTGAACGCCCCTGTACATTACCGCGGTCACCAATCCGGCTGCCAAGCGTGCTGATTATGGCAAATCCCCCAATGGACAGCCCACCAAACGTGCATTCTATTGGGGAGGCTTATGTTCAGCAGTGGACGTATTTCAGCTGATGATTGGAGACAAATAAGAACTTTGCTGGAGCTCCATAAAACTTGTTTTTGGATCTATTTGAATCAAATAGATCAGTCAGAGCAAAGTCCCACTAATATTATTAATGCGAAAGTTTGGATGTTTGTTACGCTTCAAACACTGGACCGGATCGTGATGAAACTTGACACACATATAGGTTAGCTCCTGGAATCCCATTCCTACGGGAAATACATAATTTGTGATGTTAAGTTGTCCACGCGGACGAAGTCGCGGGCAACAGCTAGTTATTCATAATGGTACTACAGATCCTAAAACAGTTTCACAAGTACCACTGATGGTACTAGGCAATGGTGGTACTGACAACGGGAGACCAACTAATTAGACCGTGGGGAGAAATTATGTAATTTTATGCCATTCGGACCAACTCTCAGTAGTCGCGGGCTACAGCTAGTAATGAATAATTAACTAATCGTCTTCTGTTATTTTTTTTTTATATAAATTTACCGGGTGGTAAATCTCCCTATCTTACTTTGATAGGCGTACTAATAGAAGTTTACTATGACCCACTAATCTACTGAGAGTTGGTCCGAATTTTTCTCCCCACGGTCTAATTAGTTGGTCTCCCGTTGTCAGTAGCACCATTGCCTGGTACCATCAGTGGTACTTGTGAAACTGTTTTAGGATCTGTAGTACCATTATGAATAACTAGCTGTTGCCCGCGACTTCGTCCGCGTGGACAACTTAACATCACAAATTATTATGATTATTACGAGAAATCCGTAGGAATGCGATGTTTTATCGGGATAAAAACCATTCTATGTCCTGTTTCAGGACCTAACCTATATGTGTGCCAAGTTTCATCACGATGGTTCACTATTTTGGCTATAATGGCTTACACATAAGATATAGATATATACTGTGGCGGGCTTTTTTGTAGGACTATTTAAGATAAACATTTCCATCATACACTACATATGTGTAACTCTAGCGGTTTTGGCAGCGCACGCCAGAATAGCTCGCAGATGGTAGATTTTTTCCTATTTACTTGATATTTTGGACAATTCACACGATATCTTTATAAATTGTAGCCTATGTGTTATTCTGATGTATAAGCTATATTATTGTAAAGTTTCATTAAAATCCATTCGGTAGTTTTTACGTGAAAGGGTAACAAACATCCATCCATACTTGCAAACTTTCGCGTTTATAATATTAATAGGATTGTTGTATTCGTCAGTACCATCAATGGTACTTGTGAAACTATGGGTCGGACAACTAGAAGTATAGACCAAGAAAACTAACTGTATCGATACATCAAGTACTTGATATAATTTTCGATTTCGGTGTATGTCAGTCTGACACTGTATTCACTATTTTGTGTGTCGAATGTACCAATTTCTGTCAACAACAAAATATATGTCGGCGAAATAATAAAAGAGGAGCTAAATTGAAGGCACAGTGTGTGCTCGGCGCGCCGTTCGGCTTGGTTCGGCGAGCGTCGCGAGCACGCGCTGGGTAGGACGGGCGCAGGCGCAGAACCGACACAGTCTTCGATGGAAAGGCGTGTGAGTACGCTGACGGATCGTCTGCCTTCTAAATCGTTACTCGTTGATGTAGTGTAAATTCATGTAGTGTCATTTAAGTCAGAAAACGTGTTAACTTTGTAACGGCGTTAAACTCAATTTGGGAGGAACCAGAACCTACGACATCAGAAGCGGGATTCGAACCCCACGCCCTCAGAGGAGGACCCTACGACATGTATTTGAACTGTGTGAGTTGGTCGGGAGGTCATGGAATGTATCATTGCTTGCTTGCAGACCGTCGCCCTGCGCGCGCGTGTCGCTGGCGGGCGCGTGGCGCGCGGCGCGCGCGTGCCCGCGGCTGCAGGCGCTGGCGCGCGCCGCGCTGGCCGCGCGCGCGCCCAAGCACGCCACGTGCTACATTTAATACACGCGATACTATTTTATACTATGATAGTTTCATTTGCACAACCCCTTCCCATCAGTTCCAATCCAAAAACCTTGTTCTACGGACGTGGACCTATTCTTAATGACCTCTTCAAAATAATATGGTTTTAACAACGATCTCTATGTACTCCTAGATGGAGCGTTCCAAACAATCGCTCTGTTCCACGCGAGGAGCCGCAACTCGGTTACATTCACAATGAAACTTGTGCAGCTCCTACGCAGAACATTTAATTACTACTAAGTATTGATGCTACGGGTAAATGGCGTCAATATTTAGTAAATGACGTCTGTCTCCGGCAATATGAAATGGATTAAAATGAAGTGAGAACTCTCTCTGAAGTGGGAACTCTCTTCCTACTTTGACTCTTTACTTCTTTAATTAAATTTGTCTGGGGCCCAAGGTAGAGTAAATTCATGAACTGGGACTCGCCCTACCTTCACTGGTAGGTGTCTTTGCAGTTACCTCCGTTGATCCTCGCTTAGAGGAGTTGCGGGGGGAGAATGGTGAGGAGGCGGGAATGTCTCCGGCAGATGAGAGAGGGTTGTGCTCCGGCAGTGGAGACAAAAATAACCTGATGATGATGCGATCTATAAATGTGAGGTTATATGGTTCATTATTGAAACAAAAAATATTTAGTCAACAGTTTTATTTGCGACTCCCGATTTAAACTAGATACCGTTTGGTTCGTGAAAACCATTTCTGTAGCTTTAGCCATGAGGGTTGGGGGGGGTAGAAAGTCAATCAAAAGTTATGCTAATTTACAGGTTTCAAAAAAGTCACTCAAAGTAGTGTCATGCTCGGTGGAATTCAGACTGCGATGAATTAGGACGACGGTGGCGCTGGCGGGAAGTTTGAGTGGGAGGGAAGGATGAGTGCGGGAACGGGGAAGGGGAGAACCACTTATTAAATATCAGCTTTATTAAAAAAAAGATATGATTCATAATGAAGAGATCAGGCGAAGAACGAAGGTGACCGACATAGCCGAAAGGATCAGCAAGCTGAAGTGGCAGTGGGCCGGCCGCATCTTGACGAGCTCTCGAGTGGAGATCGCGGATGGCATGCGTGGGACGCCCCGCCGGCAGATGGACCGACGACCTGAAGGTGGCCAGAAGTGACAGGATGCGGTAGGAGGAGGACCGTGTGGTGTCGTTCATTTGGGAAGGCCTATGTCCAACAGAGGACGTCTAAGGGCTGGTGATTTAAAAAAAAACTAGTCCACGCGAGCGGAGCCGCGGGCACAGCTAGTTCTAAATTTATAGTTATAGCATCAGGCCACCTGAATTTGTCCGGTATATTTATTAAGGAATAATAGGCTGGTGAGTTTTCTGTTCCACCCTGTATATAGATTGTAATTATATCTTTAATAAATATTAGAAAACAGAATGTCAGAATTTTTCTTTACTGCGAATATATATTTTTTTAATTCCATGGAAATTTTTTCACGAACCAAACCAAATATTGTAACTTCCTCCTAATAATTAAAGATTCTATTTTATAAAATTACATACACATTTTACTATTTCTCATAATAAATACGTGTCTAATCAATAGGTACCTAGTTAATATTTTTAAATATATATTTTACATATTTTCCATGTTTTTGAAAAGTACAAAGCAATTCAGGCTACTTACATAGATAAAATATTAAATTTAAAACATATATCTATACAGAAGACCAGCATAAGAAGACTTACAATAACCAAAAGCGCAATAAATAAAATATAGTATCTATTTGAATCTTTTTAAAAAAGCAACTGGCAACACTTTCCAACATTAAAAAAATGTGACTCAAAAGGTCTTAGCTTCCAAAGCCGTAAGAAGACACATTAAAAAAAGATTTCTAACCAAAAAGAACTAGATATTTTTAAGTCTGTTCAATATTCAATATATTAATGTTGGCAACCTCATTTATGGAAAGGAACCTAAAAACTGCTTATATATTTTGCAATCCAGTATCATTAAGGGGCGTCTATTATACCAAATCCCATTTAGGGAACATACCATAGTAGTACGTGACCCGTTCCGGGGGGGGGGGGTCTTCAAAGTAGATTTAGTAGGCTTAGATTTTCGTCACGTAGTCAATATCCTCTAGGAAAATCTATTCAAATATGGCGCGCACCGTTTAGCGCTTTTTAAACTCACAGGTGGCAACACTGACGCACACGCACAACCTCAGCTGATTGAAAACTGACAGTTTTTTCTTCTTGATAATATTTTTTGCACTTGTTTATGAACGCACGCACTCTTGGCGTCACGCGGCAAGCGCCGTATTAATAAAGACCAATATGAGCCTTTTTTTTTCAACTTTGTTTGCAAAAATCCATATTTATGAATTACTCCGTGAAAACTAGAGGGGAGGGGAGGTCTTGGCATATATTAGACACAATGTAGAAAGTATTATTAATTATAATAATTAAAAATACTTATTGTTTTTTAAATGTTTGTACCATTATGGATCGTTACTGTTAGGTTGCACTTTATTATGACAATAAATTTAAATTAAAATATAGTACGGGTGGTCACCGAGGGGGGAGGGTAGTAAAAAAATGGGTCACGTAGTTTGGGTACGTTCCCTTGGGGGGAGAGGGGGAGCATAATGAAAATCTCACGTCAGCCTTATAATTCATAGACATAGTTATATCTTACTTACGGGAACCCTCTACACCTCCCCCCCCCCCATTTCCCAATGGTGATTCCGAGTCTACATTTAAAAAATCCACCTCACAATAACTCTAATAAACGGACACCCTTTTAAAAATCTCGGTGACAGCCAACGATCTCTATGTACTACTAGATGGAGCGTTCCAAACAATCGCTCTGTTCCACGCAAGTAGCCACAACTCTTTCACATTCATAATGAAACTTGTGCAGTTACTACGCAGAACATTTAATTATTACTAAATATTGACGCTAAATAATGTCAATATTTAGTAAATAATTAAATGTTCTGAGTAGTAACTGCACAAGTATCAAAGTGAATGTGAAAGAGTTGTGGCTACTTGCGTGGAACAGAGCGATTGTTTGGAACGCTCTATCTAGTAGTACATAGATATCGTTGGTGACAGCAAACTTTTCCCCATATAAGACAATTTGTTCTCTAACCAACTACATAAAAAAAAACTACCAACTAAAAAAATTCGGGTTTTACTTATTTTTATTTGAAATTAATATATTATACGGAGTCAATTATGTCTACGAGCATATAACGATACGGCCTTCAAAATTTTCACAGTCCACTTGTCTATTTCCATTTGTACATAATACGGGTAGAGTTTTGATGTTATATATACTATTCAGTTCGTTGGCGTTAGCGATGGAAGCCGAGCGCATTTCACATCTGAAAATAATATAAAATTAATTGTAGTTTACAAACAAATCAAATCTGGCTGTATGGATCGAAGATCTTTGCTTTTAGTATATGAAAAGTAATAGACCAAAATTTAAGGCAGAAACACCGTGTGGTTTCCGGTAGAGTAGAATAGGACCACTCCAACTCTTCCCGTGGATGTCGTACAAGGCGACTGAGGAAACATTATAAAACATCAATCAGGCCTCCCCAACCCGTCTGGCCAGCGCGGGGAGTGTAGGCCGAATCCTCCGTCTGTCTCCGGCAGATGAGAGAGGGTTGTGCTCCTGCAGTGGAGACAACAATAACCTGATGCTGATGATGAAGGCAGAAACACATTATCCCCACACGACGCAACGCGAGAAACACATTATAACGTGGGGTAAATGTGTTTCTGCCTTTAACGTGACGCGAATGACGAAATTTGACGTATATAGACGTCCTGTTGCGGTATAAGCCAAAGGTATGACGTCTATTGACGTACTGTCCACGATCTTGTAAACCTGAGAAATCATTTTAGTGGCTTCTAACTGTAAAGTGTGTAGAAGTATTAAATAATAAGATTTTTTATTTAAAAACAGAAGGCAGGTGAAAATGTTGGAACAATTTTATTACTGGCGGCATTTTTTTTTTATTACAGATTTTACAGCCTTGGGAATGAGTCCTTTGTAGCCTGTCTATAACTTCCACTATTCACTATTCTTTAGTTCCTTACTAAGGTTGATAGTAATCTGTACTAACGTTTGAGATTAGGAAGTTCTCTGCTTTAAGAAGATCAGCTTCATCATCAGGTTATTTTTGTCTCCACTGCAGGAGCACAACCCTCTCTCATCTGCCGGAGACAGACGGAGGATTTGGCCTACACTCCCCGCGCTGGCCAGACGGGTTGGAGAGGCCTGGTTGATGTTTTATAATGTATTCCCTCAGACGCCTTGTACGACATCCACGGGAAGAGTTGGAGTGGTCCTATTCTACTCTACCGGAAACCACACGGCAAGATCAGCTTAGTCACGTTTATTTATGCTTCCTGCACAGTGTACACACGCACAGACATTTGTTGCTTAATATACTATCACTACTAAATACCAAAGCCCGAAGTATACATTATTTCTTCAAAAACACAACACACTGTTCTCCAAAAAAACGAGGGAACAACCTCCCAGCGCCATATAATGTTACCAAACTCACTCGGAGGGTAGAGAAAGGTTGATTATGAGGACTGTAAACCCACCAGTGCACAGGGAATGGCAGGGCTGCGCCCCCTACGCCGGCACTGGCTGCGGCGCGCCTAGAAGCCCCCCCGGAGCGCTGGCCGGAGCCCCGGGCGCGGGGGCGGGCTCCTTGACCGCCCTGCCTGGTTTCTCCGACCTCAGCTTCTCTCCGGCCATAACGGCTTTTATATCCTCCGCGTCGAGGGTCTCGTATCTATAAATAATATAACAACATTTTATTCATCACGTTTTTTGTTTTGTTAAGTCTGCTGATATTTAGCACTAAAAAAAACCCAATAAATACTATGAATTTTTTTTTATCTGATCAAAAATGACGAAGATACAGCAATTTCAGTGCAATAGTATGGAAGAAGTGTGCGCAGCACATCTTTTGTTTTAAACACTTGAGACGATAAATAGACTTATTTTGATAAGAATTCATAATTGTTGATAATATGACCAATAAACATGACATAATGATTTAAATTATGTTTTTAATATAAAAAAATACTTTTTGTGACTTAAATATAAAAGATAGACATATGCTGCCGCTGACTTTTTTGTATGCATTATCAAGCTCTACAATTTTTCTCTACAACTCGATCATATATCTCTTATCGTTAGGTCAGCGTTCGTAAGAAACATTTTCGTTCGACCGTTTATTCTCCGACTTACTTTGCAAATCCGACTACCACGAAAAAGTCTTTTTATTTTTCGGGTTAATATATAGCCTATGACACTCATAAGTAACGTGGCTTTCTATTGGGAAAAGAATTTTAGAAATCGGTTCAGAAGATCCAGAGATTACCCCTACGTCACAAACTTTACCTCTTTATAATATTAGTATAGATTACGTAAAGACTAGAGGTGGGGGAGTCTTGGCATATATACTACGGGTGGTCACCGAGGGGGGGGGGGGGCAGTTCACGTAGTTTGGGTTTGTTCCCTAATATGCAGGTGGTAGTTACTTGAGCAGCGCCTCCGCGAGGGCCTTGTGTTCCTTGGCGTGCGCCCGCAGGATGGCCTTCGCCCGCTCGTAGCTCTCGCCGAGGATCTTCTTGATCTCGCCGTCCACCTGCAAAATTTCATTAACAGTACAATTACATGAACAAAACAGGGGCGGTCCGCACGCGTCTCTAGAATGTACCACACAGCGTGATACCAAATATCATTATTTTAATATGAATATGGATTTCATCATAACAGCCCTGAGGCGTCCACTGTTGGTCGTAGGCCCCCACACCCGGTCCTCCGCCCTCCGCATCCAGCTGCTTCCGGCACTTTCTTCAGGTCTCGATATGGAATATGAATTTATTCATCATCAGGTAATTATTGTCTCCACTGCAGGAGCACAACCCTCTCTCATCTGCCGGAGACAGACGGAGGATTTGGCCTACACTCCCCGCGCTGGCCAGACGGGTTGGGGAGGCCTGATTGATGTTTTATAATGTATTCCCTCAGTCGCCTTGTACGACATCCACGGAAAGAGTTGGAGTGGTGCTATTCTACTCTACCGGAAACCATACGGCATTACGCTGATTGCCGAGTCGTAAACTCTTCTCGAGAGCTGGCCTTTTTTTTGTTAACTGCTGGTAAAGGGGAGGAACCTTCTTAGGAATCTCCTATGGACTAAACATAATAATCAAGGTGCAATTACGATGATATTTATCACGATAATTATCAGTTACTTCGAACACAGTGCATAAGGGAACGAATTCTACTCTACCGGAAACCACACGACATATGAATTTATTAATCTGAAATAAACGATTATGCAAAACTTGCGTTGTACAAGAGAAAATAGATTTTAATTTTTCCTCACTACGTAGGCCCTAAGTTGACTCACCAGCTCGTTAGTATAGGGCCCCAGCTGCTCCTGCGAGGCGAGCGCGCTGCGGGCAGACTCCATGGTGCGGAGCCCCACCTTCTCGCTCATGCCCCACTCGCGCACCATGTGGCAAGCGATCGACGTCGCCTGCTTTAAGTCTGATGATGCGCCTGAAGAACACAGAGTTGATCAAAAGAAATCTTGTTTAATCTACACTAATATTATAAAGAGGAAAGATTTGTAACGAATAACTCGAAAATTACTGGACCGATTCCAAAAATTCTTTCACCATTAGAATGCTACATTATCCCTGAGTGACATAGGCTATATTTATTACTGTAAAAAATTAGGGATCCCTACTAAAACCATAATAATGTAACCCAAGGTATACACAAATTTTCCATAAAAGTAGGAGTGGGGTTGGAGTTAGGGTAGGACGAAATCCGTCGCGTCGCGGGAAGTGTGCGCGGTACACAAGCGCAGTCTGCCGTAAACAAAACGTGTGAATCCGCTCTGGCGAATGCCGTCCGAACGAGAGGGCGAGAACATAACGCGCGGGTTGTAACAAGTGACGTCGACATAAAAAGCGCGCGCGTTTTGAAAAGTTGCGTTACATAAACTTTAATAGCTTCGTCATTTCTTGATGAATTTTAATAATTCAAAACATAAAATGCTCTGCAATGTAATTAAACATCAAAAACCTTATTAAGTGAATGATCCACATTACGTACGTGTACTCCAGACCCTTTGGAACTTACCGGAAGTGATCTTCTCCGGTCCGAAGATCAGCTCCTCTGCGGCGCGGCCCCCCATCATGGTGTCCATCATTGCCAGCAACTGCTGCTTGGTCACGTGGTATCTGAAAGTTGATCATCAAATATTTTTTCATCATCATCGTCTGCAAGAGTCCACTATTGGACATAGGCCTCTCCCAAGGCGCGTCACTGAACCCGATCCTCGGTTCTTCTCATCCAGTCACTGCCAGCCGCCTTACGCAGGTCTCGCTGATCTTGCAGGCTCCATCTAGCCAGGGGGCGTCCCACACTACGCCTGCTATATCTGTGACATTCACACCAATTATCCAGTCCCAAACTAGGCAGAGCCCTATGCTATGGTTACTAGATAACGGATACACATACTTAAATAAATATAAAAACATCCAAGACTTGGGTACAAACATTCACATTCATCATACGAACATTTGCCTCTAGCGGGATTCGAACCCGCAACCTCCGTCGTGGCAGTCCGAGAGCTACTCCGTCCGCCACGGAGGTCGTTCATGAGAAACTGAACAAGTTTTCTGTGTGACTTAGGGTGTTAACTGTACCTCTCTTTGGCGGGTATGTAGGCAGTGTGGCCGAGCGAGGGACCTCGTGGCATGATCGTCACCTTGTGCAGAGGGTGCGAGTCCTGAAACAGAAGTCATGTAGCTAATCAGACTCCGCTAGAGGTGGGCGCTCACCTAACAGACTGTTGGGCGTTTTTGTCCCTGCACCAATAACAAGTGATACGCCCTTAGGCCTTCCCCAATATAAGCGCCAAGACACCTGGTCCACTGACCTCCGCATCCAGCCGCTTCCGGCCACCTTCTTCAGGGCGTCGGTCCACCTGGGGGCGGGGCGTTCCACCCTGCGCGTGCCGGCCCGCGGTCTCCACTCCAGAACTCGTCTGCCCCAACGGCCGTCAGTTTTGCGACAGATGTGGCACTCCCACTGCCACTGCAGCTTGCTTATCCTGTCGGCTCGAAGACTTGACGCAGAATGAGGCAGAATCGCTGCAGGATCTCTTGGAAATGCTGACCAGCCTCAATTGCTCTTCAAAACGAGTAGATATTAGGATGAACGTAGACAAGACGAAAGTCATATCCAACTCACACGTCGACCAAAGCCCGGTGATCGTGTATAATTTCAATATCGAAGTTGTTCAGGAGTACGTCTACCTAGGACAGACAATACAGTTGGGTAGGAACAATTTTGATAGGGAAGCTGACAGAAGAATCCAGTTGGGCTGGGCAGCACTTGGAAAGCTGCGTCAAGTCTTCACGTCGCCAATTCCACAATGATTAAAGACAAAAGTCTTTAATCAGTGCGTCCTGCCTGTCATGACCTACGGTGCAGAAACGTGGACACTGACGGTGGGCCTGATCCACTAGAGTCAAAACGCTCAGCGAGCGTGAGGAGAAGAGCTGCGTAGGGGGTTGTTTGAGGGAAATAATTTGTAATGAGAAAAGAATTAAGGTCAACGAGATAGCCGAAAGGATTAGCATAAGTGGCAGTGGGCGGGTCAGATCTGTCGCAGAACCGACGGCCGTTAAGGCAGACGAGGTCTGTAGTGGAGACCGCGGGGAGGGACGCCGACCTGAAGGTCGGAATAGGCTGGATGCGGAGGGCGGAGGACCGGGTGTGGGGGCGTTCTTTGGGAAGGCCTTTGTCCTGCAGGTGGACGTCTAGACTGATATGATGGTTGTTTTTCCTCTACACCAGTGAGGACAGAGGACGCGATAACACAATGGCCTAAATGAGCTTCTAAATGTTGTCGCTAGAGGCGCTCATGGTTGCCTCACCAATCATACCTTGGTGTAGTAAGCGACGATGGCGTGCCCGCTCTCGTGGTAGGCGGTGATGGTGTTCGCCTCCTCGTCCGGCAGCCGCGAGCGCCGCTCCGGGCCCATCAGCACCTTATCCCGAGCGTCCTCGAAGTACTTCATGGAGACAGTCTTCGCGCCGTCTATGGCCGCCCTGCGACACAATGGGAGAATGTGGTTATGCGAAACAGTAAGGAATCCCAACGAATACTACGTCACTGTTAACCACAGAGTCACACTGTAAACCACAGCGTCACATCCTACAAGTGTTACTCATAGCGTCATTTTTTAAATCTATTTTTGTTGAGGCTTGTGACTCGCTAAAGTCAATGCCAGCCTCGTAAGGAAACACTAATTTGTCATGTTATTCAGACCTCAGTCTGAGAGATAACGTAACGAACGTATATAATTGTTTTGCCTTGTCAGATAAGGGGCTGCTCAATATTATATTAATATCGCCATTGTGATTCACGTTATTCCCCAGAAAGTGCCTTCTGTAGGCTGCGTTCTGTCCAAACTCCAGTACTACATGTAACATAGCGTCACATTATGAACCAAAAAGTCACAACCCATTATCCCAACCCACTGGAATCAAACACATGTGTTCGCTTCCGGTGTCTCATATAGAAAAAAAGTACTGTTCTTGTCTATTAATGTACCACTGATTTATTACTAACAAATTATGGACTTTGTCTGAAATAAATTATAAATTAAATTAAAATTAATTATAACCAACGCGTCACATCAGTAAATTTTTTACCCATAGCGTCAACTGTGACCAATAGAATCACACTGTTAACCATAGCATCACATATTTCAATTGTTACTCACAGCGTCACACTATGAACCAAAACGTAACTCACCACTGTTAACCACAGTGATACATCCTCCAGTTGTTTATTCATAGCGTTCACACTATTGTAATTTTAGTAATTTTGTACTAAATTTAAATTTTATTGTCATTGTTTTTCGGCTGGCAGAGACTGGATGAAAAGAACCGAGGATCGGGTTCAGTGGCGCGCCTTGGGAGAGGCCTATGTCCAGCAGTGGGCTCTTACAGGCTGATGATGATGATTGTTTTTATATGGATTATTAATCTGAACTAATTGAATACTCATACGCATTTATTTCATCCTTTTGGGACATTGAGAACTCTAGGCTAAGTCGACATTGTTTTGTTTACATTTTGTTTCACATTTATGCATGGCTGACGTTAACGCGACCATTAGGAATACATGGCAATGAGCGACCAGTTTCTACGTTATAAACATTAAGCTGCGGTAGATGGCATTGTCAAACATACAAGATAAAATTATTATAAATATCAATAGATATGCATTATCAGCTGCTGTAAAGAGGCATTTGGCTCGATTCTGAAGGCACAATGTTAAAAATTGACAGCACTTGCTGTTGCTATCCTTGTCACACAGTATTATGAAGATAAAGACGAAACCAATTTTAGCGCTGTTAAATTTTAAATGTGTGCCTTCAGAATCGGGCCCATTGTCAACTTATTATTATTATAAATTTAAACGTCATAACCTACCACTGTAGCGTAGCGTCACACTGTGAACAATAGCGTCATTTTGTTATTAATAGCGCCATACTGAGAACAATGGAATGTAATAAATTACTGAAACCATAACCTCCGTGGCGAAACGGGTAGCTCTCGGCCTGCCACGCCGCAGGTTGCGGGTTCGAATCCCGCTAGGGGCAAATGTTCGTATGATGAATATGAATGTTTGTACTCAAGTCTTGGATGTTTATATATTTATTTAAGTATGTGTATCCGTTATCTAGTAACCGTAGCACAGGCTCTGCCTAGTTTGGGACTGGATAATTAGTGTGAGTGTCCTGAGATATTTATTATTATTATAACCAACCAGAACAACAAAATTGCTTATAAATATTTATCTACTTAATAATCTACCATTCTAATAATGTACGAAGATACTGAAATCAACTGTAAAATTGTGCCACAGTGTGTGACGCTACGAGTAATTGAGAGGTGACGCTGGTGGTAACAGGGGTAAGTTGTGATGTTTTGGTTCATAGAGTAATACTATAAGTAAATAACTTACCGCCTCTCGCTCTTACTGCCTTGTCTCACACCCTGCAAGGTTGGCTGGAAGAGATCTCTTTTCGAGATGAACTCACTTTTGTACACACCATTTACTACTGTATTTAGTTTTAAGATGTGCAATATCATATTGCTAAATCAAATACAAAGAGTCTAGCCGCACAACACAGGGTACCCTAGTGTGAGGCCTAGATGTATCTGATAGTTTCTGAAATACTTTATGTATTAAGTAATTGTATTAGGAGTTGTAAGAATTGTTATGAAAAACGAAATAAATTATTATTATTATTAATAAAGAATATATATGAATAGACGGGGAACAATATTTATTAAGTTTATTTACAATGCGTACGCGCGATCAACACACAGAGTTCAATGACGTCTCCCTGTCAATCTCTCGTCCCACTGACAGAACACAATTTGAAGTTTTATGGCGGTGTTGCCCTTATAATATAAGGAGAATGTGAAGCTGGGGCTAGTAGGGAGGGGCTTGGGACATTTTGGTTCGTAGTGTGACGCTACGAGTAACAATCGGGAGATGTGACGCTGTGGCTAACGGTCGCGGAGTGTGACGTCGCGAGTGTGCCCCGCGCATGCGCACGTACTTGAGCGCGGCCTGGTTGACCATGCTCTCCAGGTCGGCCCCCGTGAAGCCGGTGGTCCCGCGCGCGAGCAGCTCGCAGTCCACCTCGGGGTGCGCGGCCACCCGCGACAGGTACATCTCCAGGATCTCGCGCCGCCCGCCGTAGTCGGGGGTCGGCACGTTCACCTGCGATCAGAAAAAAATCAAAATAAAATAGAGTAGGTCGACAGGAATTGGTGCAACTTTTTTTTTAATCAATAATCTGTGGAGCACATGCCCCGAGCGTGTCCCGTGACAATACAATAACATTCTCGGGGCCCTGTCGGGGCCGCCCCGATGCTGCAGCGCATCAGGTATGTTCAAAAACACTTACAAAATTAAATATAAGAAATATCTAGTAAACTCATTAACGTAACCAGAGTTTTTTTACCAGAGTTAAGACTAAGTAAGGTCAGTAAATCGTTCACGGGGCAATGTATACGCTTCTACAACAAACTACCAGAGGAAATCTTAAATATGACGGACAGAATGTTTAAGATTCACATTAAAAAACAACTTTGTAAGAAAGCCTATTATAAAATAAACGATTATTTAAATGACAAAGATGCCTGGTACTAATGTTAATTCAGCTTCGCAAAATCTTTATTAATTGTATGCAAACTTGATTTTTAAAAGATGTGTTGCGTGAAGTTTGTTGCGCCGTTTCTTCTTCACAGCGCTAACACCTAGGAAAAAAATGACGTGTATAAATGTACCAAGTGTACTCATATGCAATAAATGATTTTGACTTTGACTTTGTAACCTCAATCTTTTTGGTGCTAATATCAAAATTAAAAGCTTTGCTAGAGGGCTAGTAGCAGATGTGAACGTCCTTGTTTATTAGCAATCGTGGGCTCGATTCCCACTGAGGACAGCCAACTTTGTACAATTTATCCCGGTCGGGATGTTATATTTGTGAATTGTCCAATCCTTGTTTAATTATGTGGAGTGAAGTTATGTGACAGAGTGAGGAAAGCAATGATACGTGAGAAGTGTGGTTTAAAAGAAGATGTAGTAACGAAGGTCGAGAAGGGTGGGTTGCGTTGGTTAACAAAACGCGACAGCGTCTCCCCCCCTCCAGACCCGAGGTCGCCCATATATACAGAAAGCGGTAACTCGCCTCGACGTCGAACCGGCCGGGCCGCAACAGCGCCTGGTCCAGGTCATCCCTCCTGTTGGTGGCCCCCAGCACTATTACACCTGCAACATTCAAATTGACACTTTTAGGTGCATCAGGGCTAACATGCTTTGCCCGCAGGTTTGCACGTTGTACCAAACACGTGAAAGTTACACTTTTTAAAGCCTATTGTAACTCTCTGTACACGTGTAGCCTGTGGACGCATTACACACAGGGAGCGTCCAGGGCCCTGCGCACTCAGTATAATAATGCCTTCAGGTGGGGCTGCGACGTCACTGCAGTGCGTCAGGGATGCTGGCAGAAGCTGGAGTAGATAGCTTCTCTTCTATCATTAGAAAGCGTATCGCTTCCCTGATCCAACGGGTGAGGGGCAGCTCCAACAGCCTCCTGCAGACTGTGGCGGCGAGGCTGGACGTGGACAGTGCTGTTACGCAGCACAGGACCCGCGTCCACCTCGTCAAAGATACAAAAAATTCATTTTTATTGTTTTAATATTAAGTTACTAACATAGTTATAAGGTATCTTTGTTACTGACACTCTATGGGCAACGCCTGAAATAAATGATTTTATTTATTTATTTATTTAGGTAGGTCTTAACAAAAGTCTTTAACCAGTGCGTCCTGCCTGTCATGACGTACGGCGCGGAGACGTGGACACTGACGGCGGGCCTGGTCCGCGAGTTCCAGGTCGCTCTGCGAGCTGTGGGAGCTGTGTGTAGGGGGTTGTTTGAGGGATAGGTCCGACGAAGAACGAATGTCACCGACGTAGCCGAAAGGATTAGCAAACTGAGGTGGCAGTGGGCGGGCCACATCTGTCGCAGAACCGACGGCCGTTGGTGCAGGCGAGTTCTGGAGTGGAGACCGCGGTTCGACACGCGCAGGGGGGGACGCTCCGCCGCCAGGTGGACCGACGACCTGAAGAAGGTGGCCGGAAGCGGCTGGATGAGGAGGGCGGAGGACCGGGTGTGGTGGCGTTTATTGGGGAATGCCTATGTCCAACAGTGGACGTCTAAGGGCTGACATGATGAGATAAGGTGCAGTGAAACTAGATGGGGCCAGTAGTCGGTCCCTGAATCTATTTTGCTACAATTTTTATTTCTCTTTAAGTTTCTGACTTCCATCATCAGCCTGCAATAGTCCACTACTGGACATAGGCCTTCATTCAGTCACTATACTCACCTGCTAGCTAAGAAGACCGTAAATTGCTTTGGCAACCTTATGGAAATAGTCAAAAAGGTGTCAAACTGGTTTGCTATAATTCTATGAAAATTATAATTCTATTTTCTTCGCCAATGACGATCAGTCACGTTTATTTTTTGTTAAGTAAGCAGGTATTTAGCGCTAAAGACCCTAATAATAAATTTTTTTCTAAATCAGATCAAAAATTACGTAAATACAGCAATTTCAGGGCAATATTTCCAAAAACGGAAGTGATGCGTTGCGTCGCGTGGTATAAATAAGTTTATGCCTTTACAGTTTTCTTAGCTAGCTGTAGAAGTCCCATTGTCTATCGTTGGGTGCTCGCGAATGAATATGTTTCGTCTAACAAATTTGTTGTTTGTAAGTAAATAAATATCTATATATTATCATAGGAGGCTTGGTGTACCCGGCGACACGTCGACCCTGTGGGGTCTTTTGTCTCAGCCCTTCTGTCTATACTGTGCTGCCCCCCCCCCCCCCCCCCCATAATTCGCTACATAAAACCTACTATGCTGCTAAGGGGCAGAAGCCTGTAGCCCTTGGGTTGAGGGTGAGCCACACCCAGGACACTCTCTCCTTGCAGGTAGCGAATAGCATACAAACAGCAAGTGTTTCATCGTGTCGCTGTCCTCTCCACAGGCTCTGACAGTCCCGTGTTATGCAGGAGGTGCCCCACATCGAGGTGTTCTAGGGCACGAGCAGCTTTCTGAGACACATTTTGTATGTTCGCGATGGGCGCAAAAGTCAGTCTTTTTAAATCTGCCGGGGATGATGAGGTCACCCTCGGCTAGAAGGGCCGGGTAAACCGATGCGCGGCTGTTGCCGCCTGCAGTGGTATAGCCGCTGCAAGTTACAACGTGCAGGTCTTTTGGTGCCATTGGCTGAGGTTCGGTGGGCACCTATGTGGTCCTCGCATAGAGCGATCCGCCTTAGGTGTCAGCCTAAAGTTGCGGGTGGCTTGCTTGGTCTTGATCTTCGTTGCGGATCAGGTCGTGATAGAATGTTAGTGTAGGGTGAGGTTGCCGTGTGGTTTCCGGTAGAGTAGAATAGGACCACTCCAACTCCTCCCGTGGATGTCGTACAAGGCGACTGAGGGAATACATTATAAAACATCAATCAGGCCTCCCCAACCCGTCTGGCCAGCGCGGGGAGTGGAGGCCAAATACTCCGTCTGTCTCCGGCAGGTGAGAGAGGGTTGTGCTCCTGCAGTGGAGAAAAAAATAAGGGGGTGGGATGGGGGGGGGGGGGGGGGTGAACGGATCGCCTAAAGTTATGGGTCTTGATCTTCGTTGCGGATCACGTCGTGATAGTGTGTCAGTATAGGGTGTGGCGTACCCTCGTTCTGGTGGAAGCCGTCCATCTCGCTGAGCAGCTGGTTGATGGTCTGGTTGGCGTAGGGGTGCAGCACGCTGTTGGTCCGCTTGGCGCCCACCGAGTCGATCTCGTCGATGAACACCACGCACGGCGCGCGCTCCTTGGCCGCCTCTGGAAGGCAACGGTTAGCTGGTTTGAGCACGAGGGGTGTACCGCCGGCCGAGTCACTTGCTGACCGATCAAATCGCAATCCTTAATGAGGTTGCATGGTGCTATTATTATTTCATCATCAGCCTGAATACGTCCACTGCTGGACATAGACTGACGACCTCCGGGGCGGAACGGGTAGCTCTCCGACTGCCACGCCGGAGGTTGCGGGTTGGAATCCCGCTAGGGGCAAATGTTCGTATGATGAATATGAATGTTTGTACCCAAGTCTTGGATGTTTATATATTTATTTAAGTATGTCTATCCGTTATCTAGTAACCATACCACAGGCTCTGCCTAGTTTGGGACTGGATAATTGGTGTGAATGTCTGACTTATTCATTTATTTATATTTTATAGGCCTCCCCAGGAGAATACCACTTTTGGTAAGTTGTACATTGGGGGATTTGCCATAATCACCACGCTCGGCAGGCGGATTGGTGATCGCAGTAGTGATCTTAACATACACACACAGGAGAACGCTGCTCTTTCCCTGCTTTATTCAATACATGAACATAAAAAAGGGTACAATTAAATATTTAAGGTGGCAACACCTCTTCCATATTGGATTTTGAGCAAACACCGTGTGCTTTTACACTTTTAAATTAATTTACAAACATTCTAGCTGTTTCATTTTGAACAGGCTAAGTGGTCCTTCGAGCCGGATATGAAATATGTATATCTTTATTGTGGATCATATGTACAGAAAGGATTACATGTCATAGTTAGAGCTCAGCTGGTCTCGCCACGTGGGCATACAACATCGTGTCGCGATGCAGTATGCATTTAAAACAAAGTTACTAAAAAAATCATTTAAAAGTTAATTAGACACAAAATGAAACCTTAAATTGAATCGTCACCAAGAAATTCTTCCAAGTTATAATAACATTTTTCCGTCAACAGACCGTTTAGCCTTTTTTTTTAAATAAATCAAACTCATCTTCATCTCGTATCGTTATTATATGAACCAGCGACCTATGGATGAGTAGCTGTTCAGCAAAATCAAATATGGAAGAGAGGTGTTGCCACCTTAATTTTTTAATTGTACGCTTTTTCAGAAAGAAAGAAATCATTTATTTGCTCTTAAATTGATACAAATGCCAGATGTTAGAATTAGCCTAAAGTAACACCAATTTAGCCATTATCAATAGCATGCAAATTTATACAATTATTCATAACAATAAACATTAACAACACTGAAATGTCAAACTTAAAAAGTACAGTCAAAATAAATAATTTAAGTATTGCCAAACGTCATCCGACCGTATGCTCCAAGAATTCTTTTACAGAGTAAAATGTAATGTAATATTTATCCCCTCCCCAACCCGTCTGGCCAGCGCGGGGAGTGTAGGCCAAATCCTCCGTCTGCCTCCGGTAGATGAGAGACGGTTGTGCTCCTGGAGTGGAGACAAAAATAACCTGATGATGATGATGAATGAACACCCTTCAAAGATATGGAGCGCGTGTATCTGTGTGGACGTGAATACTAACTGAACAGGTCCCGGACGCGGCGCGCGCCCTGCCCGACCAGGATCTCGTCGAACTCTGGCCCCGCCGCGTGGAAGAAGGGCACGCGCGCCTCGCCCGCCACGGCGCGCGCCAGCAGCGTCTTGCCGGTGCCCGGCGGGCCCACCAGCAGCACGCCCTTGGGCAGCTTGCCGCCCAGCGACGAGAACTTCTCCGGGGACTTCAGGAACTCCACCTGTCCAGCACATAACACTTATTACATAAAAATGGTTATATGTATGTGTGTATGCATGCATGCATGCATGTATGTATGTATGTAAACGCTTTATTGTACCAAAAATAACAACAACAACCATAATAAAATAGGAATTAAACTGTGTACAAAGGCGGACTTATCCCACTTAGGGATCTCTTCCAGTCAACCTTAATCTTAGTCTGGTGTCCTCTCAGTCAGTATGAGAATCAGTTCTGTGGAGTCCAACTGTAGTGTGTTTGGAAATAGTACACTTGCGCCGAATAATTGATTCAATTATGAAGCAAAATAATTTTTCGTAGCTCATAGTTCCACTTCAAAGTGTTTTCCTTCCGGATTGACACTAATTGGTTATTAAATTAGATAACAGATGATTTTAATGTGCATCTGTTATCTAATTTAATAACCAATTAGTGTCAATCATGAAGGAAAACTCCCCACCCCGTCTGGCCAGCGCGGGGAGTGTAGGCCAAATCCTCCGTCTGTCTCCGGCAGATGAGACGGTTGTGCTCCTGCAGTGGAGACAAAAATAACCTGATGATGATGGAAACGAACAAAATTGACAGAAGAGCCTTTTTTATGCATCATAATCATGAGCAGACATGCGTCGCTGAACACAAGCCTCCTCAATAGAATGACTCCTGCTTTGGGGGATTTGCCAAGATCGTGGTGATCTTGGCAGGCGGGTTGATGATCACAGTAATGATATTAATATATACAGGAGAACGCTGCTGCCTTTCCTGGTGCAATCCTTTAGTCGCCTTGACGACACCAACGAGAAGATTTTGGGTGGCCCAAATCTAAGCCGGGAACCACACACCACAAAGATTGTACGTCTGTAAGGTGTGTTTTTCTTTAAATGTCTAATTTGATAAACAAACATGGCGCCAAGGTGACCATAGATATAAAATAGTGTTGTCAAATAATAGAATTAATTAATTCAATTGAATTTAATTGAATTTGTGATTAATTCTATATTATTCTCAGTGATTATAAGTTTAGGAATATTTATTTATTTATTGGTTACTCCCATGGATATTCTGTATCGAAATACAAAATTTCATCCACATCGGATCATTACTTTGGACCTAGCATACGACTGCAGACAAACGGACACGCAAGCACATTATTTAGTTTTTGGTTTTTTGGACTCTTACATATCTAAGGGAACATATATCCATCAAAGTTTCAAAAATAAATACAACATATTGCAGAAACATTTTTATTCTTTAAGGTACAAAATACAAATCATTGTAATAACAATAATATTAAGTATGTATAAAACAATGCACCGGCATCAAACTTAATATTTTAGAAAAGTGCAAACGATAATGAGCAACAAACATCGATTTTACCGATGCGATGCCGATTACGATTATCTGTGCCAATATTCCGTTAAAATTAATAGAATATCAATTGTCTATCTTTTTTGGTTCAGTGGATGTCCAACTTATTTGTCTAATCCTTTTTTCTCCTCGCCTACTTATTTCTAAAGATTCAATTAGTTACAAGTATTCCGAATGAATAATTGAATTGCGTAATTGAATGCGTGACATACCCCATCTCTAAAATCCAAAGACAATATAGAGATAACCCGTCTCAATATTATTTAAGGTTAAAGCAATTTGTTGATAATTTTGCTAAAAACTAAGGTTTACGATGGTTAATTCTATTCGTTTTGTGAGTGGATATCGTGCAAGTGCTTGTTTGAGGTATATGAGGATTTTGGGTCAGTTTTATTGTGTGATTGGCTTGCAAAATTGAGATTTTGTAGAGGTGAGTGGTTTGTTTACTACTTAGGACATTTAAAGAAACATGAACTTTAATTAAAAGCAGTAAAGACGTTTTACCAAAGAAAATACACTGATGATGGAATAAACATGCGATTCACCGCATTGGGTGGCTGAATGTAACTAGATGCGGAGGGCGGAGGGCTGTGGGTGGCGTTCATTGGGGAAGGCCTATGTCCAGCAGTGGACGTCTAAAGACTGATGAAATAATGGTGATGACTCACCACATCCTTCAGCTCCTGCTTGGCTTCATCAGCGCCCTTGACGTCGTCGAAGGTGACGGAGATGTCCTCAGGGTCCACCTCCACTTGGTTGCCCAGCTGGATCCTGCGCATGTATGTCCACACAAAGATCATTATACTCTGCAGTCTTAGGATTGTGTCTATGGTAGGATATTGGCAGTTGGTGGGATATTGATGCAGTCGGTAGGATATTAATCTTAGGTTAGGCAGCGGCGCGCGCGCATATTATGTCTTTTTATTTACCATACACCCTCGCTATAAATTATTTATTTTATAAATAATATTAATAAAAAAAAACCCCACATCAGGTCACCAGGTGCCGTGCATCCGTCATCGAGCATGTTCGCCGAGGCGCGAGTGCCCGATTTCTATGCCGTTATGAGAGCGCGCTTGGCTTCCTTTTGGGAAAGGCTACGTCGCTCTCATATCAGCATACTTAAAGCCGTCTGCTGTGACATGCATAGCCCGATCTATAGGTACTGGCTAGACGTTCATCGGAGCGTGAACAGGATATAGTCAATTTTGACTTATTGACCACCTTGACGTGTGGTTTCCGGTTGAGTAGAATAGGATCACTCCAACTCTGCCCGTGGATGTCGTATAAGGCGACTGAGGGAATACATTATAAAACATCAATCAGGCCTCCCCAACCCGTCTGGCCAGCGCGGGGAGTGTAGGCCAAATCCTCCGTCGGTCTCCGGCAGATGAGAGAGGGTTGTGCTCCTGCAGTGGAGACAAAAAAATTACCTGATGATGACCACCTACACATTTTGGTAGGCATTTTATGTAATGTTTTATTTTAATCGTAATTGTTTGGTTTTATTTTTGTATTGTCTGTTCTATGGATTTTTTATGCCTTTAATAAAAAACATTATTATTGTATATTGGCAGTTGCAGTCTTTAGCATATTCATGGGACCTAAAATGCATCGAAAATAGATATTGAAATAGATAGTTACCGGAAAACGGTGCCGCTGACGGAGGCCATGAGGCTGACGAAGATGGCCAGGAACAGCACGATGGTCAGCATCTGCTGCACCACTTTCAGGTACTTGGAAGCCTTGGTGCCGCGCGCGTTGTCCGGGTGGGACCCTGGGGGCACGGACACAGCAGGATTACGGTCAATATTATATATATCGGCGAAATAATAAAAGAGGAGCTGATTTGGAGGCACAGTGTGTGTTCGGCTTAGTTCGGCGATCGTCGCGAGCACGCGCTGTCGGAACGTCTGGTAGGACGGGCGCAGGCGCAGACTCGAGACGGTGTTCGCTCGATACGCGTGCGGAGCGCAGGCCCTACACGGACGGATCGTCTGCCTTCTAAAATCGTTACTTAATTATGTAGTGTAATATCATGTAGTGTCATTTAAGTCAGTAAACGTGTTAACTTTGTAACGGTGTTAAACTCAATTTGGGAGCCCACACTTTCGACGGAACCAGAAGCGGGATTCGAACCCCACGCCCTCAGAGGAGGCACCTACGACATATATATTCTTTATTGCACATTTTAAAACTAAATACAGTAATAAATGGTGTGTACAAAGGTGAGCTTCTCTCTAAAAGAGATCTCTCCCAGCCAAACTTACAGGGTGTGAGACAAGGCAGTAAGAGCGAGGGGGGCAAAATAAGTGCATAATAGACTACATAATAACTAAATATTATAGCAATTAATATTCCAGCGTTTCAACCACCCTTATTATATACATAACATACATACATAATGCTCACGCCTTGGTTCCAGAGGGGTAGGCAGAGACAAAAGATCACCTCACTCACATTCATCAACCTTTTCATGCACCTCCTTTTATTCTTCTCACTGCGGACCCCAGCCTTTGGTAGGACGTCACCAATGTGATCCTTGAATGTCCTCCTAGGACGACCTCTAGCTGTACTTCCTTTCACATTTGCACTGTCATTATATTCATCTTCGGACATGGAATCAGTCGAGTCCAGTCTTTCGTATAATTTTTATTTATTTATTTAAAAAGGCAAACATAACGACAATATGGCATTTACCAGTTGACTTTTGGGCCATGCAGATGGTATGCCCAAAATACATAAAAGAAAACCGTTAGATATTGTATAAATTTTATCATGATGAGAGGAGCTTGGGTGTCAAGATGACTAAGGGATTGCACCAGGGATGGGCAGCGGTGTCTCCTGTGTATATTAAGATCATTGATGGATCACCGATCCACCGGCCAAGTGTGGTGCTTATGTCAAATCCCCCAATGGACAGCCCACCAGGAGTGGCACTCTATTGGGGAGGCAGTGAACGTATATCAGCTGATGATGAATCTTATGGCCTTACCAGCGAGATATCCCTCAGCGAAGGCAATCTTAATCTTGTCCTTCTGCTGGCTGGTGATCACGTTGTCCTCACTGAGGAGTTTCTCCAGGCGCGGCGCCACGTCGGGCCCGAGAGGCGCATCCTTCTTATCCACTGGATCACTGGTGAGGCCTGATTTAAAATACATTGTTTATAACAAAAAATACTGACAAAGAAAGCCTTCAGCCCTATAAAATCAAAGTTAAAATCTTTATTGCACTGGAGTACACATAAACGTAAATTTTTAATGACCACCGCTTGCTTTCTAAGTGTTAGCGCTGTGAAGAACAAACAGCAGAACAAACATCCATCAACACATTAAAGTTAGTTTTAAAGTCAAGTGTGTATACAATTATTTATATAATTGTATAAACTATTACTAGTCCTTATGGACTAGCTGGTGCCCGCGACTTCGTCTGCGCACGATTTTACTACCAAATGTGCATTGGAAATAAATTATCAATTTTTATTGTAGTTATGGTTCACTATTTTGGCTATAATGGCTTACACATAAGATATAGATATATACTGTGGCGGGCTTTTTTGTAGGACTATTTAAGATAAACATTTCCATCATACATTACATATGTGTAACTCTAGCGGTTTTGGCGCGCACACCAGAATAGCTCGCAGATGGTAGATTTTTACCTACTTACTTGATATTTTGGACAATTCACACAATATCTCTATAGATTGTAGCCTATGTGTTATTCTGATGTATAAGCTATATTATTGTAGTTTCATTAAAATCCATTCAGTAGTTTTTACGTGAAAGAGTAACAAACATCCATCCATAGTAACAAACTTTCGCGTTTATAATATTAGTAGGATAGGATTGTGCAAAGTCAGCTTTAGTAACCAGCAACGTTAGTACCAGGCATCTTTGTCGTTCAAATAATCATCTTTTTAAATTTTTTTTTTTTTATTGTGATTAAACATTCTTTACAAAGTTTTTTTTTAAATTGTGATTAAACTTTTGTCATCCATTTTTAAGACTTTCTCTGGTACTTTGTTCTAGAAGAGTATATTAACGGTTGGCATAGAGTGATGGGGTGGAATCAAATATTACACCTCAATTTTTCTTTTTAATTTAATTACACATTCATCATCAGGTTATTTTTGTCTCCACTACAGGAGAACAACCCTCTCTCATCTGCCGGAGACAGACAGAGCATTTGGCCTACACTCCCCGCGCTGGCCAGACGGGTTGGGGAGGCCTGATTGATGTTTTATAATGTATCCCCTCAGTCGCCTTGTACGACATCCACGGGAAGAGTTGGAGTGGTCCTATTCTACTCTACCGGAAACCACACAGCAATTACACATTATTCTGTTTAAAATAGTGAACTGAGATACAGGTTTAGAAAATATGAGCCATATATTCGTATCTGATAGATAAAAACGTAAACTTTGCGAGTCTGTACATTGAAAATATTTGCAAAAAAAGAAAATTGGGGGGTCTAAGTAGAACACATTTTGATCATTTTTGGAATTTTTGTCTGTGTCTGTTTATCTATTAGTTTGTACACGTATCACGTAAAAACTACTGAACCAATTCTGATGGAGTTTTTAGAAAAACATAGGAATGTATTTGGTGTAACATTTAGTCTTTATTCCATCGAAATTGGCTTACTCAGTCCAAAGTTATGCCATTTAATAGTTTTCAAAAACTCACTCGGATAACTCTTGGAGTAGGGGAAGAGGGGTTAGGTTTCTGGGGGGTTAACCACACTTAAGTTTATCAGCATGATATACAAAAAAAAATAAAAAAAAAAACCACAAACCTTTCCGCAGATATCTAATACCCGCAACGATTACTCGATTGAAATTCAACGTTAAACCATACTGACCCATAAACTTACGCAGTCTATTTAACATGTTGGGGTTCCGTTTCAGGTCGGCGTGGATGCTCCGGTCAGTCTTGAACCCTCGCACTTGCACATTGTATTTGAAACTGTTTTCCTGGATACTGCGAGATAGGAGCCCGACAAAGTTGTCCGTAAAACTGAACCTGTATATTGAATTGGACTGTTAGAAATATTATAAAAAGTTTGTATTTACAATTGGTAAATTTTATTTCTGAGCTATAATATCATACTCTCCCAATTACACACTAGACACTGACGGTGGGCCTGATCCACAAGTTCCAGGTACCCCAGCGAGCTATGCTCAGGGTTTCTTTGAAGGATATGATTCGTAATGAAGAGATCCGACAAAGAACAAAGGTATCTCTCTTATCCCAAAAAGTGAAAATAAATGAGTGAACACAATCCTAGTTTGGGAATAGAAAGCATATAAACATAATATAAAAATATAATTTTATTGCACAAACAAATACATATTTAATTATGAACTGTGAGGTTCTGAGGATGAGGTATGCCAAATTTTTTGCACTGTTATCACCACTAGGGGGCCACAAAACAGGGAGCAAGAGTAACTCGTATGGATGCGATGCAACAAAGGCCTGGTGATCACACACACTGATTCATCTCAGATGTGTTTGTTTCCTCTTAATGTTTGCTTACACCATTTCAAAAATGTCAGTAAATATACATAGGTTAGGAAAAAGTCATTGGTACATGACATCACCAGGGATCGAACACAAGACCATCGCTGTGGTCTGCCATGGTCTTCCACACTGTAAGTACAGATGAAAGAGCCGTGGTAGCCGGTTGGATGTGCACTCGCCTCACGTTCATGAGGTCATGGGTTCAAACCCCGCCCGTACCAATGAGTTTTACGAAACTTAAGTACGGTTTATTTATAATACCACAGGATTTTCGGTGAAGGAAAACATCGTGAGGAAACCTGCATATGCCGAAGAAGAAATTCTGAGGCGTATGTGAAGTCCACCAAATCGGCTTGGGGCACCGTTGGTGGTCAGGGGTTTGGCACAAAAGATCCTGAAGGGTCGAAGTGTCGCCAGGTCTTCCTGGCCCCCTAAGAAGATAAGATAAAAAAAGTACAGATGAATTGATAATATTGATATTCAGATGTCATGGTGCAAACCTGAGCCATGACCTTTGGAAGACATGAAGGGAAATTAAATAATTTGTGTAAACTCACATTGGAGCAAATATTATAAGAATGACCAAAAATATATAGACCTACTCTGTAAACATTTCAGAAAATATCTGTCAAACTAAATAGCAATTTTGTACTTTTTGAGTATGCCCCCTGTATCAGGCAACAGAAGAACAGAACAGTGTTATAACCTGGTATTCTTCCCACGAAAATCCACCGTCACCGTTGGCGTTTGCGACACACTCGACCAGCCATTCTTGTTCTTTTCAAAGGACTCCGAGGATACATAGGAAATCTTTTTAGAGGAAGATGTTTCCGGCACACTCCACAGACGGGCCCGAGACGCTGTAGCGCCAGTCGTTAGAGTCCGGACGTCGATCCTACGCATCGCTGTCAGAGCATTTTTATCGAAGTTCTTTAGGGCTTCCGTCAAACTATCAGCACATAATATTGCGTCATTCGGTGCCGAGGAACTCTCCTGGCCTTTCACTTCTTTGTTCTTGCCATTGCTGTGCTTACGCTGCTTTAGAAAGCTCGAATAACGAACCGATAGTTGACTAAAACTAACTAAAATCTGCAATGACAAGAAAAGGTTATGTAGCTACGTGACTAACTTGTTTTTAGCTAATGTTCAGTTTGCAGCTGGGTTTTGTGATGTTTAGGACGCTTACCTGGTTTTGTGTGTTTATGGAGTTCAGTGAAATCATGTTACATGAAGGTAATTTGTTTATATATTGTTTCTTTGTGAGTGCACTCGAAAATTTTGTAGGCTCTTACGTCAAAGTTTATTTTTTCGGTGCAAAAAAAACATGGCGATGAAAAAAGTTTTTTAATATTGTCTTTGATGCAAACAAAGGAGTTAAAATATACAGTCGCTGCAAAGTTTCAATGAAAAATACTTAGCCCCTTGAAATTAAATAAACCTTCAAAAGCACTTTGTGTTTATTATTGAGAATATTTAATAAAGACGAACAGCACTTAACACCTAACAATTAAGAAAATGGGAATAAACTTGTTTTTATTTCACTTGGTGAAGAAACGAACAGGTTCTTTATTCGTTATCGCTCTATAATGTCTATGATACAAATTGGACAGTAAAATCCAAAATGGCGACGAGCGATGACGAGCCTATGCATTTATATGAAGTTTTTCAAAACTGTTTTAATAAAATAGCAAATAAACAACAAGGTGAGTGAGAAAATGCATACCGTGGCCCATCTTGCGTTACTCGAACGAATTGCCGCGGTAAAGTGAAGTGTTTCAGTGTGAAAATCAACCAAAGTGATTGCGAGTTATGCCATTTCAGTGATGAATCCCCACAGCATTTTTTCAAAATAAGCTTGAAAAATCCAACTAACGTGCCCAAAACCAATTAATCAACGTTCCCTGGTTAATAATGCAAGTGTTTAAATCGCGTACAGCACGGTTTTATCGCGATAAAGCCTTATAAAGGCTATGTTTTGATGGCACACGTAGATTGTCAAATGTGGCCGAGCCATTGTGCTCCTGTTGTTTTTCAGAGCGAAGCTGAATTGTTTCAAAGGATTTATTTGCTTTGACGTGCGCTTGGCGCTGTATTCAGGTAAACCGTAGTCTGTATCAACTGTAACACAACTTTTTTTTTCCAATATTATTTCTGATATCTAAACATACAGCATCAGAATTCATTTTTTTTATATTCGTAGCACAGGAACACGACGCATTCGGTCTGATTGTGTCGTTGTGAGTAGCTACGCGGATTTAGAGCGCGAATCAACGTTTTTATGTTCTTGTAGCGCCTATGTTTACACTGTAAATTTGTTTATTTACACGGCCCATGGCGTGCACGTCGCATAGCCTCTATACAAGAGGTTATTAAGCGTTTACCATGTACTAGTATTCTTATACTTGTACCTTTACCATGCTGTATAAAAAAAATTACAGTAAGTTTCATATATTTTCCATTGTTTACAGGTTTTAATTTGAACAATACTGCTCTTCCTATATGCTATATAAACAACTTATTCTACAAAACCCTAAGAATTCGAAAAACTGTTTGCTTATTTTCTTATTGGTTATTATGTTTACAGGTATCATTGATGTAATTGTCAATGTTGACTATTTTGTGGAGAATTTACCTCATTATTAATAATAACATAACTGGCAATCTGGCAAAGATATTTTTATATCTAAAAGAGGGTCTCAATTAATTGTATCATCAATGTTTATTTTTTTAATAAAGTGACCACCTCGTTGGCCTTGTGGCTTGGTCATTAGACTACAGCTCCAGAGGTTGTGGGTTCGATGCCACTGGGGACAGAAAACTTTGTACAAGTTTAAGCCCCATCTGAAACATAAACATAACTTCATTCAATTTAGAAGTGAAAATAGTAAAGTTTAAGTAGAGCTTTCTTCTTTCAACCTTTGGGTATAAAATTTTATGCCAGAGAAAAAGGTTGTGCTGTTTTGGCAAATTGATAATAAATAAATACTTAAATGACTATAGCAAACAAGTAATAAATATTAAATCAACAAAATAATGTATTAGAGTGTTTTTGTCCTAAGCAGAGCCATAACTCATAACTAGTCTAATCATGATGTCTCCACGTTGATCAAATGTAATATTACATTACAATGTGTTTAGTAGTACAAGGTCAGACAAAGTTGATTGTCACAATAAAGTTCTATTGATTGGACATTGTCACTATTACTAGGCAGTTTAGGTTACAGTCTAGCATATTATCTAAATTAGTAAATTGTTTATATAAATAACTGAATTGGTTCAAGTACATTTGGGTCCTTATACTAGATAATATTAAGGAACCAATACTTGATGGGAAAGTTCTGTAAAAGTTTGTTTTTCGGAAGTAGGTATTTATGACAAACAAAAAGATTGCCAGAACTTACTCATTGCATTCGGCGTTTGCTTTAACTTTGCGAGGCCTGTGATACTCCGTACTTTAGGTGAATCGCGTACAACTGTTAGTGTTGCGTGATTTAGCGGTTCAGAGTAACATTGACTTTCTTCGATGCGCATAGGATTCAATTTGGCTTGCATTGAATGTTGTAGGTACTTTTATGAGAAATTGAACAACCTTTATTAGGGAGTGCGTCTTTTGTACTTGTATTATTACTTATTCTGTGAGTTTGCTGAATTAGATTTTATACTGATAGCAAAGAGTTATGCCAACCTGCCTGTCTCTGCTATTTTTATCAACTACAAAAAGTTTGTCTGGAAGAAATCGCTTTTAGCGATGAGACCGCCCAGATCTATGTATGTTAAACCAGATACCCATTGTTAATAGCGTGTGGTTGAACCAGCTGTTCCAGCTGATTTATTATGATGAAGCCAATTATCACCCATATGCAAGACCAAACTTGCACAAACAATTTTCTTTGTTGATCAGTTCAAAATCCAAAGTACAATAGGCGTCCACTGCTGGACATAGGCCTTCCTCATTCAACGCCACCACACCCGGTCCTCCGCCCTTCGCAACCAGCAGCTCCCGGTCACCTTTACGTCGTCGGTCCACCTGGCAGCGGGGCTACCCACCCCGCGGTCTCCACTTCAGAACTCGTCTGCCTCAACGACCTTCGGTTCTGCGACAGATGTGGCCCGCCCACTGCCACTTCAGCTTGCTAATGACGTAGGCGTCCCCCAGCGTTCTCCATTCGTTCCTGTCTCTGGCTCTTCTTCTCCAGTCAGATCCCCATATTTCCTTAAATACATCCTCCCATCGTTATTGCTGGACATAGGCCTTTCTCCATTAGTGCGACCATCAGGGTTGGATAAAAACAGTTTTTTTATATAGAACATGTTTTAAACCATGTTTTAAACAATTTAAACTGTTTTAAACAATAAATAACATGTTTTAAATAATAAAAAACATGTTTTAAAGACGGGATAGGGATCAGGGCGAGGGAGCCAGGAGATGGGGGTATGGGTAAGGAGTATAGGTTAGGTATGGGATACCGCTATTACGGAAGGGTAGTGGGATTGTAGTAGCGATAACGCTGTAAGCCGGGACCGCATACCCGTGACTCGTCTGGATAGCACCGGACAGGCAACTACCAGAACCATATACCCTGACTTAGTTTTTATTATAAAGTAGATATATATGTATATGGAACAAATAAGTCTAGGTACTGTACTGAACGCATGAAATCATTTGTAGGCATTGTGGGAATATATTAACTAAGAAACACTTGTACAAACATAGTTAAAGTAAATACAATGAAACAAATAAGACCTCTCTGCTCTTCTTTAGGTGTTAGGCTCCTTAGCATTTATGAAATACTGGTTAAATAAATATCGTCATCAGCTGAAATACGTCCACTGCTGAACACAGACCTCCCCAATAGAATGACACTATTGGTGGGCTGTCCATTGGGGGTTTGCCATAATCACCACGATTGGCAGGTGGATTGGTGATCGCAGTAATAGCCCTATAATCGGGAGAACGCTGCTGCGCGTCCCTGGTGCATTCCCTTAGTCGCCACGGGACGATTGGGGGCCCACAATCTTATTTATTTTACACAGTAAAATAAATAAGATTTGATCAAAAATAAATTTTCAATAGTGTTTGTAGTAAATTTTATCAATCACTTAGTTATCAGCCGTGGTAGCCAGATTGGTTGGGCACTCGCCTCACGTTCATGAGGTCCTGGTACAAACCCCGCCAGTAAGACTGGATTTTTCGAAACTTAACTACGGTTTATTTATAATAATACCACGGGCTTTTCGGTGAAGGAAAACATCGTGAGGAAACCTGCGCATGACAAAGAAGAAACTCTAAGGCGTGTATGAAGTCCACCAAATCGGCTTCGGGCACCGTTGGTGGTCAGGGGTTTAGCACAAAAGATCCTGAAGGGTCGAACTGTCGCCAGGTCATCCCCAAAGACCCAACCACACCCTCCGCATCCAGCGGCTTTCGACCACCTTCTTTTGTTATCGGTTCAACTGACGGCGTACCGGGCCGCGTCCTCCATTCCAGAATTAGCTGTGTGGTTCCCGGCTTAGAGTAGGACTAGCCCCAGTCTTCCCATGGGTGTCAAGGCGTCCAGGGACAAGCAGCAGCGTTGTGTATATTAAGATCATTACTGCGATCACCAATCCGCCTGCCAGGTGTGGTGATTATGCCAAACCTCTCAATGGACAGTCCACCAAAACTGGCATGCTATTGAGGAGGCTTGTGTTCTTTCGTATCTGACATATTTCGTAGATGGACCGTCAATGTGGCTAAAAGCGATGACATTATAAGGACCTCTAACCTTAAAAATACAGTCGGAAAATATACGAATAGTATGTGTCGCCCGACCTCGAAACCGCCATAACGATATTTATATCGCGGCGAATCGATTAACCAATGATTCATTAGTCTGTCAATTAAATCGGCTAGATACTTTCCCACGGCGCGGTTGTAAAATTCGGGTTTTATGTGTACGGTTCACGGGCGCGAGGACGGTGTGTCGGAGTTTCGATTCGAGCAAATGGTTTAAGCGACCGTTGTCGAACGTTTTGGGGCGAAAAGCGGGCGAAGGAAAGGCACTTTGCGCAAAGTGACTATACATCGTGTCTGCCTACCCCTCTGGGACCGATGTATGTCGAACGTTTATCAAATCGTTTCGTGATCACTTTTAAAAATGTTATAATGCTATGATGACAGAGGGACAGACAGACTTGACGAAATTCTAAGGGTTTCGTTTTTGACAATTTGCCTTTGGTAAAATAGACTAGAGTTCCAGAAATTGTCATTTTAAAAATTTTAATAATCTTCTTCAAATTCAAATATTGTTATCAAGAACCTTTGCGTCACAGGAAATTTGTCGAGGAGTGTAAGTGTTGAAAACATTTTAAAACTTTCTTCTTTGTCAGCTTTTAATGGTCCACCGTTGGACATAAGCCTCTCCATACATCTTGTAACACACATGCCCTTTTTTTCTCATTAATAGTTTTTTTTTAATAATTCAAGTCCCATTCCAACTGGTCTGCGCATGCGGTCGTTTTAATGTCGTTCGTCCATCTGGCTATTCTGTCCACACTTCTGCGTCTCATCCAGGGTATCCAAAACACTACATCCCTGCTCCATTTACCATCTCGTTCCTTATCCTGTCGCGTACAGATAAATGTTTTCAACTATATTCGATCATTTGATACTTCTGGCAGTGCTCGCTAGCTCGGAGTCACTTTGAAATATAAGTCACAATGAAGAAATTCTACAAAGTACTTAGCCACTGACATACCCAAAAGAGGTGCCCGTTGGCTGGATGGGTAGAGCAAAGGAGCCCTCTGTCGATGGTATTTCTAATCCGTGAGAAGTATGTTAGGGATTAGGATGTTTGACCCTTTGTGAATCAGAGGCTTTCCAAGATTATAGTTATATGTTCCCTCACAATTCTGCGATTCACTGATGGCGGTAGTATTGTTCAAACTAGCTAGGATATTAATCTCACAGAACAGTCACTCCACCACCCATGGTCCTTGAAACCTCACGGTTATGTGGACCAAATCGTTTACCCGGTTCTTGCGTTAGCGCTCTTTCCCGGTGCGCCCAATTTGATCCCCCTACAAGTTCTGTTCTGTCCCTTTTTTTTGTGTACAGCCAACCCCTTTCTGCAGTGTAACAATACAACCACATTACTGCGTGGTCTTTATCCTCATCCACTCTCAGACAGCTGCGATAGTCTTCTTCGCTTGTCCCAGGCATGGGAGAATCTCTTCAGCCTTTCAAAGTTGACCACGGACCCGTCTCCGCTCGCTTTAGGCCATCCACCATTTCTGTCGCTTCTGTCTCGTACAGCTCGCACTCCCATAAAGTGCAACCGGTCAACGGATGTACGACACCTTTGCCAATCATGTCCTTTACTCCCGCAATTCGAACAGTGTACGCTGTTTTTCCGTTTTTGAAGCAACAACGCGAACGCACCTTTCAAGCGCCCTTCTCAGCGTTCATCAACATAGTATTTATTTAACATGACCGATATTTTACGCGGAGCAGTCGCGTTAACTTGATTTATACTCGCACGGCTACGGAGCCGTTGCCATTTGGGTGTGCGTGTCATCATCAGCCTCCGTGTACTGTGGGCGAAGGGCTTCGACCTTCCTCATTAAGTTACCCCAGCCATAGTTTGTCTCTTTTATTGGTGCAGGTATATTATTATTGTTTTATATACTAGCTGTGCTCGCGGCTCCGCTAGCGAGGACTACACAATTATGTACCGACTCCGACCCCACGCCCTCCCACCGCTCCACCCCCCACCCCACCCCACCTCCCTACCAATTTTTTTGCAAATATTGAATATGAAAATTACGCTTTCGAATTGTGTAACTGCGCGGTACTTTATTCAAATGCGACACCCGACCGACTAGCCCCGGCGACCGGGGCCGCGTCGCGTATGAATAACATACCTTGCGAAAAGTGCCTCTCGGAATGATTTTCTCACGAGTATCGGACGCATCATCGCGTCGCTGACAAAAGGCTATACGTGATTAATACCCAAGCAGTTTCCACATACGACGTGACTGGACATATTTGGGAGGGTTATGCACGAGAGGTAATACAGTAAATGTTTAATGTACCTATACAGGTTTAAAATATGTCAGTCTATTGTGAGACGTGTGCTCGCGGTCTAAGGATGAAGTTACAAGCGTTTAATTTAAACTTTAAAAAATCTATACCTATAATAAAATTGTAACTGGTCTATGTCTGTACATGGGAGATATTGTAGAAAAATAATAAATAATAATAAATATGTCAGACATTCACACCAATTATCCAGTCCCAAACTAGGCAGAGCCTGTGGTATGGTTACTAGATAACGGATAGACATACTTAAATAAATATATAAACATCCAAGACTTGGGTACAAACATTCTTATTCATCATACGAACATTTGCCCCTAGCGGGATTCGAACCCGCAACCTCCTGTGTGGTAGTCCGAGAGCTACCTGTTCTGCCACGGTGGTCGTCAAAATGTGTATTTATAGGGCCAATAGAAGCCAAAATAATTGTTTTTAGAATTTCTGTCTGTCTGTATGTTTGTTACCTCATCACGCAAAAACTACTGGATGAAATTTGATGAAGTTTTCACAGTTGTCTTGCTGGAGGTCTAACTTAAAACCTGGTGCATGTTTCATCTTGATACGCCACTTAGAACCTGAGATGTTAATAAATACGTTTTTCTAGAAGCCATTATATAACAAAGAAGTATAATTATTATATTCGGTACAATTCATATTGCGATTGGTTTGTACCACAATTAGAGCGGGAGCGGGATCGGGATTGAGAATCTGAGTGAGAGTGGGGATTCTGTAGTCCACGCGAGCGGAGCCGCGGGCACAGCTAGTATATTATACAAGAAGCATTGGATTTTAATATACAAGCTTAGGTTACATATTTGCACAATTTTGTCCTTTTTTTGTATACAATCAGTTCCCGGCACCTGCACTGACCTGTTGATCGCCTCGTTATTAACAGTTATTGGGTAGGGAAACATATGAACAAGTTGTAGTACATTGAAATGAAATCGCCGTCGAGTCGTCTCTGCCTACCCCCCTGGGACCAAGGCGTGAGCATTATGTATGAAATGTTACCGGTAGATGATTTATTATATCTGTATATGAGTGTGTGTAGTGTTATTGCCACGGTGAATAAGGCAAAACAGGTAGTACTAGAATTCCTACTCTCAATGACATACAAACAGAAAGCCTAATTAAGCAACTCATTTAATCATACACCACACACATACACACGCACACACACACACACACACATCACACATACATTATTCTCATAATCTCCACAGTACCACTCACAATCACACTCTCTCACCGTCCTAATAATATTATAACTTTCTTTTTCCTTCCAACAATATTTATTCTGTCCCACAGTTTTCTATGTAACCTGTAATCTCAGGCTCCCCGATACAGACTGCATGGTGTAGTGTGGGAGCTCTAATATGCATTGTCCTGTCAATTTTTAAATTTTAATCGTACTCAATTGATGTAATCATACAATTTTAAGGATGACTAAAAATCTATGTGTCTGGAATTTATAATAAACTATTTGAATTTGAATTTGAAAAGAGTTTGACGGAGAGGTGAATTGATTTATGCGATTACTTTCAGCAAGTCTCATTGCATTTCTTTAACAACAACCATTCCATCAATTCAAACTGCATTATGCACTGAGAGAAATATTTTACTGTGATGCAAAATTATCGTTAAGATGATAAATTAGATTGGTATCAATAACAAGTGAACAAAGAACTCACTTCACGTCGAGAGTGCTCTGGAATGTTTACAGAATGCCAATGGATTTGGTTTCTTAAGTTAACATGAAAACACATTACACAGTTTAACTAAATGCACCTTTTCAACATTATATGTATATGTCAGTACATTTTATTCTTATTAATTCAGCTATACACAATGCCTACACAATAATTTACAAACTTAAATTATATATATATTTAATATTATTATGAACACCAATACATTGACAGCCCTCTAAGCACAATTTATAAACTAAATCTGTGAAGTCACTTGACCTGGTGCTGACAGAATACCAGCGCTGGAGTTCGCGTAGCGTGCTGCAGCATTATGCTGAGTCAGCGCCATTTTGTTGCTGCGACACATAGGTACCTTGATTATTTTTAAATTGTAATTTATTAATTTCTGTTCTGTTTATTTCTTATGTATGTGTGTGTCGTAGCTATGAATAAATGACCTATTCTATTCTATTAGAAGTGAGTAAAGTCACTTGAGTGAGACTCACACGTGAGTTTGTATTTTAGAGAATAGCACTACTGATCTCAAATCACTCGCGCTCCTCACTCAGGCCGTATCCACATAACGCCATAGAGCCAAATAAGGGTAGATCAATGACGCTCATTGCATAGACAACCTCAGCGGTTTGATTGATTGCCCATTTGTAAATAACTCCTTTAATATGTCAACTACGGTGACCTAAAGACTTTAATAGTAAGTCCACAGCACGACACACACTTGCCTAATTGCACACCAGAATTCTCTATACCACGCATTGACATACTATTTACACTAGACATTTAATTCTCGCCGTGTGGTTTCCGGTAGAGTAGAATAGGACCACTCCAACTCTTCCCGTGGATGTCGTACAAGGCGACTGAGGGAATACATTATAAAACATCAGTCAGGCCTCCCCAACCCGTCTGGCCAGCGCGGGGAGTGTAGGCCAAATCCTCCGTCTGTCTCCGGCAGATGAGAGAGGGTTGTGCTCCTGCAGTGGAGACAAAAGTAACCTGATGATGATGATGATTTATTATTTATACGAGACTGCAATCATATGAATGGATACAAGAATAACTTATAAGTTTTTAATAGGAAAATCATACTACTCTATAAACGAATTCATGAATGACAACAGTTTTTGATGTACACCATGTTTTGTAATGGACACTGACAATGTACAGCTAATACTTTCCATTCAGATAATATTTCTGGTTAATATTATTAATATTTACTTATATAATTGACATTAACACAACTTTTTTTATAATTTGTCATTTTATTCTAATTAATTGACATACTGTAATAGTTTTATAATGTATTCCCTCAGTCGCCTTGTACGACATCCACGGGAAGAGTTGGAGTGGTCCTATTCTACTCTACAGGAAACCACACGGCACAATGGAATACATTATAAAACATCGATCATGCCTCCCCAACCCGTCTGGCCAGCGCGGGGAGTGTAGGCCAAGTCCTCCGTCTGTCTCCGGCAGATGAGAGAGGGTTGTGCTCCTGCAGTGGAGACAAAAATAACCTGATGATGATGACTGTAATAGAATCATTTCCGCATGCCATAGATTGCCACAATACCTTCTGTTAACGTCATATTTTTACCTATATTCGCAAATAAATATATGATTTGATTTGTATTTTAATAAAAATGTTAATCATAATAATTCGTCTTAAATACAAGTACAAAACATTGTTCCACTATCTAATTCCAATTCGAAATCCAAAAAGTTATTGGCCGCCCCCTGGTCGCGCCCCGACCAATAGCAGACATGCGTACGCGCAGCTGAGCAAACAACATCACCAAACTCGTGGAAGAGCGCAATTTTTTTTTAATAACTTTACGCAAAATTACTATTATTGCAGGTTATCAACCCTTTTGTGACGTCAGATGCGTTGAGTTGGCAACTTTGCCGTTTTTTACTCGGTTTGCACCACGGAAGTGCGTAATGGGGGTTAATTGGCGCTTACGCCTTGCTCTGACCTCACCTGCTCGTTGTCAGAGCCTCAAACATGGCCTGTCTTACGGTTTTTGGGTTTTGGGTGCCCAGGGATTGCACGATTTGATTCCCCCATCTCCGTCGACTACCAGACGTGGTGAAGAACTTCATCCTTATGTAGTGGACATACCACGCTCTCGTACGAAGCGTTTTACTTTCTCTTTTATAATGAGAACTGCTAAGGAATGGAACTCCCTGCCAGCTTCGGTATTTCCAGACAAGTACAACTTGGTTCTTTTTAAAGGAAGAGTGAATAGGCATCTTCTGGGTAAGCGCGCTCCACTTTAGGTCTCATCGTCACTTACCATCAGGTAAGATTGAGGTCAAGCGCAAACCCATCAACAATAAGTGCTGGTACCTACGCTTTCGTATTGTGGAGCGGCGCGGGACTTACTCAAATGCGTCACATCGCGACACTGACCGTTGCCTCGCTCGCGCGCTGGGTGCAGTAGCCCTAATTAAATTTGTTCGTTTGTATGGAGGTATGGAATTTTTGAAAACTAAATATCCAACGAAATTGTAGAAAAGTCTAGTAATAATAGAATGTCTGTCGGTCGGCCTGCGCGTAGCCGCGCTGTGCGCAAGCGCAAGGAACTCGGACGAGGTCGCAGGGCCCATTCGATGATAATGCCGACCCGATAATTGCCTATTTCATACAATTTATTGTATTACTCAGATATTATTAAATGTATTGACTCGATAAATCACTCTGCGCGTTTAAATTGACATGATGCGAGTTTAATGGGTCCGAGAACAGTTGCCGACAATGGATACTGAAGACTACAGTAGATATGTTCTCTCGGATACAAATTTGGGAGCTCTAGTCCCCACCTGTCAGTGTATTGTCATCCTATACGAGCTCGAGGAATCCCACAATAATCCTACAAGGATCATCATCATCAGCCTACATACGTCCACTGCTGGACATAGGCCTCCCCAATAGAATACCACTTATGGTAAGTGGTCCATTGGGGGATTAGCCATAATCACCACGCTTGGCAGGCGGATTGGTGATCGCAGTAATTATCTTAATATACACAACGCTGCTGCCCGTCCCTGATGCAATCCCTTAGTCGCCATGCCGACACCCACGGGAAAGATAGGGGTGGCCCCATTCTAAGCCGGGAACCACACGGCACCACGGCAATTTGATTTACTCTGGTCCAAATTACGTGTATTTAATGTTAATGTACATTATCCCACTAATATTATAAATGCGAAAGTTTGGATATTTGTTTGTTACTCAATCACGCTTCAACCACTGGACGGAACGTCATGAAACTTGGCACCCATATAGGTTAGGTCCTGGAATAGGACATAGGATAGTTTTTATCCCGAAAGAACATCTCATTCCTACGGGAAATCGACGTCGCTGGCCGCTGGCAACAATAAAGAGCAAACACCGCATAATAAATGTCTGATCAATATGTAGGACGATAAAAAGTGCAGAACAATAAAAAAAAATTGGTAGCACGATTGATGTCAACTGTACTTTCATTCATTAACCGTATTAGCCGTTGTCCACCACGCTGCCTAAGCATGTTTTGATGGACTTACGTACATACATAATGCTCACGCCAGGATCACAGGGGTAGGCAGAGACGATGTAACGCCACTTGACGCTATCCTGACACACCTCACATCCATCAACCTTGTCATGCACCTCCTTTTATTCATCTCACTGCGGACCCCAGCCTTTTTGAGGACGTTACTAATTTGATCCTTGAACGTCCTCCTAGGACGACCTAAAAAAATTGGTAGCACGATTGATGTCAACTGTACCTTCATTCATTAACTGTACTAGCTGTTGTCCACCACGCTGTGACAGCATGTTTTGGTGGACTTATAATGCTCACGCCAGGATCACAGGGTTAGGCAGAGACGATGCCACGACGCAATCCTGACACACCTCACTAGCCTCACATCCATGAACCTTGTCATCAACCTCCTTTTATTCATCTCACTGCGGACCCCAGCCTTTTTGAGGACGTTGCCAATTTGATCCTTGACGACCTCTAGCTGTAGTTCCTTCCACATTTGCACTGTAAATCGCTTTTGTCCCTCTTCTTTCACTCATACGCTCTAAATGTCCAAACCAACACAACATACCCTTCTCTACCTTCGTTACTACATCTTCTTTCGAACCACACTTCTCACGTATCATTGAATTTCTCACTCTGTCACACAGCTTCATTCCACATACTTCCAACTTATATTTTACTAGTTGTTGCCCGCGACTTCGTCCGTGTGGACAACTTAACATCACAAATTATTATGTATTTCCCGTAGGAATGGGATGTTTTTTCGGAATAAAAACTATCCTATGTCCTATTCCAGGACCTAACCTATACGTGTGCCAAGTTTCATCACGATCCGTCCAGTGGTTGAAGCGTGATTGAGTAACAAACAAATATCCAAACTTTCATATTTATAATATTAGTAGGAAGTAGGATGCTAGACCAACAGTCATATGAAAACCGTCGTAGGCCACGTGGTCCGATCGGCTCTAACGCTATTTGTGTCTTGGTAACATGAAAGGATCACCGGCATAAGCCCTAGCATCTTAAAATTATGTCTTTGCACGCACCCGCACATCATCAACATCATCAGCCTATATACCACTGTTGAACATAAGCCTGCCCAATAGAATGCCTCATTTCGTGGGCAATCCATTGGGAGATTTGCCACAATCACCACGCTTGGAAGATGATCTTAATACACCCAGGAGAATGCCGCTGGCCATCCCTGGTGCAATCCCTTAGTCGCCTTGACGACACCCACCCGCATCTTGATCTTAAATTTACAATTTCTCACTAGCATAAAGCCGCCACTTGTACATTTACTGTTATTTCTCCTACATATTTTCTGTATTTGTGTGCAATAAAGTATATTCATTCATTCACCGGCAGCAAATACAAGTTTGTATTACAATGAAAACTTTGCGTTCAACTTAGAAACACCATTATTTTATTTGTACTAAAAAAACATTGAACAATCATTAATACAAAAACAATATATTGTTTTTATCGATAGGGGAACGTGTACAATCGGATATTTAGGATCATGTTACAATATTTGTCATTGGTTGAATGCTGTTATCGTTTAACCCCACATTAGGACTGTCGAGTATAGAATGACGTTATAATTGATCGACAAAACTAACATAAAATATTTTTTAGAAAAAAAACAAACAACGAGTTCAAGACAGGTGCAAACTTAAACTAGAAATTAGAAAATAATATTTTAATTACTTCAAAGCAAAGACCATTAATATAAATAAATAAATATCTCAGACATTCACACCTATTATTCAGTCCTAAACTAGGCAGAGCCTGTGGTATGGTTACTAGATAACGGATAAACGTACTTAAATAAATATATAAACATCCAAGACTTGGGTACAAACATTCATATTCATCATACGAACATTTGCCCCTAGCGGGATTCGAACCCGCCACCTCCGGACAACCAGCGAAATTATTGATACGTTACCTATTCACAATTTATAATAAGTTATTTTTGGAGTCGGTGACAAAGGGTGTGAAGTGAGGTGAGTTCTGAGTGAAGTGAGGGCAGACGTCGTTAACGATTGTAAATGCATAAAAAATTTGATGCTCTTCTTTGCAATTATCAGATTTCATTCTATTTCCTTTTATCTAATCTCTATTTGCATTGATATATTAATAGATTAATCATCATCATCATCAGCCTAAATACGTCCACTGCTGGATGCCTCCCCAATAGAATACCACTTTTCGTTAGCTGTCCATTGGGGGATTGGGCATAATCACCACGCTTGGCAGGCGGATTGGTGATCGCAGTAATGATCTTAACATACACACACAGGAGAACGCTGCTGCCCGTCCCTGGTGCAATACGTGGGTGTCGTCAAGGCGACTAAGGGAGAATATATCACTCTTTTTGAGGCACTGTGACAATAACAATACAATACAATACATTTCAAACAAATACAGTTGCAAGTTACAAATAGTACAATTTACGAGGTCTTATCGCTTTAAGCGATTTCTTCCAGACAACCTTTAAATAACATGAAATAACAGTTCTGTCTGGAGTAAAAAATGCCTAAAAAGTTTTTAATGACATTAAGCATGACTCACATTGTTGTTTCTCTGTCGCTATCGCCGCACTTTTGCTAAATTAATTAATTAAACAATCAATTTGAACATGCCCCGCGTATCGCTACATGTCAGCGATAACCCGCGGGTTACTGCGTCTTTGTGATTGCGGCGACGGTTGAAGAGGTCAGAGGTTACGCCTGATAGTCAGCACGCGCAAATAATTAATGGTGTTATCATCAAACTAGTATTTAAGTATTATAAATGCGAAGGTTACATGATTGTTGATTTGTTCGGTTTTTTTTTAAAGAAGTTCAGGTGTAATGCTTTCCAGCAACACATCTTTTAAAATCAAGTTTGTATACAATAATATAAAGATAGTGCGAAGCTGAAGCAACATTAGTACCAGGCATCTTTGTCATTCTAATAATCGTCTATTTTATAATAGGCTTTCTTACAAAGTTGTTTTTTAATGTGATTCTTAAACTTTCTGTCTGTCATATTTAACAAATAAATAAATATCTCAGACATTCACACCAATTATCTAGTCCCAAACTAGGCAGAGCTTGTGCTATGGTTACTAGATAACGGATACACATACTTAAATAATATATATTTCATTCCAGATTAATAGTCCTATGAAAACAAACGCATTTGCGTCTCGAAAACAAAATACACAATAGATGGTGTTCCTAAGTGGACTGCAAAGTTTACATGGTAATACAAACCTGTTTTTGCTGCTGGTGACCCTTTCATGTATATGTTACCGAGACGTAAATAGCGTTGGTTTTCATAGGACTATTAATCTGGAATGAAATATAAATATATAAACATCCAAGACTTGAGTACAAACATTCATATTCATCACACGAACATTTGCCCCTAGCGGGATTCGAACCCGCAACCTCCGGGCAGTCCGAGAGCTACCCGTTCCGCCACGGAGGTCGTCAGTCAATGTCCTCTGGTAGTTTGTTGTAGAAACGTATACATTGCCCCGTGAACGATGGATATGTCCAGCGTGGCCTATGGGCCTTTCCCAATGAACGCTACCACACCAGATCCTCCGCATCCAGCCGCTACCGGCCACCTTCTTCAGGTCGTCGGTCCACCTGGCGGCGGGGCGTCCCACCCTGCGCGTGCCCATTCTGCGCTCTCCACTCCAGAACTCTTCTGCCCCAACGGCCGTGGTTTCTGCGACATATGTGGTCCGCCCACTGCCACTTCAACTTGCTAATTATTAACATACAAGATATAATTGAAAATGAATTGACTAGGTAACCACTAACGTAAGCAAGCACGAAGAAAGTTTTTTTTAATTCACGTCTAAGAGATTCAAATTCCAAATGGACAAAGACGCGGGCAACAGCTAGTTTCATACATTTAAAATCATTTTTAAGGCCTTCCACTGTTCTATATGCACAAACCTTTAAATAAAAGTAGCAAAGTGTACATCGTGAATAATGTGCGGGTTCTCAAAATATTATTTTTTTAGTTTTTCTTAAATATCTTGATTTATACAATACAATACAATACACTTTATTGCACAAACAAATACAGTTACACGTTATAGAAGTTACAAATAGTACAATTTAGGCGGTCTTATCGCTTTAAGCGATTTCTTCCAGACAACCTTTATGTATTTTTTCCCCGTAATTTTGCCATCATTGCCTGCTTTTTTCCGGCCTGTCGGGCCCCTCTGCAAAAGGTAGAAAGAAAACCATCGGTAATGCGCCAAATCGAAATGCATTGTTCGATTTTGTACGTTTGTGTTTCGTAACGACAACGCGCAAGTGTGCGTGAAAATGAGAGGGAATTTCGCATCTCGCTAAAACGCTATGGCGTCTCCTGTCCGGGTCGAGATTGGGTGTTGTTCTACGTTGGTTGTCAATTTTACACGTATGTTTCAAACTTCAGTTCAATCGGTCCAGTAGTATTCGAGTAACCGCCTGAAAGACAAACGATCGAAAACGATTTGATATAAGGGTATCGGTTTTGACGATACCCTAAAAATCCACATCTCGAATACCTTACCATATAAGCTAAGTGTGAATTACAATGTAGTATAAACTTAATTAGCTCATAAATCGCAACAAAACCCATCTTATACCCACCGTATAAGGATCAGAATGCTCTTTATTTATTTTCTTTGCTTATTTTGCTTGCTATAGAAGGGTGTTTTAATTGTAAATGAAAAGGACACATAGCTGGTTCTTGTAGTGTTGTCTTTGAAATCTTCCATAAGTACAGTTATTGAAGATGAATTGATTTTCTTATATACAGCTTAGGGGATAAATAGGAAAGCTTCACACAGTTTCCTTAACTGAGTTTTGTAACTACCTACAAAGTGGGAAATGTTTGTTGCATTTGCGGGTTCGAATCCCGCTAGGGGCAAATGTTCGTATGATGAATCTGAATGTTTGTACCCAAGCCCTGGATTTTTATATATTTATTTAAGTATGTGTGTCCGTTATTTAGTAGTAACCATAGCACAGGCTCTGCCCAGTTTGGAACTGATTAAATGGTGTGAATGTCTGAGATTGGCGGCTGGCTAATGACCGCTATGCGTGGAGGCGCATTTTATACGGTCGCGATCCTCAGCAGTGAGGGAACGACAGAGAAGAAGTAATAACGACATTCATCATCGTCATGTCAGCCCTTAGCCGTCCACTGCTGGACATAGGCCTTCCCCAATGAACGCTACCACACCCGGTCCTCCGCAATCCGCATCCAGCCGCTTCTGGCCACCTTTTTTAAGTCGTCGGTCAATCTGGCGGCGAGGCGTCCCACCCTGCGCGTGCCGATCCGCGATCTCCACTCCAGAACTCGTCTGCCCCAACGGCCGTCGGTTCTGCGACAGATGTGGCCCGTCCGTTGCCACTTCAGCTTGCCAATCCTTTTGGCAACAACGACGTTATATTAAAAAAATATTGAAGTGTAAATAAACATAATATTTAATAGAGAAACATCTGATTTACACTTTTTTTATTACCCCAGATAAAGTTATTGGGTAGTTCCGATATGCCATTTGCTTTAGGATATTAATCTTTATATTATTGTATACAAACTTGATTTTAAAACATGTGTTGCGTGAAGTTTGTTGCGCCGTTTCTTCTTCACGGCGCTAACACCTAGGAAGCGGTGGTCACAAATTAAGTATATAATTGTACCAAATGTACTCATCTATCTATACTAATATTATAAAGAGGTAAAGTTTGTGAGGTTGTAGCGGGTAATCTCTGGATCTACTGAACCCATTTTGAAAATTCCTTTACCAATAGAAAACCACGTTATTCGTGAGTGTCGTCCTACTAATATTATAGATGCGAAAGTTTGGATATTTGGATGTTTGTTACTCAATCACGCTTTCACCACTGGACGGATTGGGATGAAACTTGGCACACATATAGGTTAGGTCCTGGAGTAGGACATAGGATAGTTTTCCTTTTTAATTTTCAAAAACCGTGTTAAAGAACACTATCTATCACTAAGTTAGGTTTGGAATCCATATCTTATATGTATTTTATGAATGTTTGTATTTTATTATTATTTAATAATGTATATTGTATTTATATATTATTGGTAAATATTTATATAGTTTTCATCCCGAAAAAAACATCTCATTCCTACGGGAAATACATAATAATTTGTGATGTTAAGTGGTCCACTTGGACGAAATCGCGGGCAACAGCTAGTAGGATATATATATTAACCCGAAAAATGAAAAAAAAATTCGTGGTAGTCGGAAAATGTTTACCGCCCAACGAAGTGGGCACGGGTCAGCTAGTGAGCAATAAAAGATTTTGAATCTGACTGCATCCAAAGTTCAATTTTGCATCTGCCTTCAACCTTATCTGGATTTACTTAGCCTTATGTTTCGAGTAATTTCCCACTTAATTAAATGTACTAATTAAGGACACCTCAAGTGTGTAAAAGCTGTTTAAGGATTACGATGCCTCGGCAACCCCCTGTGGCGTAGCCAGTCCATTCTATGGTCAATTACGGAACATAATTTGACCATGTTTGGATGTTGAACTAGTAGCCACATAGTATATTATTATTTATAGCTGTTGCCAGCGACTTCGTCCTCGTGGACAACTTAACGTTACAAATTATTAAATATTTCCCGTGGGAATAAGATGTTTTTTCGGGATAAAAACTTCCTATATCCTATTCTAGGCCTTTGCCCATAAATGGGATTATCTGTAGTGACGAATGACTTACCTGAAAATAAAAACATTAACTAACAAATATTAAATAACGACATAAACTAAGAATGACATAAAATGAACTATAACTATGTACAGTTTTATAATAAGTGAAGTGACGAATTCTACGAATGATAATTTATATCTACAGAAGGGCTAAAATAAATAAATATCCTATTCCAGGACCTAACCTATATGTGTGCCAAGTTTCATCGCGATCCGTTGAAGCGTGATTGAGTAACAAACATTCTAATATCCAAACTTTCATTTAGACATTTCAATTAGACATAAAAATACACCCTTAGTGTTACTAAAAGCCTTAATTATTAAATAAATATTGTGTAAAAAAAATTCAATATATCATGTATTTAAAAAAAAAGTCATAATTCGTTTATATGCACAATCAAGAGTTATATATAGGTATTGGGCCCAATTCCAAAGGCACACATTTAAAATTTGACAGCACTAAAATTAGTGTCATCTTTATCTTCATAATACTGTGTGACAAGGATAGCAACTGTTTTAATGCTGTCAAATTTAAACCTTGTGACTTCAGAATCGGGCCCATTACCATATTTATTTTAGATCTAACATGATTGACCTGTCGTTGTTTTACAAAACACCAGGGTATATTCCTCGGTCCCGACTTCTGGCCCGAGGGAGTAGTGTTTAGACGTTTTAGGGATTCAAAGAGTAAAAACTCAAAAATAGTGTGATGAATTCTGTTAATTAAGGTTATAATAATGTATGTATTTCTAGGTTAAGGTATTTATCTATGGACCAAGTTGCCTGATAATAAACGATTTATTATTATTATTATTTACCCTATATATACCCTAATTGTGAGGCAATATTTGGGACGATAGCTGCTTCTGCTTCAGTTGAAATTGTTTTATCTACATTTAGCATCGTTCACACTAAATTACGGAATAGATTGGGAACAGAAAAAATTGGAAATTTTGTTGTTTTGTTTAAATTATCATCATACCCCTTGAGGTGATGTGTTGTATCACGTTGCGAAACGAGCGCGAAGGAAAGTCGCTTTGTGACATTGGATCTTGCAAAGTTGCGATAGTTTGCCTACTCCTCTGGGACCAAGGCGTGAGCATGATAATATATTATTATCATAATAATGGGCTCGATTCTGAAGGCACAATGTTAAAATTTGACAGCACTAAAACTGTTGCTATCCTTGTCACAGTATTATGAAGATAAAGACGAAACCAATTTTAGCGCTGTCAAATTTTAAATGTGTGCCTTCAGAATCGGGCCCAATATTGATTTAGCAGATGCAGAGTTAGAGAGTTGGGTACATGTGATTTACTTATTTATTTAACTCTTTATTGCACACACACAGATAAAACAAAAATAATACATTAAAAAGAAACACAAGTACAAAGGGCGATCTTATCTCTGAGAGAGATTTCTTCCAGCAGACCGGCGAGAGAGATAATTGAAATGAGAGAGGCAGACATAGTGTGTACGTAAATAAAAAAACATATACATACATACACTAATATAAACTATATACCCACTTACATAGATTATAACCTACACGAATTAAAATATACGTATATAAATAAATATTTACCAATAATATATATTATTAAATAATAATATATTAAATAAATATAATATAATAATTTTAAGTTTAATTCTACCTAAGACATAAATTGAAGACACTTGGTTATACGACCCTGATATTAGCAAACTTATAAGCTAATTTCTTAGATATCTAGAGATAGGTTCCAACAGCCCCACCCAGTGTCTGACGATGGGGACGTGGAACCTCTTGTCTATTATCTTCAGGACCCCGTTAGCGTTGCCCCCGCAGCCTGCGCATCAGGGAGCTCGCTTTGTTGCGCATTATTGCAGCAAAATCAGAGCATAGCAGCGAAATGTAAAGTCAAAATCCTTAATTGCATATGAGTACACTTGGTACATTTATACACGTTTTTTTTATCGACTACCTCTTCCTAGGTGTTAGCGCTGTGAAGAACAAACGGTGCAGTAACTCGTGTTTTAAAATCAAATTTGTATACAATTATATAAAGATTGTGCGAAGCTGAAGCAACATTAGTACCAGGCATGTTTGTCATTCAAATAATAGAATATTTTTTTACAAATTTGTTGTTTAATGTGGGTCACATATACTATCGGAATACAAGGCCATGCTGCCCGTCGCTGGTCAAATTCTTTCCTTCTCTAATGCAAGAATAAAATCCTGAAATGTTTGTGTATTATTTATACAGCAATAATCTATTTCCATTTTCAAATCCAATTATATGTTTTCCAAAAACATTACAACTTCACGCTTATTTCAATGATCACACGCGTCCCTACTCGCAAGTCCATATCTATCTGCCCTCTCTTTCTGTCCTACAGTAGAGTCTGTAAGTGAGAGCGGGACGGTCGGGCTATGAAGTGGGGATGCGTGCAGGAGACTCGGAACGGATTTGCCACTAATGTAACAAATATTGTCGACCGTGAACTGAAGTGATTATTGGAGGGTTCCGTTTATGGTATTCATAGTGCGGTCCAAGTTTTTAATAATATAATGGGCCCGATTCTGAAGGCACACATTTAAAATTTGACAGCGCTAAGATTGGTTTCGTCTTTATCTCCATAATACTGTGTGACAAGGATAGCAACAGTTTTAGTGCTGTCAAATTTTAACATTGTGCCTTCAGAATCGAGTCCAATATTTTATTAACTTGGATGAGAGACATAATTAGGATACAGGATTAAGACTTAACATTTGTGTCCTGTGGTTCTCGGCTTAGAATAGGGCCACCCCGAATATTCCAGTGGTAGGCAACTAAGGGATTGCACCAGGGACGGTCAGCAGCGTTCTCCTGTGTATATTAAAATCATTACTAAGATCATCAATCCGCCTGCCAAGCGTGGTAATTATGGCAAATCCCAAATCCCCCAACGGACAGCCCACCAAAAATTACATTCTATTGGGGAGGCTTAAAACTGAAACATAAGATATTTGCATTATTGTTCATATAATTTTATCTCTCACACCATATTGTAGGTAACAAATAATAAATATTCAATTCATTATTCTTATTTGTATAGATTATAACATATATACACATATATTCAAGAGTACATACAAATTAAACTACGAGACATTCTAAAGGTATGTAATGTTATGGTACTTTTTTTATAGTTTAATAGATTTTTTTTGTAACACATTATTAAATAATACGTTTTAGAACAGTCTACCGGATCGAAGAAAAAGTAAGAAATTAGAAAATTCTAGTAAATCCGGTTCGAAGGACCAATCCTCAATATGTAGTCTGGACTATGACTTCTCCGGGGGCGGTACAGTCACGCGTCTAGTATGATTAATCGGAGCGAATTTAACGCCGCGGTGCGTCCACCCTCCCTCGACTGGCGAGCGGCTTTTGTGCGCGACTGTGTTCCGATTAATATAGTCGGGGTTGCTCTGCACTTTTGTTGGTGCAAGTACCGTTATCTGTTTAAATAATACTAAGCTAATATTTAGGGTTCTGTAAGGGATTCTGTGGTAGTACAGTGATTTAATATTCTTCTAGTTTTTACATATCATCATCATCAGGTTATTTTTGTCTCCACTGCAGGAGCACAACCCTCTCTCGTCTGCCGGAGACAGACGGAGGATTTGGCCTACACTCCCCGCGCTGGCCAGACGGGTTGGGGAGGCCTCACTAATTTTACATATATTATCTATTATTGCATATTTTTTTAAACTAATTAGATAATTGTGTATACAAAGGCGAGCGAGCAAGGGGGGAGGTAGGGGGGGGGGGCAATTAATAATAATAACCTAACTATAATAAACGTATATGCTACCCTTATTATACGGAGACAGAAAATATCCTTTCATTACTACTGTACACTTTCTGTGACTACTAATTTTCTTTTGCTGCAAATGTTTTTTGACTAGATCCGGTTCGAAGGACCAAGTTTTGTCCTAAAGTGGTTCGGGACTACGGCTACTTCCCGTGGTACAATTTAGCCAAATACATGCCTAGCTTCAGACATGATATCCAGATTTTATTTGACCCTTGGTTGGTGGCCATATGGCCTCGCGTTTCACCCACAGAGGGGTGAATATGCTAAGCGGAATTACCTCAAACGTAAATGAAATAATTATCCCCACTCCATGCGTTTGTAAATGACGTGTCTAACTTGGATTTAATAATATTTACATCTGTCAAATTTTATGCAATTTTTCATACGTTTGGTGGTTTTAAAATTTGTTGTTGTTAAAATTTGGTAGGTGCCATTTATTTAGTAATAATGTAATGTTAAGAATAATATAATTTATATTCATCATCATCATCAGCCTAAATACGTCCACTGCTGGACATAGGCCTCCCCAATAGAATAACACTTTTGGTTAGATGTCCATTCGGGGATTTGCCATAATCACCACGCTTGGCAGGCGGATTGGTGATCGCAGTAATGATCTTGACATACAAACACAGGAGAACGCTGCTGCCCGTCCCTTCTGCAATCCCTTAGTCGCCTTCACGACACCCACGGGAAAGATAGGGGTGGCCCTATTTTTAGCCGGGAACCACACGGCAAATTTATATTGTTGCACGTCAAATTACTATCACAATATATACAGGGTGTAAGGGACGGTCTTCCGAAAACTTTAACCACGGCTTCAGACCATCACCCTGAACAACGTACAGCAAGAATTTTTCGCCGGAAATAAAAAAAAATTTCGACTTCACCATACAAATTTTACAAATGACATGCCAGATTTGTATGAAGAGTCGATTTTTTTTTTTATTTCCGGCGAAAAATTCTTGCTGTACGATGTTCAGGGTGATGGTCTGAAGCCATGGTTAAAGTTTTCGGAAGACCGTCCCTTACACCCTGTATATATTTCATTCCAGATTAATAGTCCTATGAAAACAAACGCATTTGCGTCTCGAAAACAAAATACACAATAGATGGTGTTCCTAAGTGGACCGCAAAGTTTACTTGGTAATACAAACCTATTTTTGCTGCTGGTGACCCTTTCATGTATATGTTACCGAGACGTAAATAGCGTTGGTTTTCATAGGACTATTAATCTGGAATGAAATATACATACAAAAATGTGTACTTTGTGTACTTATCTGCAATATTGCTAACCTGAATTTATACACAATAAATGTTTGAGTAATTAATTTTGACCTCGTCATGGGCCTCGTGGAATAGTCATTGGAAAGAAAGAAAGAGTAATTAAAGTTAAATGCTTAGTTTGGAATTAGACCAGTGTATCATCATCATCATCAGGTTATTTTTGTCTCCACTGCAGGAGCACAACCCTCTCTCATCTGCAGGAGACAGACGGAGGATTTGGCCTACACTCCCCGCGCTGGCCAGACTGGTTGGGGAGGCCTGATTGATGTTTTATAATGTATTCCCTCAGTCGCCTTGTACGACATCCACGGGAAGAGTTGGAGTGGTCCTATTCTACTCTACCGGAAACCATACGGCAATTACATAACTTTACATCGTACTTATTTTAAGATCGCCTCGTTGGCTTAAAGGCCTTGGGGTTGGACTCGAGCGTCAGAAGTCGTGGTTTCGATTCCCACTGATGATAATTTAGATGCACATGCTACTTTACATCTAACGAACTGTTCTTTCACCTTTTAACAGCTAAACGGTAAAAAAATCTGATATCTTTACCCCCGACCCCCAATTAAAGGGATCCGTTTGCAAACAATTTTAACCCTAAAAAAGCATACGGGGTCCAATATTTGCCTCCAGCAAACACTGGCTAGTGGTCACCCGTAGTGAGTTGGATTGTCCCAAACATGTTTGTGCTCCTAAATCAATATGGGGGATTCTGGAAGCAATGGAAATAGTATTCTGGGGTTGTTTGTGTATTTTTTTCAATTGTCAGCGAGGAATGTCTTAAATTCATTTAATCAGATGTCGCAGAATCAGGATCGGAATTAGGTAGTCTCATGTATGAATTGAATGAATCCATAAATGAATATTCTAAATAATGAAATTGGTGGGCCCTCTGACGTTTATTTTAATTTGTGATAATTTAATACCAAGTGTATTTTTAAATTTTTATTTTAATACTAGCTGTGCCCGCGGATCCGCACGCGTGGACTACAGGATCCGCTCCATTCCCACTTCCGCTCCCTATCCCACTTCCACTCAGACTCTCAATCTCACTCTCAATCCCGCTCCCATTCCAGGTCCAGGTCCAGATCCAGATCCAGGTCCAGGTCCGGGTCCGGGTCCAGATCCAGATCCAGGTCCAGGTCCAGATCCAGGTCCAGGTCCATTTCCAGGTCCAGGTCCATTTCCAGGTCCAGGTCCAGGTCCCGGTCCCGGTCCCGGGTCCGAGTCCGGGTCCGGGTCCAGATCCAGGTCCAGTTTCAGCTCCAGATCCAGGTCTAGCTAAAGGTCCGGCTCCAGATCTAGATCCAGATCCAGCTCCAGACCAAGCTCCAGATTTTTCATCGTAATTGACTAACTCAATCAAAAGTTATATATAGTTTTCAAAATCTCACATTACACTGGTGCCATACCCGCTCCCGCTACCGCTCACGAATTCAATCGAGCATTTACACCCTACATACACTCCTTGCAGCGTATGCGAGTTTTCGGAAACTATAAATTGGCATAACTTTTGATTGACTGCACCGATTGCAATGAAATAAAGCCTATATGTTACACCAAATCAAGCCCCATGTTTCTGTGAAAAGTCCATCAAAGTCCAATCAGTAGTTTTTAAGTGATGCGTGCACAAACTCACAGACAAACAGACAAACAGATAAACAGACAAACAGACAAAAATTTCAAAAATGATCGAAATGTGTTCTGTTGCTTATCCTAAGACCCCCCATTTTTATTTTTTGCAAATATCTTCAATGTACAGACACGCCAAGTTTACGATTTTATTTATAAGATTATATACCGACATAGTTAGTATGTTACATACTATGACATTATTTGAATTGTTGACATTGTAATTTCTATTTTGTATATTATTTTATTTTATGACGATCCCTTTTACCATACTAGAATGACATGTAAAATGGAATTTTTAAGATGTAAAAGTGAAATAAATAAATCTAATCTATGTACTTGCGATGAAATGTTTTTCCAAGATTTCTTAGATATATTTTTTTTACTTTTATTATGTACTAGCTTTTTCCCGCGACTTCGTCCGCGTAGGTTTCGATATTTACACATCTTGAATATCAAAATATTCCATTCGACTACAGGAATGAGATGTTTTTTCGGGATAAAAACTATCCTGTGTCCTATTCCAGGACCTAACCTATATGTGTGCCAAGTTATTTATAAATAATGATATTGATTTAGCAGATTAAGAAAGTTAGGTACATGCAACGATCTCTATGTACTACTAGATGGAGCGTTGCAAACAATCGCTCTGTTCCACGCAACTGCGGCTCCGGGAGTCGCAACTCGGTTACATTCACAATGAAACTTGCACAGTTACATTTAATAATGACTAAATATTCACGCTACAGGTAAATAGCGTCAATATTTTGTTAATAATTAAACTTTCTGCGTAGTAACTGCAGAAGTTTCACAGTGAATGTGAACGAGTTGGGCTCCCGGAGCCGCAGTTGCGTGGAACGCTCCTTCTAATAGTATATAGAGATCGTTGTGTTTAACACTGTCGCGGCGGCCCGATAGGTCGGGATGCTCGAAAGTGCACCTCAACGGACCCCTAAACTACAGAAAACCACCAGATAACCAAGCGCACTCGACAATATGGCCAGGAATTCGGTACATTTCCCACAACAAAAACCAGTAGCGTACTTAATGGGACATATAGATCGCACTCGCAGTGGCACGTGCCCACTTCTGGTTAAACGGTTTACGGTGTATTAGCTGGTAACACTTAATGAGAGCCAACATGGCAGATAAATAATACCCTATTTCACATGTGAAGTGAAATGAATGAAATGAAATGCGATGCTCAAAGTACACATTTCTTATCTTATCTTAGGGGGTCAGGAAGACCTGGCGACACTTCGACCCTTCAGGATCTTTTGTGCCAAACCCCTGACCACCAACGGTGCCCCAAGCCGATTCGGTGGACTTCACATACGCCTCAGAATTTCTACTTCGGCATATGCAGGTTTCCTTACGATGTTTTCCTTCACCGAAAAGCCTGTGGTGTTATAAATAAAACCATACTTAAGTTTCGTAAAATTCATTGGTACGGGCGGGGTTTGAACCCACGACCTCATGAACGTGAGGCGAGTGCACAGCCAACCGGCTACCACAGCTCAAGTACACATTTAAGGTGAACTGTGTGACTACATTTGAACTCACATTATGTAATTATTAATATATTATTTAATCTTTATTTTATCTGTTGACGCCATAATATGTTAGTCTCAATTGTTGTTTTATTTTTTACATACATAATGCTCACGCCTTGGTCCCAGAGGGGTAGGCACAGACGATGGATCGATCCTGACACACCTCACTAGCCTCACTCACATTCATCAACCTTGTCATGCACCTCCTTTTATTCTTCTCACTGCGGACCCCAGCCTCTTTGAGGACGTTACTAATTTGATCCTTGATAGTCCTCCTAGGACGACCTCTAGCTGCAGTTCCTTCCACATTCGCACTGTATATTACTTTTGTCACTCTTCTTTCACTCATACGCTGTGAATGTCCAAACCAACGCAACATTCTTCTCGACCTTCGTTACTACATCTAATTTCAAACCACACTTTCCTCGTATCACTGAGTTCCTCACTGTGTCACATAACTTCACTCATTTTTATTTTTATTTCTTGACATTGTAAAATTTATTTAATAGTAACTATATAATTTTAGGAATAATGTATAATGCTGTATATCATATTGTTTGTGTGTGCGTCCGAGAGGGCAAGATTTGGTAGATCCATATGTGTTAAACCTGAATTTATACACAATAAAGAATTATATTGTTATGCTCTTGATTGCTATGGACTAACTTTCAAAACAAATATAGATAATTTAGAAGCACTACAAATAAGGTTCTTAAAATTACTTGTGGATAAAAAAACTCAAGCAAGATGCAATGATAATTACAGAAAGCTATTTAAAATTTGTAAAATTCTACCGGCAGGTCTAAAGCATAAATATTTACTTCTGATAAACCAACATAGCAATCATGAGACTAACCTATCACTAGTAAGTCACAGCCACATTACTAGATCAGTAACCGGGGGCAGGTATGACGTACCTAGGGTGGGTAATTACTATGGCGACAGAACCATAAAAAAACGCCTACCTTATTTACTTAATACCTTGCCCGAGGATATTAGAATGGAGTGTAACTAGCGTAAATTTAAAAAAATGCTGAAAAATTATTTGCTGGAAAGCATTTAACTCCATCATATTTAATTATTAATTTCAATTAAACATAAGGAGACTATGATCCCCCAGTCAAACCGTCTAGACGGTTTTGGGAGACAATTTTTGTAAGAAAATGTTTTATTTTACACGATTAATAAATTAAATAAATAATAAAATATAATAAAAAAGTAGACGGCAAGCCATCGTCAAATGTACAGTCTATCTGGTGAACTATATTAAAATGGACAATACTATTAACGTTTAATTAAAGAGCACAGGTTCGCTGTGTGAATTTGCAAACGTTTTACAACAGAATCGATATCAAAAGCATGTAATTTTAATGGTCTATCGATTTTAAGAATGCGAAAGGTACAATAATCATTTTACACCAATGTTCCACTTCCCACTATGAAATATGATATGTAGTACATAATACTGTATAATATAATATTACATATATATGAATACACCCCTCCCCCCCCACACACACACACATTGCCGGAGGTTGCGGGTTCGAATCCCGCTCGGGGCAAATGTTCGTATGATGAATATGAATGTTTGTACTCAAGTCTTGGATGCTTATATGTTTATTTAAGTATGTCTATCCGTTATCTAGTGACCATACCACAGGCTCTGCCTAGTTTGGGACTGGATAATTGGTGTGAATGTCTGACATATTATTTATTTATTTATCCCGAAAAAACATTCCATTCCTACGGGAAATACATAATAATTTGTGATGTTAAGTTGTCCACGCGGACGAAGTCGCGGGAAACAGCTAGTTTGACATAATTTGTGATTTTGGTTTACAAATACTCCAATAACAAAATCAGTAATGTGGATGACAAGCTCTCAAAATGGCGCGCGGCTGCCACGTGCGTTGGCGCCAAAGCTTTGCTTTTTTAAATCCACACCCGCTCGAGCAGGCCCAAAGTAATTTCAGCATTGTGCCTAGTACAACCCGTATTTTAGGGTCCCCCATAACAATTGGTCTCCGTTTTTTCCTCTCGCTAATCCACCGTGAAACGATGACTATGATTTATTGAGTTTTTATTTAGATATCTTTTTGATGGTCGAAGGGATGCATGAATGGTATTATTCGAGTGGTAATGTGCATCAGATTTCTAGATAACGGGAATTTGTAGTAATTGAGAGTTGATTACCTTTTGAAGAGTTTGGTTTGTTATCTTTTCAATCTTTGGGGGGATTCGCTTGGCCGATTAAAATCCTAGGATTGAGAGATTTATTTTGATATCTTGATTTCTACCGTGGCGTGCAATTGATATAACTTAGAGTAATTTTCTGATTAGTTATAATAGAAATTACTAATTTGATTTCACCATCATCATCAGCCTAAATACGTCCACTGCTGGACACAGGCCTCCCCAATAGAATATCACTTTTAGTAAGTTGTCTATTGGGGGATTTGCCATAATTACCACGCTTGGCAGGCGGATTGGGGATCGCAGTAATGATCTTAACATACACACACAGGAGAACGCTGCTGCCCGTCCCTGGTGCAATCCCTTAGTCGCCTTGACGACACCCACGGGAAAGATAGGGGTGGCCCTATTCTAAGCCGGGAACCACACGGCAATTTGATTTACTCTGGTCCAAATTACGTGTATTTAATGTTAATGTACATTATCTCACTAATATTATAAATGCTAGAGTTTGGATGTTTGTTACTCAATCACGCTTCAACCACTGGACGGATCGTGATGAAACTGGGCACACATATAGGTTAGAACCTGGAATAGGACATAAGATAGTTTTTATCCCGATAAAACGTTTCATTCCTATCGAAATCTACGCGGACGAAGTCGCAGACAATAGCTAGTTAATAATATTAGTGGGAAGTGGGGTTACACATTAATGTAAATGGTATCTTTCGCATTCTTATAATCGATAAACCATTAAAATTACATGCTTTTGATATCGATTCTGTTGTAAAACGTTTGCAAATTCACACAGCGAACTGTGCTCTTTAATTAAACGTTAATAGTTTTGTGCATTTTAATATAGTTCACCCAGTTAATCTGAACGTATGTTAGTGTACATCATCATCATCATCATCAGCCCGAAAGAGTCCACTGTTGGACATAGGCCTCTCCCAAGGTGCGCCACTGAACCCGATCCTCGGTTCTTCTCATCCAGTTACTGCCAGCCGCCTTACGCAGATCGTCGCTCCATCTAGCCAGGGGGCGTCCCACACTACGCTTGCCCAGTCGCGGTCTCCACTCGAGAACTCGTTTACCCCAGCGGTAATCTGTTCTCCGACAGACGTGACCAGCCCACTGCCACTTCAGCGTACTAACTTTTTGAGCTATGTCGAAGACTTTAGTTCTCTGGCGGATCACCTCATTTCATGTTAGTGTACGTAGGCACACATTGATGATTAGAGCGTAACGATAGAACTTACACAGTAACTATATAACGCATACAGTTAAATGTAAACGATTTAGAGACGTGGGGCATGCCGATGTGATCTGAACGATATATATAAAGGATATCTTTATAAAGAACTAGCTGTGCCCGGGACTCCGCTCGCGTGGACTACAGAATCCGCTCCCGTTCCCACTCTCGCTCCCTATCCCACTCACACTCAGACTCTCAATCCCGATCCCACTCTCGCTCCAACTGTAGTATAAACATTGGTTTATACTATGATTGCGCAATACGAGTTGTACCGAACATAATTATACTTCTTTGTTATATTGCATATTTACACCTTGGGTTACATTATTGAATTTTAAATATTTTTATAGTAATAAGTGGGTATAGCCTGTGTTACTCAGGGATAATGTAGCATAATGGTGAAAGAATTTTTGAAATCGGTCCAGTAGTTTCTGAGTTTATTCGTTACAAACATACAAATATCTTTACTCTTTATAACGTAAATAATCGTTTATTTTATAGTAGGCTTTCTTACAAATGTGAATCTTAAACTTTCTGTCCCTCATATGTAAGATTTCCTCTGGTAGTTTGTTGTAGAAGCGTATACATTTCCCCGGACATCTAACGATAAGATCATTTTTGGAAATTTTGACTGCGTGTTTGTGCACGTATCAAGTAACAACTACTGAACCAGAAAAACATGGGGTTTCTTATTATTATTTAGAAGGATTATAATTGATTGAGTAACATTTAGTATTTACTTCATCGCAATCGGCGGTATACGAATTTATAGTTTTCAAAAAGGGGAATTAAAACTAAGTAAATTTGAACTTATTTAAAAATAATAATTCTGTAGTCCACGCGAGCGGAGTCGCGGACTCAGCTAGTATGTAATGTAATGTAATAATAATATTTATTATACATTGTTTATTGTACGTCAAAAAGGCATATTTATGTCGTTGATATGTTTGTCCCATTCGTGTCGACAGCATTGGAAAGCGCCCCCGTAACTATCGGCCAAAGAATGGCAGCGTACAATTTGGATTATTCAGCACAATACACGGGAAGGGGCGGGCTGAGAGGGGAACTTGAGATCGCGACTATGCATGAGTGCTGGTTATGCACTACCCTTAAACTGTCCGGATTGTGATATTTCTTTCAATGACATATCCTGTATTTGTGACACCGCTTTTGTGATTCGTGGCAGTAGAGTTTTGCTACGCTAGAAAGTTTGATAAAATACAAAACTTATAGTTATAACCTGCCATTATAAACTGAGCCCTAAGGTCATTCACGTTTAAATACGATCCTATACTCTCTCCTCTGGTCCCCGAATCAGCGATTTAAATTCGCCAATAATAAAAAAATATGTTATACTAGCTGTTGCCCGCGACTTCGTCCGCGTGGACAACTTAACATCACAAATTATTATGTATTTCCCATGGGAACGGGATAAAAACTATCCTTATTCCAATACCTAACCTATATGTGTGCCAAGTGTCATCACGATCCGTCCAGTGGTTGAAGCGTGATTGAGTAACAAACATCCAAATATCCAAACTTTAGCTACATTAAGTTCAGCCTCCTTATATTGGTACTAAATTACTTTTGTTTACCATCGGCTCGTTTAGTAACACTGATACCGAAGTACAGAAATCTTGTAACATTCTAAGATTTTTACATAGCCGGCTTGACCCGGAGTCCCAGATTAGCGGGTTCTTCCGATGCAAAATATTTTTCGCGGAGGCACACTTGTACAATACATTCATTACTTATCGCGGTATCGATACTGCGCATGAGCACGAGAATAGCGGAGTAAGTATTTTTGTTGTGTATGTCGACACAAGTGGACAAGCGCGCATTACGTCCCCCACTGACTTGTCGCACCGTATAATTTGGATTAACCATTCGCTTTGCGACGAACTGGCCCGCGCATTATTATTATTATTTATATCAAGCCCGTAATATTCCGCCTCGGTCACGGCGGGGGGGAGTCGAAATGGAAAATCGCAATTTGAAGTCGAGGGGCTGATTTTGCACCATTATTGACATTTTCCAACAGTTTATCACTTTTAAAAATTTCGACTCCATCGTGCTGAGGATACGAAATATCGTCAGTGGAAAGGTAAAAACGCTAAAGCGACAGTTTGAAAAGTTTATAGGAAAGAGGTTTAAAGTTATTGTTTTTTACGGAAAAAAATTCATATCTCTCGGTTATTTTTGTCTCCACTGCAGGAGCACAACCCTCTCTCATCCGCCGGAGACAGGCGGAGGATTTGGCCTACACTCCCCGCGCTGGCCAGACGGGTTGGGGGGCCTGATTGATTTTACATATATTATCTATTTATTGCATATTTTTAAAAACTAATTAGATAATTGTGTATACAAAGGCGAGCAAGCAAGGGGGGCGGGAGGGGGGGGGGGAGGCAGTAAATAATAATAACCTAACTGTAATAAACGTACATGCTACCCTTATTATGGAGAGGGGAGGCCTGATTGATGTTTTATAATGTATTCCCTTAGTCGCCTTGTACGACATCACAACTACAGATGAGCAAATCCGATCAAACCTGACATAGCCACTGCTTAGCTCCGAGCAGTCAGCCACGTTAGCTAATTTGTATTACTCGCTCCACGACACATCTCGTTGCATTGCGACAATCGGCGTGTCTCAAACATAGTTCTAAGTTAACCGAGCGTCCTCACCGCACACTACAAACCCAAGGGGTTTATTATGTGTGAGTTATGTAACATAATGCTCACGCCTTGGTCCCAGAGGGGTAGGCAGAGACGATGGATCGCCACTTTGCGCGATCCTGACACACCTCACTAGCCTCACGAACTATGTAAGACATGTGATGTATTTTCTTATTAATGTTAAATAATAAAAAAAAAACTTAATCCGGAACGAGCTCTTTCTTCGTCCCAGGACATTGTCTTTGGACCATAAAGTTTTTCATCAAGACCGGTCGGTAAGGGGAAGTCAAGATAGAGTATTGTGTGGTGGCGAAGCCCTATGTCCAGCAGTGGACGTCTGAGGGCTGATATAATGATGATTACTGAGAATAGCAGTACATTCAAATCGTAGTACTCATCTTTCATAGTTTTCCGGATCACGGCTCCATTCAAGCAGCAGATTTAATTACCTACTGCTACTACTGGTGCACCAAGTTATCTGTACACGTTTGTGTGCGTCTGTAAATTATTGTAGGGCTACTTCACCCAGCACGCGAACAAAGTCGATCGATCCATCTATCTATCCACGTGCTTCTCTTTCTAACTTAGAGCGTCGACCGCTCGGCAGCCCAGCGGCGTAATGCCGGCCGTGCTATGTTTAACTGGCGACGTGTTTACGTATTAATATTGAATATTCTCTGCTTTTGACGTCACGTACAGTCGATGAGAAAGGATGATGTTGCCAGGAATTGGAGTAAGCGAACAAATTATATACCTTTTGTCTTAAAATTATTCTCTGTGAAGACAGTTAATTCCTTCAAATTTCCCTAACGACGCTCCGTCGCCGAGTTCATTCGAGTTTATCACCGAAAGGGGTTCACAGAGGCAGATTATTATGTAAATTATTGTCAATGTGTTTTATAATTGCCGGCAGTCTTTGAGAGAGGGGGATAATGTTATGGACTTGGATAGTTCGAGAATCCACCGGTAGATGGCGTTGTCGTTGAATATGGCTCTGCATAATGCTCTAAAAGTAAATGGCATTAGGTGGTAGCTCTTAAGGAATTGCAGCGTTCTCCTGTGTATATGAAGATCATTACTGCGGTTACCAATCCGCCTACCAAGCGTGGTGATTATGGCAAATCCCCCAATGGACAGTCCATCAAAAGTGTCATATGTTCAGCAGTGGACGTATTTCGGATGATGATGTAATTAATAATTATGCTTATTTGTCCAAGAGCATCTTTACATCCAGCTTCAGTTAATCATCATCATCAGGTTATTTTTGTCTCCACTGCAGGAGCACAACCCTCTCTCATCTGCCGGAGACAGACGGAGGATTCGGCCTACACTCCCCGCGCTGGCCAGACGGGTTGGGGAGGCCTGACTGATGTTTTATAATGTATACCCTTAGTCGCCTTGTACGACATCCACGGGAACAGTTGGAGTGGTCCTATTCTACTCTACCGGAAACCACTCGGCAAGTTCAGTTAATCGGGGGGTCTTATCTTAGGGGGGTACAGGACCTCCCCCGCCTCCCTCTGCATTCACCCTTTCTGTTAAGGCGGTGCAACTTATTAAACAAAAATCATTAACTCAACTAATGAGGCAAAGCTTTTGATAACTTTGTCTTTGTTTATTGCTAATTAGACAAGATTTGCCCCCCGACGTTGCCTCTGTCGTAGACATACGGTTGAAACAACGCATTATGGGGGATAGGCGACCTGCGCCACGAACAGACACATACACAACGATCTCTATGTACTACTAGATGGCGTTCCAAACAACCGCTCTGTTCCGGGTCTACTCAAATGCGTCACATAACTCTCGCGACACCAGACTGATTGGCCCCGGCAATCGGGGCCGCGTTGTGCTGGTTTATTTTTATAGCTATAGTATAACGAGGAGTTCAACCCTTAAAGCATTCGTTTAACGCATATAACATATTGCGTGCGTTGCATTTGTGATTACCAAATTATCTGTGCTGCTACTTTTGTTAACATTTTCTATATAATATTTTGTTTTCGACACGCAAAGTAAAGTTTGTTCATCATCATCATGACTGATCCTTAGAACTCCACTGCTGGACATAGGCCTTCCCCAATAAACGCCACCACACCTGGTACTTTCACCCTTCACATGCAGCCGCCTCCAGCCACCTTCCTCAGGCCGTCGGTCCGTCTGCCGGTGGGACGACCGTCCCAACTTTTCGCGTTTTCACTCCAGACCACGTCTGCGACCGGTGCCCACTGCCACTTCAGCTTGCTAATCATTTCTGCTTTAAGAGTCTCCGCAGACTGCAAACTTTATATCGGCCGATAATTTAGTCGGATTGAGCTGCTAGTGCGCACACTGGGCCAACAAATCGTCATAGTGTGCGCACTTGCATACATCTTTATACTGTTTACGAGCCTGACTAAATTATCGGCCGATATAAAGTTTGCAGTCTGCGGGGACTCTTAGAGTATGTTGTCACGTGTAAATTAGAACTAATATCATTTTTTTTTTGTTATTTGATTCTGTCACAATTAAAACGAAAACTCAAAATAATAATCCTCCACGCAAACCCACTTCAACCTATAAAATAAATTTTTAATCGCTCCTTTATTTACACGCACATGGTAACACTGTGCGACAAAAGAGATTGATCGGCAAAAAATATATCACCCCTTTAAATGAGATTAAAATTGAAATTGAATAGTTTGTGAACGGACAATTAACCTCGACAGTGCCATATTCTTTTTTTGGTTTTGTAAAATTTAAATCGCACGAGTTATAAATACAGTTACATTTATTATATTATTATTTACCAGACAATGTAACAAACATCTAAATATCCAAACATCCAAATATCCAAACTTTCGCATTTATAATATTAGTAGGATTATTTACCAGAGTTGGAAAAAAATTGAGTTTTTTTTTTCTTCAAAAAACCAGTAAATAATGTATTTTTAAAGTGTGTTTTTTTTTACTTTTATGATATAGTTTGATTTTTTTACCGTACAGTGAGCCAACTATTTGGGGCGATAGCCTCTTCAGCTTTAGTTGAAATTGTTTTATCTACATTTAGCATTGTTCACACTAAATTACGGAATAGATTGGGAACAGAAAAAGCTGGAAAAATTAGTTTTTTTTATTTAAATATTATAATAATAAATATGTCAGACATTCACACCAATTATCCAGTACCAAACTAGGCAGAGCCTGTGATATGGTTTCTAGATAACGGATAGACATACTTAAATAAATATATAAACATCCAAGACTTGGGTACAAACATTCATATTCATCACACGAACATTTGCCCCTAGCGGGATTCGAACCGGCAACCTCCGGCGTGGCAGTCCGAGAGCTATCCATTCCGCCACGGAGGTCGTCGTAATAATGATATTGATTTTGCAGATGCAGATTTAGAGAGTTAGGTACATGTGATTTACTTATTCTAAGACCCTTAATTTTTATGTTTAATTCTATCTAAGACGTAAATTAAAGAAACTTGATTGACAAACCCTGTTATTTACTAGCTGTTGCCTGCGACTTTGTCCGCGTAGACAACTTTACGTTACACCTAGGAAACGGGGTAGTCGGAAAAAAAAAGATTGAAAAGAGATGAATACATTTTTTTTTCTTATAGATTTGACAACCCAGAGTTGACAACTTATTGATCGTGAGTGTACTTATTTTCCCGTTTCGCTTTTAATCTAAATAAAAAAAAACAAATGGCATAACACGCAGTGAATTGGTTCGATTTTCCATCAAGATTTTTCGTTCGAGGAACGCAGAAGAGAGAAGCCCGGAAGTTTATGATATTTTTTAAAAGTGTTTTGTGTTAAATGAAAGTGATTTCTTTTGCAGTCACAGAAAAGCCTGGATACCAGTCACCATATGGGGGTATGGACAATGGAATGGTAAGTCATTTTTGATTATTACTGTTTAATGTAAGGGAACGTACCCCAACTACGTGACCCATTTTTAATTTTTTACAATTGTTATCTTTTATCACGCGTCATATTTTGTACCTTCTGCTCAAAAAGAGCTTCAACTTCTGTAAATTTATAAGTTTTATTACGCCTTACCCCTTGCCCGTGGCCAGGGTTGGATAAAAAATAGTTTTTTTTAATTAAAACATTTTTTAAACCATGTTTTAAACAATTTAAACAGTTTTAAATAATAAAAAACATGTTTTAAATAATTGTGAATATTATTTAAAACATGTTTTTTATTGTTTAAAACTGTTTAAATTGTTTAAAACATGCCAACCCTGCCCGTGGCTCGTGCCCATATAGGGTATCGTACATACCAGTCTGAAATATCGATACGTTCCGTTATATAAGTTACATTACTATTTTCGCTGCTAACATTATAAGTGTCATATAGAACTTTGACATATTTCAACGTCAAATCAATGCATGGTATTAAAAGTCCGACTTTAATAAGGTTTTATGGTTATGCACTAAATACATGGGGGTCGTGGTTTATGGCCGCCCTCTAAAGGAAACAGAAACACTGAAAATGCAATTTATATAAAAGGCAAGAAACAAAAATACGGGAAACAAATGTAAATACGGAAAGGTTTCGGCACACTGTGCCGTTTTTTTTCTTCAGTACGGTCCGCAAAAAGGTTTCCCTTATTCTGGATACACGACCCTATATTGGGGAAGATATAAATCATACCGAAAAGCGTGTTTAGCTATCTAGCTGGTTTTGGGCACAGTGCTAATGCAAATGTGAAGTTTTGTATGTTTTGTTACTTACTTGGTCTAGGCATATGCTGAGTCGTTTGCCCTTTTGCTGCCACGGCGCACACATACTATTTTACGAGTAACTATGTTAAAAATTTTAAATTGTTTTCTCTAGTTCTTATAATTTTTTTTTTCCTTTTTCTTGCTTTGTTGATTTTTTTCTTTGTGTGTGCCAATTGTGGTAGAGAATAAATGTTTTTTCTTTCTTTCTTTGTTAGGAGTTCAGAAATGAGAGAATTTATCCTTCAACTTGTTATTTGATGTAATTATAACGATCGACACGTGTGTTCTCGATGATAGTCAAGCAGAAGTGCCCTTCCTTCCCCGCATCTTCCCCCTCGCGTAGCACTGGGATGACTTGGGCGTAGGTCTGACGTCAAGGCGTAGCTGGTCACGTCTAGTGTAGCGCTACACAGGGTTCTACCGGTATCTCCTGTATTCCTGCTTATAGTTATCTCCAGGCATGCCATGCGTCTACACGCTGATTACTCAATACGCAAAATATTCATAACGCAAAAAGTTCATATCGCAAAATGTTCATAACGCAAAAAGTTTATAACGCAAAAAGTTCATAACGCAAAAAGTTCATAACGCAAAAAGTTCATAACGCATAAAGTTCATAACGCAAAAAGTTTATAACGCAAAAAGTTCATAACGCAAAAAGTTCATAACGCAAAAAGTTCATAACGCAAAAAGTTTATAACGCAAAAAATTCATAGCGCAAAGTGTTTATTTCGCGACTAGTTATTAATAAAAAAAAAATCATGTACCATTTTTAAATTATACTTAAATTAAAATTAAACTAACTTGAAATATGCTGAGGAAGCGTAGCTAGAGTATCTCGGATTATGTATTATATGCGTAGGGGCAAAATAAGGTTAATAATAAAGAGATGGCAATGATCCTGTAGATCTCGCTGACTCGTTCCTATAGAAGTCACAAAAGCCAGTAGTCATCGGACAATCAGACAGAACCGAACGGAACCCTAAAAATAAGTATAAGACAAGCAAGTAAACACCAGTAGCGCGCACCTGTCGGTCCGTCCGTCACTTACCACAATTAAGCTGCTATACTGGTCCTAGCATGATTAAAATAATAAAAAAAAACGCAAAAATAACTCAAATCGAACAGTTTAAACTACTTTATAGCTGTTAACTATAGATTGTGGTGACTTGTTGCGAGTTTTTTTTTGGTCGAGTAGTTAAATTAACGAGGGTGACCACGCGCCTAGGAATTTTCAAATATTCCGGTTCACTGTTCATTTCGTACAGTTGTGTGGTATTTTACTCGCTCACCTATTTCGTCGCTACATTTTAAAACGCAAAATATAGAGCTAGATCTAAAAGTATTTTTCTTGAATACAAAGTAACAAAAAATGTGTTTAAAAAATTCAGCTTTTTATTTCTGGACTTGCAGTTCATTTATATTATATTACCTTCGGACCTATAGTACTGTCGGAGAACTGATTACCGCTGGGGTAAACGAGTTCTCGAGTGGAGACCGCGACTGGGCTAGCGTAGTGTGGGACGCCCCCTGGCTAGATGGAGCGACGATCTGCGTAAGGCGGCTGGCAGTAACTGGATGAGAAGAACCGAGGATCGGGTTCAATGGCGCACCTTGGGAGAGGCCTATGTCCAACAGTGGACTCTTTCGGGCTGATGATGATGATGATATTACCTTCAATTAAACCAGTTGATCCATTTATTTGTACACTCTGTATTATTTTAACTACTGTTGCTTTCACATTTATTTATATTCTACCTTCTTTTCGTTATTTGTTTCCGTTTTATTTTTTTCACCCACTCTATTTCATACTTATAGTGTCTTTTTTTCCTGTATCTTGCTTGTCTATGCTATGTGCCATATCCTTTTTAAACGACTTCAAAAAACTAGGTTCTCAATTCGACAGTACTTTTTTTTTTGATGTTTATGTCCTCAATCCATTTTCTGGGTCCTCCTACTTCTTTCTTGTCTGTGGTACCATTACGTGGTACTCTTTATCCATCTATCACCACTCGTTCTCGTTCATCGTTCAACACTTCGATTTTTCACTCAGGAAAATGCTGCTGCTAGTGTAAAATTTTGCAACGTGGACACCCTATTACATAAACTAGTTTTACTCGTGACACTGCTTACTTATCTCGCACTGCATTTCCATACGTCAACGCATAAAATGATATATGTACAGTAAGTGCACGCATAATATTTAAACAACACTTGCTCTTAAATTAAATTACTTGTTTTACCTGCAATACTCTGTCGCTATGTCTTTCTTATTTTCCTTCAGAAAGGTTGCCTGGAAGAGATCGCTTTAAGCGATAAGGCCGCCTTTGTACACTTTCCAAAAATCTGTACCAATTTTATTGTTATCTTTAATTTGTGTGCAATAAAGAGTTTATCTATCTATCTATCTATCTATCTATCTAAATTAATTAATCAATGTAATTGAATATACAGTGTGTGTCGATAATTTAGTTTTAGTATTAAAAAAAATATGTAACTAGCTGTTGCCCGCGACTTCGTCCGCGTGGACAACTTAATATCTCAAATCATTATGTTTTATCGTAGGAATGAGATGTTTTTTCGGGATAAAAACTATCCTATGTCCTATTCCAGGACCTAACCTATGTGTATGCCAAGTTTCATCACGATCCGTCCAGCGGTTGAAGCGTGATTGAGTAACAAACATCCAAATATCCAAACTTTCGCATTTATAATATTAGTAGGATGCATACACTACCAAAGGTCGTATGTTCGATTCCCACTAGGGACATAAATCTTTGTACATGTTGGTCTGGATTTTAAATTTGTGAATTGTCTTGTCCTTACCTTGTCTAATTTACAAAGAACAGGAGAAAATCCTGGTTTGGGATTAGTCATATGTATGTTGGTATATATATAGGTATTTATGTATCATCATCAGCCTGAAAAAGTCCACTACCTCAATCTCGTATGTATGTATGTATGTATGTATGTATGTATGTATGTATGTATGTATGTATGTATGTATGTATGTATGTATGTATGTATGTATGTATGTATGTATGTATGTATGTATGTATGTATGTATGTATGTATGTATGTATGTATGTATGTATGTATGTATGTATGTATGTATGTATGTATGTATGTATGTATGTATGTATGTATGTATGTATGTATGTATGTATGTATATGAATAAGATAAATCAAAGAGGGCCCTGTGCCGTTGGGTTTGTTGCCTCTTCTTCCCCTCGGTTATACAGGTGGAAGTGGAGTAGTTTTAGGCAGAATTTGACGTCAAAAAGAGAATAATGCATTCCAATTTTGAAAAAATAAATATTTTGAATTTTTTAAACACTAAACATAGACTTTTTTATTCCTGATTGGTTCACGCTTGACCTCAGTCTCACCTGATGGTAAGTGACGAAGAGGCCTAAGGTTAAGCGCGCTTACCCAGAAGATGCCTATTCCTTTAAAAAGATCCAAGTTGTACTTGTCCGGAAATACCGAAGCTGGCAGGGAGTTCCATTCCTTAGCAGTTCGTATTATGAACGTGGAAGCAAAATTCTTACTAATACTATCTAATCTTTAACTAGGCTTCTCGTACTGTTGGAACAAGATAGCAACAGAAAAAAAACAGCTCAAAAAAGTGTACTCAAATGCGTTAAAATTATCTTTTATACATAAAGAACTGGTTGGACAATATAACTTTTCGTTTAAACTCTCCGTAGGCAAAGGTCCAGCAAGCTATACAGCCCATCCAGCGATGTAGATTCCGAACAGCATAAAAAAATTAAACCAATTTGTGTACATTAATGATTTTAATTACATTTGTCTTAAAACGTATTAATTTATTATTATTAACATGTATAACACATCTTAATCCAACACATTCGCCGCTTGCTTGAACCAGCCTCACTTAATTAAACATTTAACAACTTTTTTTAATTACAAAAATCGAACAATCAATTAACGAAGGCCTCAAATTAAAAAAAAACTATTGTAATTGTCTCGTAATAGCAGTGGTGGTGTAATTAAAATGGGACTTGTCCCGCAAGGTACAATTATGTGTGGTTATTAGTGGTGTGGGTTTCTAATTATTTGTTTCGCTTCATTAATAGATATGCCGTGTGGTTTCCGGCTTAGAATAGGGCCACCCCAAATCTTCGCGTGGGTGTCGTCAAAGCGACTAAGGGATTGCGCCAGGGATGGGCAGCAGCGTTCTCCTGTGTATATTAAGATCATCACTGCGATCACCAATGAAATGAAATAGAAATAGTTTATTTCTTATATATACAATACAGCTAGAAACTATATAAGTGCATCATTACATTACTAAAAGTAAGTAAATTTCTTACATTAAACCATATATATACTAAGTGGTGCTAGAACATAGTGCGCTGGTATCCATGCCAGGCGAGCCTGTGTTAGAGACACCAGCGCCCTCCTCCGGAGGCTAGGTTGTAGCATTTACGTATATGATAACTAAATAATAATATAATTGTTCTAATACTAATATAGATGTATGTGTATATATAGTGTGTGTGTGTGTGTGGGGGGGGGGGGGTTGTGTATAGGTGTGCACGATGTATGTATGTATATTTCATTCCAGATTAATAGTCCTATGAAAACCAACGCTATTTACGTCTCGGTAACATATACATGAAAGGGTCACCAGCAGCAAAAACAGGTTTGTATTATCATGTAAACTTTGCAGTCCACTTAGGAACACCATCTATTGTGTATTTTGTTTTCGAGACGCAAATGCGTTTGTTTTCATAGGACTATTAATCTGGAATGAAATATATGAATGTTTGGTTTGGAAGCAATCCGCCTGCCAAGCGTGGTTATGGCAAATCCCCCAACTAACTAGCGCAACCTGTCTGTACGTCTGTCCCCGGCAAGAATGTGGCGCGTCAAGCAGATGTTTGCATGTCGTCGTATTCTGTTTGCATTTGTACGGTCTTGTTTAGTTTAATTGGTTCTACAAGAAGGTCGCTTTTTATTTACTAATGACTACTAAGGAAGTGACTCTCACCCGCGAAGTACGGCTGGGAGTACGCACTACAGGCAAAATTATAGTAGGGCTACTGCACCCAACGTGCGAACATAGTCGATCGAGAGAGTGGCAGAAGTACGTTATATGTTAACAACACAAGTGCTTCTCTTTCCAACTTATAGCGTCGATCAGTCGGTGCCAATCAATAGCGCACTGGGGTAGTAAAATTGCATTAGCTATGTGCAGCAGCGTTCTCCTGTGTATATATATGGGTTTGCACTTGACCTCAATCTCACCTGATGGAAAGTGACGATGAGGCCTAAGGTGGAGCGCGCTGACCCAGAAGATGCCTATTCACTCTTCCTTTAAAAAGATCCAAATTGTACATGTCCGGAAATACCCAAGCTGGCAGGGAGTTCCATTACTTAGCAGTTTGCATTATGAAAGAGGAAGCAAAACGCTTCGTGCGAGAGCGTGGTATGTCTACTGCATAAGGATGAAGGCCCTCACCACGTCTGGTAGTCCGGTGATGGGGGAATCAAACGAAATATATATATTGGGGAGGCTTATGTTCAGTAGTGGACGTATTTCGGTAAACGATACTAAGTTACTACAACTGGGTATTCTCTGGTAAAGTTAGCTAAAAACTAGTTAATTTAATTTTTAACTTTGTCTCTCTCTCCATAGTTTACGCGCGCACACAAACGTGGCGCCGCGCTTGTAATAGTAGATGATTGAAGCTGTTCGCTTGTTTGGAGTGCCGCGGTGTGGTAACGTCACCTTCTAATTTTTTTTACTAAATTTACAATTTTTTTTACTAAATTTACTAATTTTTTTTACTAAATTTACTATTTTTTTTACTAAATTTACTAAAAACATTTACTAAATTTTTTTACAAAATTAAAATTTGACATATTGATTAATTTTAAATAACTTTATATTGTATAAAATTGTAATTTTAAATATTGAAATGTAGTATAAATTTTATAGTACTTTTAATTATTGTATGCCCCAAAGGGTAGATTGTGAGGATTTATTTATTTTTTGTAAGACCTACATTTGTAAACCACAATTTCAACAATAAATCTTAACTTATCTTCTATCGTTTGTCTACATACAGACATACACAATGCTCACGCCTTGGTCCCATAGGGTTAGGCAGAGACGATGTATGAACGATGTAAGTACGACTTTCCTTCGCCCGCTCTATCGTTTGTCTCTGTTATTATTAACTGTTATAGGCCGTTTTAAGACCACACTTAAGTACATACTTATGTACATATAAAAGGCTGTATGTAAGCTAAGTGAAGCGGGAGGGGCGAAGGGGGAGGGGGCAAGGGAGAAGTAACTTGCTTTTAATTCGTGGCCTTGCCTTTGTTGCCTCTTAGCGGTGCAGTCGTGGAGAGAAGTGTTAATAAGAAATACTTTCTAAGTAAATCATTTGCTTAGGTTAGTAAGTTATGTGAAAGATTTACCGCCTCGTTGGTCGCCAGAAGTCCTGGGTACGATCACACTGGGGATGATTTGGTGTTATATGTATTTTTAATTACCTTAGAACAAGTGAAAATCCTAGTTTGGGATTATATGTTGGATGTCGTACAAGGCGAATGAGGGAATACATTATAAAACATCAATCGGGCCTCCCCAACCAGTCTGGCCAGCGCGGGGAGTGTAGGCCAAATCCTCCGTCTGTCTCCGGCATATGAGAGAGGGTTGTGCTCCTGCAGTGGAGACAATGTCACGCTTGAGCTGTGTAGCTAATAAAACCCAAGACATGAACAAAGAATAAGATAGTTTTATTAAAGATTTAGATGGGTCGTGATCGACCGCCCTGATGGCAGTTTCTAGGTTTGGTCGAGCTTCAGAGGTGTTCCGCTACTGGCCTGGCTGTCCCTGCTGTAGTGTGGACGGTGACTGCAGGAGTCTCCGATGAGGGCTAGGTGCTGGCTCTGCAATGAGTGTCCGCAGCTCGTCCAAGGGGTCCAAGGCCAAACGGTGTAGCGGAGAGTGTAGGTCAACGATGTGAAGAGAGCTTCAACGTTAACTTCGACGTTAACTTAGACGTTAACTTAGAACCCTGGAAGATTTAGCGGGATTAGATCCTCTTCCAGTGAGTCTCCATGCATCCACCTTTCCACACCATTGCAAGTAAGCTGGGCCATGATGGGTGGTTTGATTGTGGCGATACATGGAGATTAGAAACGGAATAGCACAGTGGTAGGAAGGTGAAAATAGAACATGACATAAAGAACCAAAGAAAACAAGTGGAAAACATACACAGATCAGAACAGAATTTATGAAAAGAGTTTTACAAGGCCAAATTAACAAATAGGTAAATATCAGTTCACACTTACCCAACAGCGGGGGTCTAAATTAACTGAATTTAGTGTTTAATATAGGGAACACTATTTATTGAGTAATTAAGGCTTTTTAGGTGGTTTTAGGGCACCAAGGAATAAATTAAAATCTGACAGTACGAAACAGCTGTTCGTTTTTTCTCTCGAGATTTGAAATGACCGAGTGAAGTCAGTGACGTTTCGCGTCGCCGCGTAGGGGTTGCCGCTTCTACGGTTGATACCGATTATCGATTAAAAGTGAATCGAGAATCGATTGTGTTGAAATCGCGATTAACGTAAATTAAAAGAGATTCACGTTACAGATTCGCCTCTCCCCTCCAGGATTTTACTTCCTATGAAGAAAAATCCGAAACTAACTAAATAAAGGAAAAATTCAACCTAATAATCACGCCGTTCTTGTTGTACTTTACCTAGGTTATAAGTAAATTCCAACGATAATGTAAATAAGAAGAACTACTCTTACCATTCATACATCAACAAAACATTCTTCAACTTTCAAAATTCATCTTTCTAACTAACCTCAATATTTATTGATTAATACGAGGCACCAAATCATAAATAAAGGCAACTGACATATTGATCTGTTGACTTAAAGTAAATCTTCCGTTTTTCAAAAACAAAAATAGGTGACAATCATCGACGCGACTATCGGTGAGGAAAAAAATTACAAAATTTTGATAAAAAAATCTGTTCTGTGTATTGCAAGTAATTTATTGATAACTACTAACTAATTTCAAATCTTTGATATGCCAAGTACCAATGTCTTTACCGTTCATGTCATGTAACTCATATACTAAAGGTGAGTTTTTACTTACCACCCTGCATTTGATAAATTTGGGTGCTAACTTTTTACTAAAGTATTGGTCTTTATCGCTCTGGAAATACGTTCTTTTCCAGACGATGTCACCAATTTGAAATTCTGCCGATTTTCGGCGTAAATTATACCTAGACGTATTCTTTACGTGAGCGTGCCAAAGAGAAGCCTGTACATTATTAAATATGCCTGCTAAATTACCTATATTATCGCAGTAAATGTCGCGAGGTAAGAAAATAACTTCGTCCTCGATATTCGGATCAATGTAGTGGGATCCGCATGTGACGAGTTCTCTCCCATGAATGAGAAATGTGGGTGTATAGCCTGTTGCCTCACTTACAGAATTATTCATGGCAAATTGTATTTTTGGCAAATTAACATCCCATGATCTGTGATCGTTCTCTATGAAACATGAAATGCAGGTTACAATAGTTTTGTTGTACCTTTCAACTGTGTTTATCTGTGGAGTGTACTTTGGTGTGAAGAATACATTTGGTATTTTATACTTTTTAAAGAAATTTTCTAAATTTTTGGAAATAAACTGGCTACCATTATCTAAGAAAATTGTTTGTGGAACACCATGAACAAGGAACACAGAGTCCTCTAAATGTTTCACCACTGCATCAGCTGTTGCTCTGCGCAGTGGAAACATAACGCAATATTTAGAAAAACAACAGACTACTACAAGTAAGTAACAGTTCTGTTTTCGACTAGTGGGAAGTGGACCAATGAAGTCAATTGAAATCATCTGAAATGGACGGGAACATTGTTTTGGTCTTCCCATTTCACCCAGGGTAGCATGGTTAGGTGATTTGATGGAAAGACAAGTTGGGCAATTTGAAACAAATTTTACAACGTCTGAGTGCATACCCGGCCAGAAGTAGCGTAGAGCCAAGCGAAGGTAAGTTTTGTGAATTCCCAAATGACCTGCAGTAGGTTCATCGTGGTTTTCAGAAATCACTTTCTCACGTAGTTCGCTAGGAACTACCTCTTTCCATGCAAACTCAGCAGTAAGAGGAGACTTGTTTTTTGAAAGACGGTAAAGGGAATTGTTATTAATTTTAAAATTTTCGAGACTACTGGGATTGTTTAAACAAGTGTTGTATATTGTTTTGTACCAAGAATCGGTTGTAGTTGTAATTGAGTTAGATGTGGAAATTGCTGATACGGGGACCGCACGAGATAGAGCGTCGGGTATAACGTTATCTACTCCACGACGATGCTTGATGACAAAATTAAATGAAGATAGACGTACCCCCCACCTAGCTAGTCTACCGGTTGGATTGCTAAGGGATAAAAACCATTGAAGAGCGGAATGGTCCGTGTAGACGGTGAAGGTTTGTCCATTCTCCAGGTAGCAACGCCAATGCTCCAACGCAATGAGAACAGCGAGTGTTTCCCTCTCTGTTATGCTATAGTTTTTCTCTGCACCAGTTAAAGACTTGCTCATATAAGCTACGGGCCTCTCTTTTCCGTCAATTAATTGCGTCAACATTGCGCCAGTGCCGTAATTACTTGCATCGGCATGGACCTCAAAAGGTTGGCTATAATCTGGGCAGGCCAGGACTGGGGCAGAAACTAAGCATTTTTTGAGATTATTGAAGGCGGCATCTGCTTCAGTGCTCCAAGAGAAGGGTGGAGATGTCTTTTTGTTAGTAGTCAACTTGTTTAGAGGGCCCGCTAATGTGCTAAAGTTAGGAACAAAACGGCGATACCAAGTAGCAGTTCCTAAGAAACGTTTAACGTCCTTTTTACAAGTTGGGGTTGGGTAATTTACAATAGCTTGTACTTTTTCTGGGTCAGTGCGTAAACCTTGAGCATCTACGACGTATCCTAAATACTTTAACTGACTCCTAAAAAATTGGCACTTATCGATGTTGATAGTGAGATTTGCCTGTTTCAGTTTATCAAGCACTCGTAACAATAGTGAGACGTGCTCCTCGAAAGTGTTGCTTACAAGCACAATATCATCTAAGTACGCAAATACTCTTAACTCAAATTCGGGGCCGAACATCATGTCAACTAGACGTTGCTGAGTCGCAGGTGCGTTTGTCAGACCAAAGGCTGTGGTCTTAAAACGTAAAGTGCCGCGACCTGGGACGTAAAATGCGGTTTTATTCCTATCTTCTTCAGCAATAGGTATCTGCCAAAATGCCTTGGACAGATCAATACTAGAAAGAAATTTGGCATCGCGAAGATTGTCCAGTATCTCTGATATATATGGAAGATTATACGCATCGCGTTTGGTAACAGAATTTAACTTCCTACTATCTAAACAGAATCTAGGTTGACCATTCTTTTTGGATACTATTAGTACTGGTGATGACCATGCACTCTCGCAAGGCTCCACAACATCTAGACCTAGCATTTCATCAACCTGCTCTTTCAAAATTTTCTGTTTTTCGGGAGACATACGGTAGTATCTCTGTTTTAACGGAGGGGAATCACCTGTATCAATGTGATGAGTAATCAGATGAGTTCTGCCTAGACCCTTACGTTCTGTAGAGATTTCGTTGAATTGTTCAATTAAATTGTTTGCAATATGGCGCTGTGAATCTACTAGATTATCCATAGAAGTAATATGCTTGTCGAAATCCGTAGTTAAAATCGCTAACGAAGCTAATCTGTTTTGAGTTATGTCAATAGAGCCAATATACTTGGGGCACAACTCAAATTTCCTCCAGAAATCTACTCCTAGTAGTAAGGGAGTTTCAATTTGTGGAACTATATAGCACTTGATAATGTTAAAAGCGTTTTCAAAGTGTATCGGTAGATTCATGTAACCTATGCTTTTTAAATTTTGACCACCAGCAGCAATAACACTAATTTCATCGCCATTGTTAATGGTTAGACCTACGTTTAATAATTCCTGATGGGAATTATTGCCAAGAATCGATACCGCAGCACCAGAATCTAATAAACCGCAAGCATTTAAATCATTAATTTTCATTTTAATATAAGGTCTATTATCATTTTCAGGTTTATCTAGCAGGATTGAAGTAACTTTGTAAATTGTAGAGAAGTTTTTAATAAATTGTAACCATTTTTGCCATTCAGAAGCATCAAAATGGTTAATATTAGATGTACTACAATCCTGGTTTTCTAGTTTTTTGAATTATTTGGAGTATTCTTTTGACAATCAGGGCAGTCATTTGAACGAACGTCAGGACGACCGCAACGAAAGCAAACTATCTTTCGTTCAGCTGTACAGTTCCTAAGACAATGACTGTCCACTCGACAACGTGGGCAGAACTTGTTATTCTTTGTGATGGTGTTCACAGGTTTCGCATTAGTATTTGCGTTGTTGTAATTTGAGTAGTTAGTATTAGTATTACCCTGACTACGATTGTAATTGTACGAGTAATGTTGTTTCGTCTGTGCGTTTGTGTTGTTTGGGGTATTGTACTGTGTATAGTTACCATGCCCTTTATTGAACTTAGTGTAGTTAGCAGAGTAATGAAACTTTTGGTTATTACTCGGAAGATCTTTAAAGTTTTTATTAGTACTCGTAGACTGATACGCAAACTCAGGGGCTAGTGTTTCAGTAGAAACTCTTGGCGGCTCTCGAAATTGAGACATACGGGCTTGTATGTTTTCAAAATTTTTACATAATGAACGCAATGTTTCAATGTTATTAATACCAGACGAAGAAGTTAGTACGTTGGCATAGCAAGGACGAATATTATGCATAATAATTTCTAGTTTCTCCTCCTCCGATATTTTCCTATCCAGCTGTGAGAACATGCCTGACATAATAGAAAGGTAAATAGTAATGTTTTCGCGTTCACCTTGTGTGCGTGCTCTTATCTCTTCAAGAAGACGATAGTCATAATCAGCGTGACCAAAATCGTCTTTAAGTCTCTCGCAGACATCACTCCAAGAGGATGCGGTATGTTTAATGCTTCTAAACCAATGTAGTGCCTCATCGGTAAAAATTTCAGTAGCAAAAGTAAGTAGTTTATGAGAAGGTATGCTTCTTGCTGTTGAAAATTCGTTTACGCGTTGAATAAAAGCACGTGCACACGTTTTGCCGTTGAATTTTAGTTTTGACAAATCAGACAGTCCTTTATCACAACTTGACGTTGTACATGCCATAACATTAGGGGTCATAGTCCCAGCAGCATCTGTGTCATCATCTTTGTCTAGTGCGTCACCAGGCGGTTTTATATTTTTAAGTTTGTATTTAAGCGATTCGAATCGATTTACACAATCCGACAATATCTGAAGTCCTTCCGCGCAAGTAGAGCAATCAATTCTGCTAATTCTGTATTTTAAATGCAGTGTTAAATTTTGAGCTCTCAATAAAATATTCCTATCAAAACATAAACTTAATTGTGCTACTAAATCGTCAAGTTTCAGCAATGTTTCCTTAACTGCTTCCAGATCAGTAACAGGACCGAATGGTGAAACAAGAATATCCTCCGAAGGATGTAACGCAGCTATTTTCACAATCTGTTTTCGCAATTGTTCAACCGTAGATGCGGGAGTTTCCCCACGGATTGCAACTTCATACGCCAACTCTGCTTTTTGCAAAGACAGAAACTTAATATCGCCCATGTCGACAAAAGCAAGGAATAAACAAAAATATCAGATATCAAACTCGTTTGGGCAAATGTGAACGATACAAATAAATAAAGCACTATTACTACTCCGCTCTGTAACAATGTAGTGATAACAGAGTTGTTTTTTTTTTTAAATGAAAATATAAATAAGAATGAAAATGAATGAAATAAAGCAAAGCCAAAACAAAAATAAAAATTGCAACTAAAAATTAAATATGCAAAATAAAAATAACCGATAACCAAAATGTAGAATGTTTACAATAATAGATTCGATTAATTTAAAGAGAATCGATTACAAAACATAAAAATATATCGATTAACAATCGTTATAAAGAATCGATTATAAATTATCGAAAGGGTAGGAACGTCACTAGTGTTCACTTTTTTTACATTTGAAGGTAATTTCAATTTAAAACAAAAAAATTTTTACAACAGTTACAAAACAATTTACACTCTAAAACTTGGTTATCAAGCACACAAATAAAGAAAGCAAAAATAAAAGTAAAAAAACAAAACTTTACAATGTGTATGCGCACAATGCAAACTACTCAAAAAGCTCAACAAAACTCAAAAACTGACCATCAAAACCACGTTGTAGGCGCCACTGTCGCGCTTGAGCTGTGTAGCTAATAAAACCCAAGACATGAACAAAGAATAAGATAGTTTTATTAAAGATTTAGATGGGTCGTGATCGACCGCCCTGATGGCAGTTTCTAGGTTTGGTCGAGCTTCAGAGGTGTTCCGCTACTGGCCTGGCTGTCCCTGCTGTAGTGTGGACGGTGACTGCAGGAGTCTCCGATGAGGGCTAGGTGCTGGCTCTGCAATGAGTGTCCGCAGCTCGTCCAAGGGGTCCAAGGCCAAACGGTGTAGCGGAGAGTGTAGGTCAACGATGTGAAGAGAGCTTCAACGTTAACTTCGACGTTAACTTAGACGTTAACTTAGAACCCTGGAAGATTTAGCGGGATTAGATCCTCTTCCAGTGAGTCTCCATGCATCCACCTTTCCACACCATTGCAAGTAAGCTGGACCATGATGGGTGGTTTGATTGTGGCGATACATGGAGATTAGAAACGGAATAGCACAGTGGTAGGAAGGTGAAAATAGAACATGACATAAAGAACCAAAGAAAACAAGTGGAAAACATACACAGATCAGAACAGAATTTATGAAAAGAGTTTTACAAGGCCAAATTAACAAATAGGTAAATATCAGTTCACACTTACCCAACAGCGGGGGTCTAAATTAACTGAATTTAGTGTTTAATATAGGGAACACTATTTATTGAGTAATTAAGGCTTTTTAGGTGGTTTTAGGGCACCAAGGAATAAATTAAAATCTGACAGTACGAAACAGCTGTTCGTTTTTTCTCTCGAGATTTGAAATGACCGAGTGAAGTCAGTGACGTTTCGCGTCGCCGCGTAGGGGTTGCCGCTTCTACGGTTGATACCGATTATCGATTAAAAGTGAATCGAGAATCGATTGTGTTGAAATCGCGATTAACGTAAATTAAAAGAGATTCACGTTACAACAAAAATAACCTGATGATGATGATGATGTATATATGTTTTTTTATACTTAACCTACAGGGTATTGTGCGTAAATCTCGCTGGGTGAATGTAATTTTTTCTTTTTTTCTTATTGCTTCTGGTGTTCTAAGTAAATGCCTGACCGAATCACTAAGCCAACGAAGCAGCCTAAATATATTAAAAAAATATATAAAAAAAGAATTGGATTTAGCATGGCACAGGGAAACAGTAGACAGGAAGAAATTGTAGTTCTTGAAAGAGGCCGGCGCTCTTAACTGAGCTGCTGAAAAGGAAATGAAGAACACAATACAAAAAATGTAAAAAAAAGCTAATCAAAATGAGCAAGGCGACAAACTAAGTAAAGAAAATAATGACAAATGGTATATGATAAGAGAAATTAAATTAATTTATAGCATCTTATCTTCTCAGGGGGACAGGAAGCCCTGGCGACACTTCGACCCTTCAGGATCTTTTGTGCCAAACCCCTGACCACCAACGGAGCCCCAAGCCGATTTGGTGGCCTTCACATATGCCTTAGGATTTCTTCTTTGGCATATGCAGGTTTCCTCACGATGTTTTCCTTCACCGAAAATTCTGTGGTATTATACATAAACCGTACTTGAGTGAGTACGGGCGTGGTTCAAACCCACGATATCATGGACGTGAGGCGAGTGCACAACCAACCTGGCTACCACGGCTCCTTAATTTTTAATAACACTAGCTGTTGCCCGCGACTTCGTCCGCGTGGAGAAATTAACATGCACATTATTATGTATTACTAAATCCTAAAAGAAATCTGTTAATCTGGTTATGCATTGAAAATATTTATATGCATAAAATTAGCGTGCCGGCGGTTCAGCTCGTTGGACTGTAGATTTTTTTTAATAAAGTTGACATTTACATCATGTTTATCATGAATTAAAAGATTAACATATATTTATTTATATTTTTTGTTTTAATACTGTGCAAGAAGTTAGGTGTTTTTATTTTATTTAAAAAAATATTGTAAAAAATTTCATTAGTGGATACCTGAGCTATGTAAGGAACCTTCATAAATATAGATTGTATAATAACATTGTAATGAAATTATTGTATAATATCAGAATATAATTATTGATTTAAGTTTGACTACTACCTTACATTAACTTCAGAATTAAAATGTATAGTTTTGTATTCGCACTATTCCAAATAAATATATCTTTAAATGTGTTATTAAATTTAAATAAGGTATTATAATCACTCATAAAAATAAATAAAAAATACAGATAAATAATTAATTAGAGATAAAAAAAATGGGCTCCAGGTCGCTGCCCTGCGGTAGGGTGCCCAGAACACTGGCTGCGTTTCCCCTTTGAATTGTAATGAAATCAGAATAAAAACTCTTTTATTTTTATTTCACTTTTGTCGGGCAGTGTACGCTAGAGACAGTTGGAGGGCCATAAAACTGAAGACGTGGAGAGCCCAGCGGAGTGGGTAACGCGTGTATACATGTACGAAGTGTCTTGTATATGTTTGTATATACATGGTGGAAAGAACAAGCCCTGAAGGGAAGTACCGCCTCGTTGGCTTGGTCATTGGACTCGAGCTCCGGAGGCCGTGGGTTCGATTGCCGCTGGGGACAGACATCTTTATTTATTTATTTCTTACTTCATATAAACTACACGCGACTACTGCCTCTGCAATCCTTTGTCTTCACCGCAGGTTATCTGGAAGAAATTTCTTTAGAAATAAGCTCGACCTTTTCTATAATTTTCTTGTCTTTGTGTTGGCTATTTGAGGACGTCACCAATATTCATTGGCCTTTTTGAGGACAAAAATATTCGATGCGACTACGATCAGTAAATTAGTTGGCTTTCCCGATTAATCTACTTGAGATAATTTTGCCACTACTCGTTAAAAGTCCCAAGTTTCTCGTACGGTGCGTTGAAAAACGATAAACTGTATTGGGGCGTCTCGAGCCGTAGTAAACCTGGCATGTCCCCGGACGGTCATTTGACTGAGTTAACCATCACTTAACTAAATGGTCGGGAAATGAAACGGTCGGTCGTTGACTTCTCTTAATGTATTGCCTCCGCGATGTGACGCAAAAAATTTGGTAGGGTTTCGGTTAAGTCAGGCCCGTCTCGTTCACGGCCCCGGTTGCCGGGGCCAGTCGTGCGACAGCGATGTGATGTTGACTAGACCCGCGTCGCTCTACAATTCGATGACGTATGTCAATGTGTGCGTGATTTAGCGGTTCAGCGAAACATGGACTTTCTTCCATGCGCGTAGGATTCAATTTGGCTTGCATTGAATTTTGTAAGTACGTTGATGAGAAATTGAAGAAGCTTTCTTAGAGAATGCGCCTTCTATACTTGCAATATGCCGCGTGGTTCCCGGCTTAGAATAGGGTCACCCCTATCTTTCCCGTGGGTCATCAAGGCGACTAAGGGATTGCACCAGGGATGGGCAGCAGCGTTCTCCTGTGTATGTATGTTAAGATCATTACTGCGATCACCAATCCGCCTGCCAAGCGTGGTGATTATGGCAAATCCCCCAATGGACAACTTACCAAAAGTGGTACTCTATTGGGGAGGCCTATGTCCAGCAGTGGACGTATTTAGGCTGATGATGATACTTGTAATATTACTTATTCTGTGGTAAGGCTGTACCGCCGATGAATTTTCGGGGTTAGGACATGGAGAGAATTATGTAAAATATCTATTTCTAGCATTCTGACAGAAATTGACTTTGACCTAGAAATTATTAATGATATACGGTCGCCAATGTCATAGCTGTTTTTAACAGAGTGCGTCGCGTGCAGTTGAGGTTAGCATTAAAAACACTCGATGTTGTGTGCCCCCTTACTAGCTGTGTAAAAACTTTCATAAAGATTACATTATACAAAATTAATTTAACTATTCAAAGATTGTAAGAAGATGTAGTAACGAAAGTAGAGAAGGGTATGTTGATTTGGTTTGGACATTTAAAGCGTATGAGTGAAAGAAACGCCGTGTGGTTTCCGGTAGAGTAGAATAGGACCACTCCAACTCTTCCCGTGGATGTCGTACAAGGCGACTGAGGGAAAACATTATAGAACATCAATCAGGCCTCCCCAACCCGTCTGGCCAGCGCGGGGAGTGTAGGCCAAATCCTCTGTCTGTATCTAGCTGTGGGAGCTCTCTTCCTACTTTGACTCTTTACTTCTTTAATTAAATTTGTCTGGGGCCCAAGGTAGCGTAAATTCATGACCTGGGACTCGCCCTACCTTCACTGGTAGGTGTCTTTGTAGTTACCTCCGTTGATCCTCGCTTAGAGGAGTTGCGGGGGGAGAATGGTGAGGAGGCGGGAATGTCTCCAGCAGATGAGAGAGGGTTGTGCTCCTGCAGTGGAGACAAGAATAACCTGATGATGATGATGATGTATATGTGTGCCTAATAGTGAACAATAAATGATTTCTGATTCTGGATCGTCAGTACTTTTCCTACATGAATAAATTAATAAAAAAAGGATCCATGTCATCTCTTGAATGCGGAGCTGTAATGGCAGACCTCTGCCCTCTGACCTTATAACGTAGTCTGCAATATCGTAGTATGTTCAGTATAATCACGTGGTTTTGTGGTGGTCAGTACGGCGTGGCGGTGGGGGCGACGTCGTGCGCCGCGCCCAACGGGCACCACGCGCCGGCGCACGCGCACGCGCACGCGCCCGACCGTCGCCACCATCACCACCACCACCACCACCAGCACGCCGACGTGCCGCCACAATGGGTGAGCCCATGTCGACACTTGTTGTTTTTGTGTTGTGTTGTCGCACTGTTGTGTTTTTGTGTTGTCGCACTGTTGTTTTTTGTTATGTCGCACTGTTGTTTTCTGTTTTGTCGCTTTGTTGTTTTTTTGTTTGTCGCACTGTTGTTTTTTTTGTTTTGTCGCACTGTTGATTGTTGTTTTATTACACTGTAGATTTAGCTGTGTAGTTTCCGGCATAGAATAGGGCCACCTGCAATCTTCCCGTGGGTGTCGTCGAGCACCAGGGACGGGCACCTGCGTTCTCTTTTGTATATTGTAACTGTATTTCTGTGTGCAATAAAGTGTATTGTATATTAAGATCGTTACTGCGATCACCAATCCGCCTGCCAAGAATGGTGATTATGTCAATTCCCTCAATGGACAATCCACCAAAAGTGGTATTCTATTGGAAGGCTTATCTTTAGCAATTGACGTATTTAGGCCGATGATGATGATTATGAGGCAATAAATATCAGTAATTTTTTTTTGTTTATTGAAACTAATGACTGCAATGACATAAACATGAATCGATGACTCAGTTTATCGGCAAATCCCAACCCTACGCTATAAAACTATCATAAAATCCCCATTTCACATCGGCTCACCAGGGACCCGCGGGGAGGTATGAGGTAGGGGGGATGTACTCCCGAGCAGTGGACGTATTTTGCCTAATGATGTTGCTGTCTGTTGATTTTTGTGTTGTCGCACTGTTCACTTTTGTTGTAACCTCTGTTGTTTTATGTTTTAAACGCTTAAGCACTCTAGTTATGTATATAGCACTGTTTCGTTTTTGTTTCTTTTGAATAAAAGGACTGAATAAATCGACGACCGCAAAGTAAATAAAGTCTACAAAGTTTGTCGTAGAACTAACTAGCTGTGCCCACGGCTCCGCTCGCGTGGACTACAGAATTCGCTCCCGTTCCCACTCCCGCTCCCACTCTCAAATATAGTTAGTCCTAATGTTATCGTAATCTGAATACCAAAATGTAGTTCTCACTCATTGCAATACGAATTGCGTTTTACACCCTACACTTCTTTGTTGTATACTAATGCAGTGTATGCGAGTTTTCGAAAACTATAAACTGGCATAACTTTTGATTGACTGCACCGAATGCAATGAAATAAAGCCTATATGTTCCACCAAATTAAGCACTATGTTTCTGTGAAAAGCCCATCAAAATCGGTTCAGTCGTTTTTAAGTGATGCGTGCACAAACAAACAGATAAACAGACGAAAATTCCTAAAATGATCGAAATGTGTTCTATTAGTTATCTTTAGAACCCCAAATTTTTTTTGCAATAAAGAGTTAAATAATAATAATATTCTCTGTCCTATTCCAGGACCTAACCTATGTGTATGCCAAGTTTCATCACGATCCTTCCAGTGGTTGAAGCGTGATTGAGTAACAAACATCCAAATATCCAAACTTTCGCATTTATAATAAGTATTAGTAGGACAGTGGAATTGAAGAAGCTTACTTAAAGCCGTGTGGTTTCCGGTAGAGTAGAATAGGACCACTCCAACTCTTCCCGTGGATGTCGTACAAGGCGACTAAGGGAATACATTATAAAACATCAATCAGGCCTCCCCAACCCGTCTGGCCAGCGCGGGGAGTGTAGGCTAAATCCTCCGTCTGTCTCCGGCAGATGAGAGAGGGTTGTGCTCCTGCCGTGGAGACAAAAATAACCTGATGATGATGACTTAAAGAGTGCTTCTGTATTTAGACTATAACTTATTCTGTTGTAATAATCAAGTAAGTAGGTGAGTGGAAACTTGGTACAGACAGTCCACTACGATAAATAACCAAGTTCATTCTAATTTGAATTATATCATCATGGGTTAAGGGCTAGTCGTTCTATTCGGAATGTGGCTGCACAGTGGTGCGTGTCCTATCTCTTTGACAGCTCTCGTACTTTGATTTCAAAGAATATTGTGTAACGAAACCGATGATACATTTGTTTTGGGTCTGAAGTTCAAGTCTCGGTAAAGATAATATTTTTTTATTATTATACTAGCTGTGCCCGCGGCTCCGCTCGCGTGATCTACAGAATCCGCTCCCATTCCCACTCCCGCTTCCGCTGGCGCTTCCGCTCCCGCGTCGGTCCCGCTCCGATCTCGCTCCCGCTTCCGCTCCCACACCCACTCCCCTTTTCCCACGCCCACGCCCACGACCATGCCCACGCCTACTCCCACTCCCATTCCCATTCCAACTCCTACTCGCAGCTCCAACTGTAATCCAAATTCATCGCAATCTGAATAGTACGGAAATACTATTATGTGCAATATATTGCACACTAACCTTACGTAACTAATGTATTTGAAAACTAAAAATGTCTATAACTTTTGATTGAGTCAGCCGATTGCGATAAAATAAAGACTAAATGTTAAGTTAAGTTAATCTCCACGTTTCTGTGAAAAGTCCATCAAAGCCCGATCAGTAGTTTTTAAGTGATGCGTGCACAAACTCACAGACAAACAGACAATAATTTCAAAAATGATCGAAATGTGTTCTGTTGCTTATCCTTAGACCCCAAATTTTTTTTTGCAAATATCTTCAATGTACAGACACGCGATGTTTACGATTTTATTTATTAGATTGAGCCCGATTTCGAAGGCACACATTTAAAATTTGACAGCGTTAAAATTGGTTTCGTCTCTATCTTCATAATACTGTGTGACAAGGATAGCAACAGTTTTAGTGCTGTCAAACTTTTACGTTGTGCCTTCAGAATCGAGCCCATTATATAGCTAAATTATCGTATAAATAGCTCGTACAATCCACGATGGCCCGCCGCACTTTCGCGAGGGGTGGGTGCGGGGCGCGGTGAGGTAATCAGAACGTCAGTATGTTAGAGTACGTATGCATACATTGATGATTAGTGCGTAACGATAGAACTGACACAGTAACAATATAACGCGTACAGTGACGTGTAAGCGATTTAGAGGAGTGGGGCGTGCCGTCGTGAACTGAACGTTTGAATTTTTAAATTCAGTATCAATTAAAGAGTTAATTGTGCCTGTATTTAAAATGTAATGGCATACGAACATGCTAATGTACATCAGGAACGCTAGCAACAATAACAAGTATGTAGGTATGTATTACCATTTAAATTTGCATTTAAATTCAGACTTTTTATTCTATCGTTTATTTTACGTCCGCGACGTAAATACGTTTGTGTTTGTTAAAAAAAATTTAAGTGCGAATCGAGTCCACGACTTTGAAGTTCGAGGCAAGAGGCTGAACCACGAGGCCAGCGTGAGGCGTCATCCGGAATTGAATCTACGTCCTTACAAATGCAAGGTAATCCATCCCAACTGAGCTATCATAGCCGATGGTCACGTGCGCAACAATAGCTTGAGCAGGTCACGTGTGGGGTGGTGTGACATGCAGACAGACAGACTTGCGAAATATTCCGAGGTTGATAAAATAAAAAAAAAAACACGCTTAGAGATAGTAAGTAATTTGGTTACAACATCAGCTCGGTTGATATACACTTTGAATGAGGGGGGGGGGGACTGGGAGGGGGGGACCAGGGGGGGGGACACCCCCGCATAACTACGAAGGATATGATGCGTAATGAAGAGATTCGACTAAGAACGAAGGTGACAGACATAGCCCAAAGGATTAGCAAGGTGAAGTGGCAGTGCGCGAGCCACATCTGTCGCAGAACCGACGGCCGTTAGTGCAGACGAGTTCTGGAGTGGAGACCGCGGATGACGCGACCATGACACGACCTGAATAAGGTGACCGGAAGCGGCTGGATGCGGAGGGCGGAGGATCAGGTGAGGTGGCGTTCATTGACTAAGGCCTGTGTCCAGCAGTGGACGTCTAAGGGCTGACATGATGATAATGATAACGACGATAGACGCTAAATGATTATCAGAATATATCACGTGACCAGCTAGAGAGTTCAGAATGACATGATGGTAATGATAACGAAGATAGACGCTAAATGATTATCAGAATATATCACGTGACCAGCTAGAGAGTTCAGAATGACATGATGGTAATGATAACGACGATAGACGCTAAGTGATTATCAGAATATATCACGTGACCAGCTAGAGAGTTCAGAATGACATGATGGTAATGATAACGAAGATAGACGCTAAATGATTATCAGAATATATCACGTGACCAGCTAGAGAGTTCAGAATGACATGATGGTAATGATAACGACGATAGACGCTAAATGATTATCAGAATATATCACGTGACCAGCTAGAGAGTTCAGAATGACATGATGGTAATGATAACGACGATAGACGCTAAATGATTATCAGAATATATCACGTGACCAGCTAGAGAGTTCAGAATGACATGATGGTAATGATAACGAAGATAGACGCTAAATGATTATCAGAATATATCACGTGACCAGCTAGAGAGTTCAGAATGACATGATGGTAATGATAACGAAGATAGACGCTAAATGATTATCAGAATATATCACGTGACCATCTAGAGAGTTCAGAATGACATGATGATAATGATAACGACGATAGACGCTAAGTGATTATCAGAATATATCACGTGACCAGCTAGAGAGTACAGAATGACTTTGTAGTTCAATGGATATTATCTAAAATGCTTATGGAGTAGGCTCTCTGATAAATGCCGGATGCGAGAGGGCGGAGGAGCAGGTGTAGTGTCACTCCTTGGGGAAAGCCTGTGTCCAGCAGTGGACGTGAACAGGCTGATGGTTACGACAGTGGGTATAACCTGTGATATTATTATACAAATACAAAATTTTGTGAACAAAGGCTAGCTTATCTCTAGAGATCTCTTATAGTCAGCCTTCTTGAGTGTGAGACAAGGCAGTAAGAGCGAGGGAGACAAAATAAGTGCATCATCATAATCAGCCTAAAAGAGTCCTCTGCTGGACATAGGCCTCTTCCAAGGCGCGCCACTGAAGCCGATTCTCTGCTCTTCTCATCCAGTCACTGTATAAATGTACCAAGTGTACTCATATGCAATAAATGATTTTGACTCTGACTTTGAGAGGTGAACAGAAAATGTAACAATTTATTTACAGGGTAAGATTGAAGTTAACACCCCCACACTTCATACAAGCGAACATAATTACCTACTATGACTATAGGCACACCAGCCTGCTGTACACGTGCGTGTGTCATCATCATCAGCCTGAAAAAGTCCTCTGCTGGACATAGGCCTCTCCCAAGGCGCGCCACTGAAGCCGATTCTCTGCTCCTCATCCAGTCACTGCCAGCCGCCTTACGCAGATCGTCGCTCCATCTAGCCAGGGGGCGTCCCACACTACGCTTGCCCTGTCGCGGTCTCCACTCAAGAACCCGCTTACCTCAGCGGTAATCGGTTCTCCGACAGATGTGACCAGCCCACTGCCACTTTAACGTGCTAACTTTTTGAGCTATGTCGAAGGCTTTAGAGTCCCCGCGGACTGCAAACTTTATATCGGCCGATAATTTAGTCGGATTGAGCTGCTAGTGCGCACACTGGGCCAACAAATCGTCATAGTGTGCGCACTTGCATACATCTTTATACTGTTTAAGGGCCTGACTAAATTATCGGCCGATATAAAGTTTTGCAGTCTGCGGGGACTCTTAGTTCTCTGGCGGATGACCTCATTTCGGATCCTGTCCCTTAAAAATAATAATAACATTACTATTATAAACATACATGTCCTATGTGCCAGACTCCGCCTCTCTGAGGGTTCACGTGGGTTCGTATCTGATGTCGTAGTGGCTAAGGTGAAAAAAACCAGCACTGGGTTATTCTTGCGAGTCAGACTTATCGGTGTACGAGAACCTAGTACCTATCCTAGCCGGGGCGGGCTACATAATTGAGTTTAACGCCGTTTCAAAGTTAACACGTTTACTGGCTTCAATGACTCTACATGACATTACACTACATCATCAAGTAACTATTGTAAAAGGCAGACGATCCGTCGGGAGTAATTCCTGCGCACCGCACGCGTTTCTAACGAAGACCCTGTCTCCTATGCGCCTGCGTCAGTCCTACCGGACGTTCCATCAGCGCCTGCTCGCGACGCTCGCCGAACCAAGCGGAACGATAGATAGATAGATAGACATTCACATATTCACTGACACAACACAAGTTCACAAACAAGTAGAAAACATAATTTTCGTGGACAAAACATAACATATCGCTTCGCGGGCACCCAACGAGACACAATAGAACTTCTACTGAACGGTGCGACGAACACGCACTGTGCCTCCAAATCAGCTCCTCTTTTATTATTTCGCCGACATACATAATACAATATTATGCTACTGAGTGAGACAAATGCTTAGTGCTCTTTTAGTTTAGTTTTAAAATATGAGACAGAAATACTGTCTATAATGACCGTCGATAGTTTATTCCACATCTGCGTGGTTCGGACAGTAAAGAAATTGAAAAAGAATTAAGATAGGTGAGGGGAACCGGAAGCAGGGGGCAGAAGGTTAGTGCCCGGAAGGCAAATTATAATTATAATGAGCGGACTAGATGAAATGCATAGAAGGTGTTAACGCAAGCTTGTCAACAATGTCGTATGAATAATTAGCTATACATACCTGCAGGTACAGTGTGTAGGCAATTGTATATCGACAATGGTAAGGTTAAACCACTAACACGCGACAAATTTAGAAGGATTGGTTGAATAGACGATTAGATGGCAAAATCTGTTTCTTTTTCGGATTCTATGGTATTCTATTCTCTCTCTTCTCTGTCGTTCCCTCACTGCTGAGGATCGCGACCGTATAAAATGCGCCTCCACGCATAGCGGTCATTGGCCAGCCGCACTGCTTCATATAAGGATCCGCCAGCCACCCTCCTCACCGGGTCTAACCACCTCGTCGGAGCTCGTCCTCTGGCCCGCCTGCCCTCCACTTGTCCCAGGATGATGAGCTTCTCCAGGTCGTGCTTGGGAGACCTCACAACGTGACCGAAGAAGCTTAGAGTCCTTTCATTGCAGATAGTGGAGAGCCGTTTTGTTATATTGAGCTCTTTAAGAATGGAGTCATTTGTTCTCATGGCTGTCCATGGTATACCAAGTAGTCATGGAAATACTACTCTTTCAAAATGTAATAAATAAATAAATATTACATATATACATACATTTGTCTAATCCCAAACTAGGATTTTCTTCTGTACTATGGGAATTAAACAAGGATAAGACAGTTCACAAATACAACATCCAGACCGGGACCGAGTTGTACAAATTGTACAAAGTTGCCTGTCCCCAGTAGGAATCGAATCCACGACCTCTAGCGCTCGCATATAATGACAAAGCCACTAAGCCGACGAGGTGGTCAATAAATAAGTAATTATTTTCGGTCCCTTTTCCACACACTATTTTTATAGTATTTGATCATATTGTCATTTCGGAATTAAATAATTTTGGGAAAATGTCTTTTTGATATTTGTTCGTTTCGGGACTAAGGTTATTTGAGATTAAGTCCTTAACGGCTTGTAGTTAGTATAATTGTAAACATATTATTTCTAATATTACCAAATTATTCAATCAATTATTACTAATGACGACCTCCGTGACATTCACACCAATTATCCAGTCCCTAACTAGGCAAAGCCTGTGCTATGGTTACTAGATAACGGACACACATACTTAAATAAATATATAAACATCCAAGACTTGGGTACAAACATTCATATTCATCATACGAACATTTACCCCTAGATTCGAGCCCGCAACCTCCGGCGTGGCTGTCCGAGAGCTACCCGTTCCGCCACGGAGGTCGTCAATATATCCAGTAGTGGACTCTTTCAGGCTGATGATGACTTAGCTTCTTTCGGTCGGCGCACGCAGTCTTAATCTGCAAACGGACTCCGTACTCTTTTATCAGCACCCTGTATGACGCACAGGTTGACATTTGCGACAATGATCACGTTTCTGTTACGTTGCGGGTCGGCGTGGGCGGGCCTGATACCCTTGTCGCGTTTTAGTAGCTAAAAGTATCGACACTTCCTCCATTCTTGTGAAGAAAGTCACATACAAATTCTTACTGAATTAACGAGTGAATGAATGTACTTTATTCTATACCAATCACAGATAATACATAGTATACAGTAAGTTTACAAGTGGCGGACTTATGGCTTTAGGCCATTTCTTCCTGGCAAGCTTATAGCTAGAGAAAATAGTCTGGAATAGTGTGGTCCAGTCCAGTTGGAAGTTAAAAAACTAATTCAGTTCAATTATTTTTTCTTTTTGCACGTCGAAAATACAAAGATGCAATAACAAAGTAACTTACACATGTATATCTATGCGGTCTTATCGCCTAAAGCGATTTCTTCCAACCTTTTAAAAAAAAAAAAATGACAAAAGCAGCATTTTTGTTTGCAAAAGAGCTATGTATAATCTGCATTGAAAAATATGTCCACTGCTGGACACAAGCTTCCCAATACAGAATGCCGCTTTCGGTGGACTGTCCGTTGGGGGATTTGCCATAATCACCACGCTTGGCAGGCGGATTGGTGATCGCAGTCATGATCTTAACATACACAACGCTGCTGCCTGTCCTTGGAGCAATCCCCTAGTCGCGTTAACGATACCCACGGGAAGACTGGGGGTGGCCCTATTCTAAGCCGGGGACCACTACTGGCGCCATCAATTGGTCCTCAACCAGTAAGCGACCACCTTAACCATAAATTCTGAACTTTATCCCTAGAAATAATTAAATTGGTCCACAAAAAATGTGGATTCGCATTATCTGTATGATCGGATCGGCTATATCTCTCTACTTGTGTCATTTATACCTGTGTGTAGAAGGGCACGCACCATTTTTTGCTCGCTAGTAATGGGACTATATCGATATACTGACTTATCGATGTACCTAGCATCGGGAGGGACTCACCCTTATGCAATAGACATACAACGCTCTCGCACGAAGCGTTTTGCTTCATCTTTCATAATGCGAACTGCTGAGGAATGAAACTCCCTGCCAGCTTCGGTATTTCCGGAAAAGACACCTCATCGTCACTTACCATCAGGTAAGATTGAGGTCAAGCGTAATCCCATCGGGAATAAAAAGGAGAACAAATATAAATCCCTCGTAGTAAATAAATTATGTTTAAATAAATATTTCATAATGCCGCCGTGTGGTTCCCGGCTTAGAATAGGGCCACCACCAATCTTCCCGTGGGTAGTATATTAAGATACTGCGATCACCAATCCGTCTGCCAAGCGTGGTGGTTATGGCAAATCCCCCAATGGACAGCCCACCACAAGTGTCATTCTATTGGGGAGGCTTATGTTCAGCAGTAGACGAATTTCAGCTGATGATGAAATATTTCATACATACATATACATACACTTGTCTAATCCCAAATTAGGATTCTCTCGTGTGCTATGAGAATTATGCAAGGATAAGACAATTCGCAAATATAACATCCAGCCGGGACCAGCTTGTACAATGTCTGTCCCCAGTGGGAATCGAACCCACTACTTCTGACGCTCGAGTCCAACCCTAAGGCCTTTAAGCCAACGAGGCGATCTTAAAATAAGTACGATGTAAAGTTATGTAATTGCCGTGTGGTTTCCGGTAGAGTAGAATAGGGCCACTCCAACTCTTCCCGTGGATGTCGTACAAGGCGACTGAGGGAATACATTATAAAACATCAATCAGGCCTCCCCAACCCGTCTGGCCAGCGCGGGGAGTGTAGGCCGAATTCTCCGTCTGTCTCCGGCAGATGAGAGAGGGTTGTGCTCCTGCAGTGGAGACAAAAATAACCGTATGATGAATGTAATCTAAACACTTAAAATTCTGATCGCAAATCACTTTGCTGGAAGATGTCCCACTATTCTAATATCGGTTATGTTGTATAATATCGCAATTTGTTACCATTCACACGCATCAGGAGTCCGCAGGAAACTAAGAACCATGCAGTACGCTCTAAATAAAATTCATCATCGTTACATGCTTGATTTGACCAAGATCTTTTTAACCGTGAACAGGTAGATATCTTGCGTTGTTTTGGATATTTAGAGGGTATGAGTGAAAGAAGAGTGACAAAGGAGATTTACAGTTAGAGGTCTTCCTAGGAGGACGTTCAAGGATAAAATTGGTGACGTCCTTAAAAAGGCTGGGGTCCGCAGTGAGAAGAATAAAAGAAGGTGCATGACAAGGTACATGGATGTGAGTGAGGTGTGTCAGGATCGCGCAAAGTGGCAATCCTGCGTCATGTATGTGCAAGTGCATTATGTATGTATGTATGTAGAGGTCGTCCTAGAAGGACGTTCAAGGAACACATTGGTGACGTCCTCAATAAGACAGGTCCGCAGTGAGGTGAATGAAAGGAGGTGCATGGAAAGGTTGATGGAGTTAATGAGGTGTGTCAGGATCGCGCAAAGTGGCCATACCTTGTCTCTACGTACCCCCTCTGGGACCAAGGCGTGAGCATAATGTATGTATGTACGAGCGCACTAAGATCTTGTTCTCTTGAACTAACTATTGTCCCCTTGCATTCATCATCATCAGGTTATTGTTGTCTCCACTGCAGGAGCACAACCCTCTCTTATCTGCCGGAGACAGACGGAGGATTTGGCCTACACTCCCCGCGCTGGCCAGACGGGTTGGGAAGGCCTGGTTGATGTTTTATAATGTATTCCCTCAGTCGCCTTGTACGACATCCACGGGGAGAGTTGGAGTGGTCCTATTCTACTCTACCGGAAACCACACGGCAACTTGCATTAACTCAAGTTAATCTTGGTTTGTCAACTAATAATCATATAAATGATTATTTTAGGTAACATACAGCAGTCACTGCAAATACTAGCATTTTCTCTAAATAAATATCGTAAAGATCTCATCATCAGCCGAAATTCGTCCACTGCTGAACATAAGCCTCCCCAATAGAATGTCACTTGTGGTGGCTGTCCATTGGGGGATTTGCCATAATCACCACTCAAGGCAGGCGGATTGGTGTTCGTAGTAATAATAATAAAATCATTTATTTGCAGGCAACTTAGCCCATAGACAAATACCTTAGCCTAGAAATACATACATTCATTATATAACGTTACATTAAATACACACACTATTTTACGGATTTTAAAGTCTTTGTCTCTAATAAACACGACTCCCTTAAGCCAGAATCGGGACTGAGGAATACACCCTGGTGCTTAGTGGGAACCCGGAGTCTACAGGACTCCAGGATCGAATAATGATCTTACTATACGCAGGAGAACCCTGGTGCAATCCCTCAGTCGCCTTGACGACACCCACGGGGACATTGAGGCTGGCCATATATGCCGGGAACCACTCGGCAAATATATTCGACAATATCCTATACCAATCCATATTATACATGGACATATATAAAAGTATCCCCCTTTTCTCGTTTTTTCTGCCACTTCCTGTCCCATAATAATGCACGTCACACGACGTCCATGCAACCGAAACCAGGTGATTTAATTAGGTTACAAGTTTAGGAGCTTGGGTCTGTTACATACTGTTTTTATTCTTCCTAAAATTGCCTTTATAGGATTTTTCCAATGTCAAGTGTATAGACATAGACATACTTCATTGATAACTTCCGTTACAGGTCAAATAAAATTTTTACACAAGTTAAATAAAATCAAATTATAGACAGGCAAATTAAACACAATCAAATTAAACATCATTAACTATCAAAAATATAAAAATGTCAAATTAAATTCTTAAAAATAAATAAATCAAGTTAATGCGTTCTGAAAGAACTATTCAAAGCAATAGAATGCCTGCTTGACAAGCCAGGCGCACAGCCTCTTTTATAGGACGAATACAAACATGCAGAGCACGCTTCAACGGAGTAAAGCTGTGGGTTGTGCTAGTAGAGCGCTCGCTCAGGTCACAGGATATCACCACAACCTGTGACCTACCCGCGTGGACTCCCGCAGAGAAGCCCCACAGCTAAACAATTGCAAATGACATCATATAGTTCTATTCACAAACAGTGTGCACTGTAGTGATCATCTGATTTAAACTGACATACTGTGTGAACAAGACCTTTCTTTTGTCGTGAAAAATGTACTATTGGGCATTATATATTTATATTTAATTAATTTACTGTTGATATTATTGAACTGGATTATTCCAGAATGAATTAAGTATTAGTTAATGGGAAATCTAAAATTAACATATTGCCATTGTACAAATTAGATTACCTAAAGAATATTGCAAGCTACACCCTTGGGTAAATTTATACTGGAACCGTGATGTATTTTTAAGACATGTGTGTACCTATAAATTATGGCTAAATAAATGAAATGAATGAATAAATTAATCATTACACACTAAGTTTTGCATAATCACCACGCTTGGCAGGCGGATTGGTGATCGCAGTAATGATCTTAATATACACAACAGAACGATACTGCTCGTCCCTGGTGCGATTGCGATGATTTGGGATGGCTATATTCTAAGCCGGGAACCAACTGTACTGTACTGTACTAAATATATTATACTTTACCAAAACATTAATGAAAGTTGAAAACATATTCATGACACCGCAAACCAACCGCGCACAAGGTCATCTTTGTTCCGACCAATCACGACAAGGCGCGAGCTTGTCCGGGCCAATCAGCGTGCACTACCTTCCGCCCGCAAACTTCAGCACTTTGACAGAATTTATTAGACTGTTGTAGGATATCGTGTTCACCCAAAAAATCGTAGAATTAGCCTAAGGATGGTCCAAACAGTATGTGTAGATCCTTATGTCTGCCAGATGTCCAGACTAAACAATTTTATGCGGAATAGACAACACAACTTGGCCTATTAATATAATTCCATCTCCGTTGCTCCGACAGGTGATTGATGAGAATAAAATACAGATTGCAACAAATATATTCTGTTTTTGTGTATCTTAAAGTGAGATTGTCTGTCTTGAATGACATCTGGTCAGCCGCAACAGATATATTCGGAAACTGGAAATCAAATGAGTTCTCTAATATACTATAAATACGTAAACTTCGCGTGTCTGTACATTGAAAATATTTGGGGATTTACGATAAGTAATAGGACACGATAACGTCATTTTTGGTTTTTTTTCTGTTTATCCGTTTGTCTGTTAGTTTGTGCACGCATCACGTAAAAACTACTGAACCAATTCTGATGGAGTTTTCAGAGAGACATAGGGCTTAATTCGGAGTAACATATAGGCTTTATTTCATCGTATTCGGCTTACTCGGTCACAAGCTATGCGAATTTTTAAGGGATTGCACCAGGGACGGGCAGAAGCGTTCTCCCGTGTATATTAAGATCTCTACTGCGATCACCAATCCGCCTGCCAAGCGTGCTGATTATGTAAAATCCCCCAATGGACAGCCCACTAAAAGTGTCATTCTATTGGGGAGGCTTGTGTTCAGCAGTAGACGTGTTTAGACTGATGATGATTATGGGGCAATAAATATCAGTAATTTTTTATTATTTATTGAAACTAATGACTGTAATGACATAACCATGAATCGATGACTCAGTTTATCGACAAATCCCAACCTTACACTATAAAACTATCATAAAATCACCATTTCACATCGGCTCGCCAGGGACCCGCGGGGAGGTGTGAGGTAGGGGGGATGTACTCCCGCGCACCTGGCGCCCGGGACGCCAATCGCGTGCCTGCGCGCGCGCCGCCCTCGGAAACGGAAACGCGTTGGCGTTCCATTCTTGAATTCAAGTTTTAGTATGACCTGCAACCGAGTATACAGACTTTAGCGCCTCGTTGGCCTAGTGGCTTCGACTCCAGCGCCAGAAGTCGTGGGTTCCCGGTCTTATTATTATTTATTTATTTAATTTATTAATCGTATATAATAAAACATTTTCTTACAAAAATTGTCTCCCAAAACCGTCTAGACGGTTTGACTGGGGGATCATAGTCTCCTTATGTTTAATTGAAATTAATAATTAAATATGATGGAGTTAAATGCTTTCCAGCAAATAATTTTTCAGCATTTTTTTAAATTTACGCTAGTTACACTCCATTCTAATATCCTCGGGCAAGGTATTAAGTAAATAAGGTAGGCGTTTTCTTATGGTTCTGTCGCCATAGTAATTACCCACCCTAGGTACGTCATACCTGCCCCCGGTTACTGATCTAGTAATGTGGCTGTGACTTACTAGTGATAGGTTAGTCTCATGGTTGCTATGTTGGTTTATCAGAAGTAAATATTTATGCTTTAGACCTGCCGGTAGAATTTTACAAATTTTAAATAATGAATGTTATATTTCTGACTGGTTCCCCTGACTCATCGATATGAAATATTTATTTACAAAGTTGAAATCGATTTTGGTTGAACTACTCCTTTGGGTTACCGTCCAGAATCAAAACGTTGTTAATCCCACTAATATTATAAATGCAAAAGTTTGTATGTTTGGATGTTTGTTACTCAGTCACGCTTCAACCACTGGACGGATCGGGATCAAACTTGGCACATATATAGGTTGGGTCCTGGACTAGCACATAGGATAGTTTTATCCCGAAACAAATCTCATTCCTACGGTAAGTACAAATTCAAATCATTTAATCGTAAACACAGGCATTTTAAGCTGGTCGAATACATTTAGGTACTCTATGTTTTGCCCACAGGCGTACGACATTTGATGTTTAACGTTTCACAAATAATTTTTTTTTTCATTAGTCTAAGTCAAAATCATTTATTGCATATGAGTACACTTGGTACATTTATACACGTCATTTTTTTTATCGACTACCGCTTCCTAGGTGTTAGCGCTGTGAAGAAGAAACGGCGCAACAAACTTCACGCAACACATCTTTTAAAAATCAAGTTTGCATACAATTGATAAAGATTTTGCGAAGCTGAATTAACATTAGTACCAGGCATCTTTGTCATTCAAATAATCGTTTATTTTATAATAGGCTTTCTTACAAAGTTGTTTTTTAATGTGAATCTTAAACTTTCTGTCCGTCATATTTAAGATTTCCTCTGGTAGTTTGTTGTAGAAGCGTATACATTGCCCCGTGAACGATTTACTGACCTTACTTAGTCTTAACCCTGGTAAAACAAGTTTATTATCATTTCTTGTATTATAACTATTAAAATTAAAGCAAATAATTAAGTACAATATACAGATGTCAATAACGGAATATATACATGTCAAAAGCGATTTATTAAAATAATATAGAAATGTCAATTTAAATTTGCATCATTTAAAAAGTCTGATATGACTTGTCCACGAGAATGTCGAATATTTTTTGCTTAAAGCTAGGTAGTTGTAATGATTTACATAATAATTTATGATTTTAAGTTGTCCACGCGGACGTAGTCGCGGGCAACAGCTAGTTTATTTATATGTATGACTTAGTATATCATACATATTGTTATTTCCCGCCCTTCCACCGTGGCGCCCCCACGTGGCCGCGTCGATTTCAACTCCTGCGCATTGGGAGAGCAGGCTGATTTGTTTTTATCGTTTTGCGGACGCGCACTGTAACTGTTCGGGACAGCTGTTTGGGCCTTTGACCACACGAGCGAGGTGTAGTGACCTCTAAACGAGAGAACTCGGACCTCAGAGGAAAACAGAAGGGGTACAACTAGGATACAATGTTTTCTAGGCAGCTTTAAATATTGTGTTGATAATTATGTTCAGTGATAATGATAATCCTGGTAATACGAGAGAGTTACAGAGGAATACAGAAGGGGTACAACTAGGATACAATGTTTTCTAGGCAGCTTTGATAATTATGTTCAGTGATAATGATAATCCTAGTAATACGAGAGAGTTACAGAGGAAAAAAGAAAGGGTTCAACTAGGATACAATGTTTTCTAGGCAGCTTTAAATATTGTGTTGATAATTATGTTCAGTGATAATGATAATCCTAGTAATACGAGAGAGTTACAGAGGAATACAGAAGGGGTACAACTAGGATACAATGTTTTCTAGGCAGCTTTGATAATTATGTTCAGTGATAATGATAATCCTAGTAATACGAGAGAGTTACAGAGGAAAAAAGAAAGGGTTCAACTAGGATACAATGTGTTCTAGGCAGCTTTGAATATTGTGTTGATAATTATGTTCAGTGATAATGATAAAACTAGTAATACGAGAGAGTTACAGAGGAAAACAGAAAGGGTTCAACTAAGATACAATGTTTTCTAGGCAGCTTTGATAATTATGTTCAGTGATAATGATAATCCTAGTAATACGAGAGAGTTACAGAGGAAAAAAGAAAGGGTTCAACTAGGATACAATGTTTTCTAGGCAGCTTTGAATATTATGTTGATAATTATGTTCAGTGATAATGATAATCCTCATCATCATCATGTCAGCCTTTAGACGTCCACTGCTGGACATAGGCCTTCCCCAATGAACGCCACCACACCCGATCCTCCGACCTCCGCATCCAGCCTTCTTTAGGTCGTCGGTCCATCTGGCGGCGGGGCGTCTCACCCTGCGCGTGCCAATCCGCGGTTTCCACTCCAGAACTCGTCTGCCCCAACGGCCGTCGGTTCTGCGACAGATGTGGCCCTATGTAAAGATAATATAATGCGAAAGTTTGGATATTTGGCACACATATAGGTTAGGTCCTGGAATAGGACATAGGATAGTTTTTATCCCGAAAAAACATCCCATTCCTACGGGAGACCAAATTATTATTTAAAAACAGTGTGTAAATATCGAAAGAGCGACGAAGTCGCGGGCAAAAGCTAGTTTATTTATAAAACCTTACATCGAAAGAGTTTTGTTACGCGCGTATTGTTTTGTTGCACGATTTAGATTTATTTACCCAATTTATCATGATAATTATCATGATAATTATCCATACGTGATTATCACGATCATCAGTGCATAATTATCAAGATTATTATCCCTTGCGACACTACTTCTAGACTAGGCTAAGTACTATATAAACATACCCCAATGGAACATGAAGCAATTTAGTCTACTGACCCCAAGGTCTTGAAAGCGGTGTTAAAAATATCGTCTCATTATTAAAACCACTCATATTGATAATTTTTCATACCTAATTGATTTTCGCCCTCAACAATTTTAATTAGAAAATTCCAGCCATCGCAATAACAAGTTGAAATAATAAACGTTTGTATATAATTGAGTATTGATAGGTAGTGTTGTCAAATAGTCGATAGGCGATGTGTCCAAATCTATACCTATAATAATATTATAACTAGTCTATGTCTGTACATGGGAGATATTGTAGAAAAATGTGTATAAGTGGACTTTATAGGGCCAATAGAAACCAAATTAATTGTTTTTAGAATTTTTTGTTTTTGCGGTAATTGAATTAAATATCCAAATAACTTTTGAGTAAGCCGATTGCGATGTAATAAAGACTAAATGTAAGCCCTGTGTTTCTGTGAAAAGTCCATCAAAATCGGTTCAGTAGTTTTTGTGTGGTGCGTGCACAAACTAACAAACAAAAATTTCAAAAATGATGCTTGTCTCATCCCCCAAATAGTTATATATTTTTTGGCAGATATTTTTTAATGTGACAGACACGTGGTATCATGGGGTGAAAAGCGGACGAAGAAAAGCCGCTTTGCGACAATAGATTGCGCAAAGTGGCCATATATCGTCTCTGCCTACCCCCCTGGGACCAATGCGTGAGCATTATGTATGTATATATGTACAGACACGCGAAGTTAACGACCTCCGTGGCGGAACGGGTAGCTCTCGGACTGCCACGCCGGAGGTTGCGGGTTCGAATCCCGCTAGGGGCAAATGTTCGTATGATGAATATGAATGTTTGTACCCAAGTCTTGGATGTTTATATATTTATTTAAGTATGTCTATCCGTTATCTAGTAACCATAGCACAGGCTCTGCCTAGTTTGGGACTGGATAATTGGTGTGAATGTCTGACATATTTATTTATTTAACGTTTTTATTTATTAGATTTAAATAAGATTTGTAACTTATTCACATTGCATACGAGTAAAAACGATTTGATCTGACCTCGTCGGTAATTTTGATCACTTAATAATATCGATAAGTAAAGCTATAGGCTTTACGAGCATCACTATCAATATGATACTACTGGGGTGGGAGTGAGACAAAAAATGACAGGCTAGGGTGCGCGGGCGCGGCCGCCCCTCTGTTATGGTCGAGGGCCCGTAGGGTAGGGCACATCCTCAATAAAGTGGGGTTGTTGGTGCAATATGTATATCTTAATGCTATTTATTTAGCTCCCTACACTAAGTCAGACAAACTGCACGTAAGTCTGCTCAAGAAGCATTAGCGCTTAGCAGGAAAAACTTACGCATAGTAGTGAGAGCTCTCACAGGACATTGTGGCCTGAACAAGCACATGTTCAACCTCAAGCTCCGAAACACAGGAGTGTGCAGGCTCTGTGAGGAAGCAGAGGAAACCCCCATGCATCTCCTGTGCGAGTGTGGACCACTGATGCGTAAAAGAAATACACACCTGGGCAACTACTTGCTTCGCGCTGACGAAGTAAAACAACTCAGTGCTAAAAGCATTGTGCAGTTTCCGACTGCTGCAAGGCTTAACACGGAACTATAGTATGGTGGCGATCACAATAGACCAGAAATGGTCGCAGTGATACAAGGTCTAGACTGAGATCTTGAAATAGCCCCAACTCGAATAACAGTAATAATAAGTCAGACAAAATCCTTTATTTATGAACAGCCCATCAGAAGTGGACCAGGGAGGCCTGGTGACAGGATATTTTGTGCCAAACCCCTGTCCCCCTGTGCCCCAAGCCGATTTGGTGGACTTCACACACGCCTTGGAATTTCTTTCGTGCTTAAACTTTGTGAGTTATAAGTATAATATGGAATGGTAAACTGGTTTTGAAAAGCAGTTTCGTTTGTTATATTTCAATAAAAAATTAAATATTTATACTTCAGATATTATCCTTTCTACTAATATTATAAATGCGTAAGTTTGGATGTTTGTTACTCAATCACGCTTCAACCACTGGACGGATCGTGATGAAACTTGACACAAATATAGCTTAGGTCCTGGAATAGGACATAGGATAGTTTTTAACCCGAAAAACATCCCATTCCTACGGGAAATGCATAATAATTTGTGATGTTAAGTTGTCCACGCGGACGAAGTCGCGGGCAACAGCTAGTTTAAATCGTTCTTAAGTTTCGGAAGCTCACTGGTACGGGCGGGGTCGGAACCCACGACCTCCTCATGCACAATCTCATATTCATCATCAGTCGAAATTCATCCACTGCTGAACACAAGCCTCCCCAGTAGAATGACACTTTTGGTGGGCTGTCCATTGGGGGATTTGCCATAAATCACCACGCGTGGCAGGCGGATTGGTGATCGAATCTCATCAAAAACATCGTACCGAATCTCATATTCGGACAGGTATAAACACTATCTTAAAATGACAATTCCAGTCCCATTTGTGGGAACGTGGGAACCTTCCGCAGGGGATTTACGAAATTTATGACATTCCATTAAGTAATAAAGCGAAGAAACTGCGGTTTATGAGTTTATTACTTATTTACCTTTTGCTTTCGTACCGTCAATAAACACCTTGCAATTAGAAACTTTCTTACGACAAAAGTTTTTTTTTTTTACTCTACAACAACCTTAGAAAGGAGTTAAAGGCGATTCCCGTGAAGCCTCTTCTTCCTAAAATAACCTTCCTTATGATTTTGCCAATGTCAAGTGTACAGGACGAATACAAATATGCAGAGCACTCTTTAACGGAGTAAAGCTGTGGATTGTGCTAATAGAGCGCCCAGCGAGTGTCGCTCAGGTCACAGGATATCACCACAACCTGTGACCTGCCCACATGGACTCCCGTAGAGAAGCCCCACAGCTGCAGAAGTGCAAAGAACATTGCAGTTGCACGAAGTTATTTGAATCCCACTAATATTATAAATGCCGTGTGGTTTCCGGTAGAGTAGAATAGGACCACTCCAACTCTTCCCGTGGATGTCGTACAAGGCGACTAAGGGAATACATTACAAAACATCAATCAGGCCTCCCCAACCCGTCTGGCCAGGGAAGTGTAGGCCAAATCCTCCGTCTGTCTGCGGCAGATGAGAGAGGGTTGTGCTCCTGCAGTGGAGACAAAAATAACCTGATGATGATGAAGTCTGGATGTTTGTTACTCAATCACGCTTCAACCACTGGACGGATCGGGATGAAACACATATAGCTTAGGTCCTGGAATAGGACATAGGATAGATAGAACACTTGTGTTTGCCTTGTGAGTGGATGTTATTTATATATTATATTATGTGTTTATGTATATATATCAGCTGTCTGATACCCATATACATTACAGGCTCTGCCTAGTTTGGGATCAGGTGGCCATATATTTATTTATTTAGGAACACAGTAGACAGTTTAAATGTCAAATCATGATAATTATGTCATTCCTTAGACATCATCTGCTCCAGCCAGGACAGGCCTCCATATAGGCCTGCCCCAATGAACGCCACCACACCCGGTCCACCGCCCTCCATATCCAGCCGCTTCCAAAATTTAAAATTCTTTAAAACGTTCTTTCCACTCCCACGAAAGATGCCGACAGCTTATTTTCAAGTTCATCATCAGGTTATTTTTGTCTCCACTGCAGGAGCGCAACCCTCTCTCATCTGCCGGAGACAGACGGAGGATTTGACCTACACTCCCCGCGCTGGCCAGACGGGTTGGGGAGGCCTGATTGATGTTTTATAATGTATTCCCTTAGTCGCCTTATACGACATCCACGGGAACAGTTGGAGTGGTCCTATACTACTCTACCGGAAACCACACGGCAAAGGCACTTTTTTAGGTTATCTATATTAAATTTAATTAAATACAATAATTGAATCTCATAGAAATAAAAAGTAGTTAACAAAACATATGATAAAAATCTCTACTTTTCAATCATAATGTTCTGAAATACGATACTAAATCGATACAGCATTAAAATCACCAAAATGCACACCAGTGCAACCTGCATTCACTCACAACTACCTGCTTTGCCATACGCCAAACAGAGACAGCCATACATAAAACTCTATAGGAGCAAAAAGGATGCAAAACCTTGTGTGTGTTGGCGGGAGACAGATGTTTCGGAAAGTATGTAGCTTTTATATGCGGGTGCTTTTTTTTTCTCTCTTTTTTTTTAATAACGAAGGTGGTGTATTCTGCCGTTTGTACCGCGTGGGAAATTTAGTCTATGGCTCATGGAAATGGCGGGGCGTTTGTCTTTGGTGGGTGTTTGTTTTTCGCACCTATAAATGGAACAGATGTCGCTGACAATTGTTGGAATTAGACAATTGTTTAGATCAATCTCTTTGTGTCGCTCCCATGACAGGCAAATTGGCAAGATTTTAAATAGATTAAAATAAAAGGAACAATTGTTTTGCTAATTTTGTCGTTCGACAGTAGATAACAGGACAAACATAGAAGTATTTACTGTCAGATGTAACATCTAAGTTGTGAAATCTGTAAATAGAGAGATAAGGGACAATTGTTTTGCTAATTTTGACGTTTAACTGTAGATAAGTGGACAAGTTAAGTGATTTTTACCGTCTGATGTAACAATTTTAATATCTAAGTAGTGCAAATATATATAAGAAGAAATACGGAATGATTGTTTTGCTAATTTTGACGTTTGACAGTCGATAACTGGTCAGATTTAGTGGTTTTTACCGTCAGAGGTAACAATTTGAACACTTTAGTAGTGCAAATCTATAAAAGAAGATATACGGAATGATTGTTTTCTAATTTTGACGTTTGACAGTCGATAACTGGTCGCTACGGTTAAATAATGTCAATATTTAGAAAATAATTAAATGTTCTGCGTAGTAACTGCACAAGTTTCATTGTGAATGTGAAAGAGTTGTGGCTACTTGCGTGGAACAGAGCGATTGTTTGGAACGCTCCATCTAGTAGTATATAGAGATCGTTGACGTTAATAAGTACTGCGGTGATCATTGCGCACTAGAGACATGTAATCCTTTATATACCTATGATCCATAATAAAGATATTTCATTTCATTTCAATATCGAAGGCAAATAGCCTAGCACTGCTTCTTGATTAAATGAATCTTGATTTTCTTTACCAGGAAGCCAATGGCGCCCGCTAGTTGTTTAATACATACATACATACATAATACTCACGCCTTGGTCTCAGAGGGGTAGGCAGAGACGATGGATCACCACTTTGCTCGATCCTGACACACCTCACTAGCCTCACTCACATTCATCAACCTTTTCATGCACCTCCTTTTATTCTTTTCACTGCAGACCAGCCTCTTTGAGACTTTATTATTTTGTTTAATAAATATCTATATTATATTCCAAATCAGTTGTAATACGAAACAAACGCTATTTGCGTCTCGGTAACTTGTACGTGAAAGGTTCACCAGCAGTAAAAACAGGTTTGTATTACCATGTACACTTTGCTGGCCGCTTTGGAACACTGTATATTGTTATTTAGTTTTCGAGACGCATATGTGAGTTGGTTTTCGTAATGAAATGTACGTGATCATATTATTAGGTGGAAGGATTATAAAAAAATTGCAAAATAATAAGTTAAAATAAACCCCAAGCCCAACTAAAATATATTAAAATCACAAATCCTACTCATCATAATGTAAATCCTTAAGATTTTCAACTCGGAAACGGAACCTGCGCATACGCAGTTAATACCTTTTTTGCTCGAAGGGTGCCATCACTATCCCTTTCTCTCCCATTGCTTTCGGATATACCTGTCTTGCTCTACGGGGGTGTGTTCGGGGGTGTACGAGCGCCAGATGTTCGGCGCGTTTTTTTTTTCTTATTTCGATTCGGTTTTGATCGGAACAATGGAGGTGAGCTTTGAGCCGGTAAGACATATGGTCGTGAGTTCGATTCCACAGGTATGGATAGGAGGAAAGAAAGTGCTGATTTTGTTTGATGAATTGCCTTTTTTGGGGCGATGTATTTATATCCAGGCGAGGATGAAAGGTCGGACTTTGGAAAGAATCACTGTCGATAGTACGTTCAATTCTGTTCATCATCATTTTTTGTGTCTCCACTGCAGGAGCACAACCCTCTCTCATCTGCCGGAGACAGACGGAGGATTTGGAATACACTCCCCGCGCTGGCCAGACGGGTAGGGGAGGCCTGATTGATGTTTTATAATGTATTCCCTCAGTCGCCTTGTACGACATCCATGGGAAGAGTTGGAGTGGTCTTATTCTACTCTACCGGAAACCACGCGGCAACTAATGAATATATACTACAAAAATATTATTATAATCTAAATGAAAACTTTGTAGTTGTTCCTAAAGTATGGAAGGCAATATGGGATTTTTGGAAAAGCTTCCAAGGGTTCGGTCCCCGATTATGATTTTTCCTACGACAATTTCTCATGTCCTTAATATCTACAAGTTTAATAGGAACTCATGCAATCATCGACTTATTGCTGTTTTTTTTATTATTAGAACATCCCTATTTGTAATTGAGCTGCGTGCGCTTTAAATGGCGTCGCTGTCACCCGTATATAGAAGTACATGAGATAAAAACAGTCCGAATGAATATGTTGATAGTTGTTCATGGAGTTATGATCATTTCTATACTTGGAGATCCTGATGATCCTGACCTTAGTAAGATAGCTGAATAGAATGCACCCTGCATTGCTGTTATGCCGTGTGGTTTCCGGTAGAGTAGAATAGGACCACTCCAACTCTTCCCGTGGATGTCGTACAAGGCGACTGAGGGAATACATTATAAAACATCAATCAGGCCTCCCCAACCCGTCTGGCCTCCGTCTGTCTCTGGCAGATGAGAGAGGGTTGTGCTCCTGCAGTAAAGACAAAAATAACCTGATGATGATGATATATTCTTTCGTCAATAATGAAAATAAAATTTCAATAAGCTACATATTTCTGGATTACCATTCAAACCAAACTCGCTATATTTCATTATGTCAGCTCCTAGAAGTGCACTGCTGGACGTAGGCCTTACCCAATGAACGCCACCACATCCCGGTCCTCCGCCCTCCGCATCCAGTACAACCGCAGAACCGACGGCCGTTGGGGCAGACAAGTTCTGGGTCTCCACCGCGGATCGGCATGAAGTAGGATTGGAAGTAGACTGGTTAAAAGCAGTAATACCTAATTATGTAATTTTTTTTCCAGGTAAGTAATCGTGCATCTTTTTCTACGTCATCAAGAGATATCAACAGAGGATGCGGACTCATCGTTCCACAAAGGTATTTATTATACAGTTAATGCATCCTGTGGAGTGGGTATAATTTATAAGAAGTGGCGGGTGGCGTTAGCGGAAACGGTCCAGAGATAAAGTATTGTGTATCAATTTATTGTTATAAGTAGACATCGTTACCTTTCGCTTATTTTGGTAGCATTGTACAGTTAGCAGAAATACATGGAATTAAGTATGATGCTGTGTCATAATCATAAATAATTGTGAGATTTAACAATTGAGTTCAATTACTTTTTATTGCACAATAAAAACGCACAGATTCAATAATATAGAAGGGTAGGCAGAGATGATGTATCGTCATTTTCCGCAATCTAACGTCGCAAGTTTAGTATTTTAAATAAATGAAGTGTATCACTCTATTTATTTTATTTTTGAAGTGTATCACCATCAAACTTCTTTAGTTTTATTTTCAAAATAAATAAATAAATATATATCGCTCGCCTTGGCGAGCTTATCTATAAAAGAGATCTCTTTCAGCCAACCTTGCAGGGTGTGAGACGAGGCAGTAAAGGGGGGGGGGGGGCAAGAAGTGCATAATACACTACATAATAACTAAATCTAATATATTGATCCTCCAGATGCCACCGATAACGATCTCTAGTAAGGACCAGGATAATAAATGAGTTTGTGAACCGCACGCTACTTGAGAAATTTCAAATATGAAATCAATTACCACTACATATGCATTTTTCACTATCAAAATTTTTACCTATAACAGTCTTCAACAATAGAATGCTCGGTTGTGTGTGCTGATTTATAAGAGGATGCGGTTAATATAGACGTTAGTCTTTCCATATAAGTAGGGGGACACTGGATCGTACATACGATTAGCACTTGCTAATTTATGAGAGGCTGCAGTTAACATAAGCTGAAGTTCATATCGTTATTATAAACGACTAGCTGTTGCCCGCTACTTCGTCCGCGTGGACAACTTAACATCACTTATTATTATGTATATCCCGTAGGAATGAGAGGTTTTTTCGGGATAAAAACTATCCTATTTCATATTCCAGGACCTAACCTATATGTATGCCAAGTTTCAACCCGATCCTTCCAGTGGTTGAAACGTGTTTGAGTAACAAATATCCAAACTTTCGCATTTATAATATTACTAGGATTATCTAAAATTAGTTACAAATATCATTAGGAGGTTTAAAAAATAGATTTTTCGTAAAATATGCAGTATACTTATATAATACCAAACAAGGATTTTCAACATCCAGAACAGGACCAATAACAAATTTGACAAAAGTCGATTTCCCCTGCTGGCCATCAGAAAAAGTCACTAGTTTTGCCTTGTCCGAAAACGCCAGTCGCTTATGTCCCAGGCCGCTGTCGGAACGGTTCCCTCGGGCGATAAAACAGCCAGTTCGATTCCCGAGTCGGAAATAGCGCGGTCAAGCACCCGCGCGAAAAATTTGCGCGTTATGCGTCGTGCGCGTGCGCCGTTCGGACGGAGTTGGGGGCGATTTATAAATTGGCTTAAGGGGGGGCACAACAACATCAGGTGCTCCAAATGCTATATTGTGGAATATTCATCCTTTATAAAATCGGTATCCCGTTTATACACCTCGTAGCTTTTGGCCGCGACTTCGTCCGCGTAGGTTTCGATATTTACACATCTTTAATTTCAAAATGATACCAGTTTTAATTTGGTTTCCCGTAGGAATGCGGATATTTTGGGATAAAAACTATCCTGTGTCCTATTACAACAAAAATAGAATATTTAATGTCAATAGATCTTAAAAATTAAAAATAAATAAAAATATATTCGTATTACACGAATTTATTCAGTTTGTAGAACTCGTCTTAACTATAAAACGCGTGCTCGATAAGCCAGCGCTTTATCTGCGTCTTAAATGCCTACATACATACATACATACATACATACATACATACATACATACATACATACATACATACATACATACATACATACATACATACATACATACATACATACATACATACATACATACATACATACATACATACATACATACATACATACATACATACATACATACATACATACATACATACATACATACATACATACATACATACATACATACATACATACATACATACATACATACATACATACATACATACATACATATATACACACACACATACATACATACATACTTGTCTTTGTATTAGTACACCTGTACGTTGTTTGACGGCAAAAAAAGGAAAAAGATTGTGAAGTTATGTACCACTGTTATTAAGTTATATAAATTATATAATTTAAAGTCTAGTTTAAAAATATGCAGACCCATCACGTATATAAACAAAGTATCTTCGCCGTTTCAAAAACTAATTTACTTTTACTGTGGGAGGCTTTCTTACAATGTAAAAAAGTCTGCAGAGCGTAGTCGTACACAAATGTCTGCGGGTTCCGTTAATATATTTATTTAGAATATATTAAAATGAATATCAAACTTAATCTAACCTGAATCAAATAATAAAGGTTTGAAAATTAAATTTGCACGTTGATGTGAAATCAGAATATTTGGTGTATATTCAGTATTTATTTGATGTGTTTTTAAATATTTGTATATTTTAGTTTATCAAAAATGTTAGAGAGAAAAATTTTCTCAAATTAAAAAAAACCTTGCCGGGCAATTTTACATAATTCTTGAATGTTAGCGCTGTGAAGAAGAAACGCCGCAACAGACTTCCAACAACACATCTTTTAAAATCAATTTTGTATACAATATTATTAAGATTGTGCAAAGCTGAAGCAACATTAGTACCAGACATCTTTGTCATTCAAATAATCGCCTGTATTTATAATAGGTTATCTTACAAAGTTGTTTTTAATGTGATTCTTAAACTTCTTCTCAATCATTTTAAAGATTTCCTCGTGTAGTTTAAATAGGGCAGACAGATAGACATATAAAAAAGGTTCGCTATTTTTTACGGAACCTTAAAAACAGATCAAGTGTTGCAGGTAGTTGTAATGAGGGCGTAATTAGTTAATTATTATGCGCGTACGCAAGTGTCAGCAGCTGGCGACGCGACCTGTTCGTCTAGTCGATGACAAGGGATCGGCATAAAGAGTAGTAGAGTAGGTAGAGACAAGGTCTATAAACCGTTTAAAAAAAATCTTCGTGACTTGGTCTTCGGGACCAGAGGTCGTGTGTTCCAACCCGGGGGGGGGGGGGGGGGGGTGGATGCCCTGCTGGATCCCTCACAATTTCTGTTCTATCCCTGTTTTTAATGTACTTTCCTGTACAGCCAACGCCACAGTCAAATCCACTTCGCCGTCAGCGCCTCTTTCTTCTTACATGGAACAAAGGAACTCATGTAGATTTGGCCTCGTGTTAGACTGACGTCTGACTCCCAAGAGTTTGGACGAGACCGGTTGGCCCGACCAGTCTGCGCTGCCGGGGCCCGGCGGGGGTCAATCAAAAGTCAATAATCAACGCACCTGGCACACTATTAGCATACGGTGCGATACCGTTGCCTGCCGCGCTGCTGGTGAGTTTTCGATTCCGAATAAGTCACGCGATATACGCTTTAAGATGACTAGTAACTCGAGAGTCGGTTAACCCCGAGGCACACCATATATCATCATGATATTAGCCCCCTGATGTCATTTGCTGAACATACGCCACCACACCCGGCCCTCCACCCTCCGCATACAGCCGCTTCCGGCCACCTTCCTTAGGCCGTCGTCGTCTTCCTGCGGTATCCACTCCAGAACTCGTCTGCCCCTAAGCACCAGCCTGTGCGAACACGTTTGTGTGTGCGTAAATTAATCGGTGACCTATCCCGCTACCAATAGAAGGGACAAAAAAATTGTAGGGGGATCAAGCAGGGCGCACCGGGAAAGAGCACTAACGCAAGTACCGGGTGTCCCCCCCCCCCCCCCCCCGTGATTCGGTCCGTATAACCGTGAGGTTGACCTACCATAGGGTGGAGCAGGGTCTGTGACCTATCCCGCAAACTAGATTGAATTGGTGATTCTTAGTTGTGACGATTAGGTGACTTATTCTAATTGCTTTTCAATAAATACAATACATAATTCATACTTCGTTCTGTAACATAAATACAATACATAATTTGTGCCTACCCCTAGGACGACGATGTATCGCCACTTTGCGCACTTTTTCATTCTGCAAAGATCGGTAAAACCGGTTCCACCTTTCTACTGTCGATCAGTGCGCAAAATTAGCTTAAAAATTTCATGGCAAATGGAACAAATCCAGTCGAGAATCATACATACATAACGTTCATGCCTTGGTCCCCGAGGGGTAATCAGAGACGATGTATCGCCACTTTGCGCGATCCTGACACACCTCTCTAGCCTCACTCACATCCATCAACCTTTTCATGCATCTCCTTTTGTTAATAACTTTAAGGCCTGTAGACTCCGGGTTCCCATAAAACACCAGGGTATATTCCTCAGTCCCGACTTCTGGCCCGAGGGAGTAGTGTTTAGACGTTTTAGGGATTCTAAGAGTAAAATCTCAAAAATTGTGTGATCTATCTTAATTAAGGTTATAATAATGTATGTATTTCTAGGTTAAGGTATTTATCTATGGGCCAAGTTGCCTGATAATAAACGATTTATTATTATTATTAATCTCACTGCGGACCCCAGCCTTTTTGAGGACATCACCAATGTGATCCTTGAACGTCCCACTTGTCGCACATTCTTACTGTAAATTTCTTTTACATCTCTCATATTCGGTAAGTAGGTCCTTATTACCCCCAAATGGGGCTTGTAGGTGACCAATTAGCGCTCTAAGGTAAAAATGTAGCTAGAAAAGCCCTAGGGCGGTAAGTAATTTAAAAAAAAAACTCTTCACTCTTTCAAAAAGTTCGCGTACATCTAACCATCATACTGGCAATAGACATAATGCATTCAGCCCAATGACAAAAGAGGTCGCTTCGCTATTCAGCCTTGTCTTCGTATGAGTATAATAGTCATCAATTTTAAATATCGAACGGCGAACGGTTTTTTTTCTACTTACCTCACAATCGAGATGTAAAGCAGAGTAGTTAGCTCGGGTGTAAGCATCAATTGCACCCTCGAACTATAGGGCTAAATATCACGGGCTGCAATTGATGCCTTACAGCCCTTGGCTACTAATCTACTATTGTCACTCTTCATTCACTCATACGCTCTAAATGCCCGGCGGCTGATATCGAGAATCTATAGTAGTTCGAGATATAAGTGTGTCCGCTGATAATGTATGCAGCCGTGAATTTAATTGGAACATTTGTATGCCGGCGGGGCTCGGCCGTCGTGAGAATGGCTGTATCGGGTTACCTGCCGCCCTGAGATTTGTTACCGCAATGACAACAGTACGGACACTGCGAATATTGTGCACTGCAATACTCTTTCAAAACGATACGAGATGTAGATGAGACGATCTCTATGTACTACTAGATGCAGCGTTCCAAACAATCGCTCTGTTCCACGCAAGTAGCCACAACTCTTTCACATTCACAATGAAACTTGTGCAGTTACTACTCAGAACATTTAATTATTTACTAAATATTGGCACCGTCAATAGGCCCACAGCTGGACATAGGCCTTCTCCAATGAACGCCACCACACCTGGTCCTCCGCCCTCCGTGATGCAACCAAAAAATTCTTAAACTATGCAACCAAAAAAACATACTGTAAATAACGAATTTTATCGAAATACAATTTCCTTGGTGATAGAGCAATTTATTTCTTAAATAAATAGATTGACGTCATCATCATCATGTCAGCCTTTAGACGTCCACTGCTGGACATAGGCCTTCCCCAATGAACGCCACCACACGCGGTCCTCCGCTCTCCGCTTCCAGCCACCTTCTTTAGGTCGTCGGTCCACCTGGCGGCGGGGCATCCCACCCTGCGTGTGCCAATCCGTGTTCTCCACTCCAGAACTCGTCTGCCCCAACGGCCGTCGGTTCTGCGACAGATATAGCCCGCCCACTGCCACTTCATTCTACGTCGGATCTCAATACGAATCATAAACTTCAAACAAACCCCGAGCACAGCCCTCTCCGTAGCTAGCTGAGCGACTTGAAACTTGTGGATCACGCCGACCTTCAGTGTCCACGATTCTGCGTCATACTAACTACTAACTGACTGACTGTTTTTTTTATTAGTGTCACTACTGTCTCTGCAGCTCTACGCGTTTAACCAAATTTCCTAGAACGACTATTAAAATTATCGACGAAACAATATGGAGGCGATATTGACGACATTTCGTCGACTACACGAGCGTCTTGTGAATTAGCATTAGATAAGTTCACGATCAAGGTTAGGACCTAGTAGCCAGGTGGGTTACAGTCTGTCCTTAGCGGAAATAAGTCCACTGCTGAACATAAGCCTCCTCAATAGAATGAAACTTTGGTGGGCTGTCCATTGGGGGATTTGCCATAGTCAGCACGCGGGCAGGCGGATTGGTGATCGCAGTAATGATCTTAATATAATAAATAATAATAATAAATATAAATATGTCAGACATTCACACCAATTATCCAGTCCCAAACTAGGCAGAGCCCTTGGTATGGTTACTAGATAACGGATAGACATACTTAAATAATAATATAAACATCCAAGACTTTGACAAACATTCATATTCACCATACGAACATTTGCCCCTAGCGGGATTCGAACCCGCAACTTCCGGCGTGGCAGTCAGACTACCCGTTCCGCCACGGAGGTCGTCAAACACACAACCTTCCCTCAACCCTCTTTTTCTCTTACCCTCGTCGCTCCAAATGTAGTCCTCCTAACTGATCCATCGCAATCCAAATTCTACCGACCATTACTTTCTTGCATACCAATGTAATGAATGTGAGTTTTTGGAAGCTATCAATTCGCATAACTTTTGACTGAGTTAGCCGATTGCGATGAAATAAAGCCTATTGTTACTCCGAATTAAGCCATGTTTTTTCTGAAAACTCCATCAGAATTGGTTCAGTAGTTTTATGTGATGCGTGCTTAAACAGACATAAAATCCAAAAATGATCTAAATGTGTTCTATTACTTATCATTGGACCCCCAAATTTTATTTTTATAATAATAAATAAATATGTCAGACATTCACACCAATTATCCACTCCCAAACTAGGCAGAGCCTGTGGTGTAGTTACTAGATAACGGATAGACATCCTATTGTAATAATATAATAAATACGAAAGTTTGAATATTTGGATGTTTGTTACTCAATCAGGCTCCAACCACTGGATGAATCTTGGCACACATATAGGTTAGGTTCTGGAATAGGACATAGGATAATTTTTATCCTGAAAAAAACATCGTATTACTACGGGAAATATTTAATAATTTGTAGTGTTAAGTTGTCCACGCGGACGAAGGCAACAGCTAGTGCTTAAATAAATATATAAACATCCAAGACTTTGGTACAAACATTCATTTTCACCATACGAACATTTGCCCCTAGCTGGATTCGAGCCCGCAACTTCCTGCGTGGCAGTCCGAGAGCTACCCCGTTCCGCCACGGAGGTCGTCAAATTAGAAATATGTAAATATCTTCAATGTACAGACGCGCAACTATTACGTTTTTATTTATTATAAAAATTGTCATTGTAAGTTTAAATATGTCTGCAACGAGTGCAGAACTACATCCTTCGGGCTATTGTGAATGCGCCCTGGTTCACTAAAATCGATGAGATACACGTATACCTCAACGCGCCGACTGTCGCTATGGAAATTGAGAGGTTCAAAAAACAGCACATAAATCGTCTTGCTTCTCACCCAAACCCACTTGCCGCTGAGCTGTTGGATAACTCAAAAGTGATCAAGAGACTGAAAAGGGGCCAAGTTATATGAACAGGGCAGTCGAGACACTGGTCTCGTCTCCCACAAACGCCCTTCTAACTCCATCAACAAATCCAATTAAAGTCTGTCGACTGCTTGAGGATTAAATTTAAAAAAAAAATATATATGTTCTCTGGCATTATCTACTGAAATTCTAATTTATATCAATATACACATCTAGGTGAATCGATATTTGTGAAAAAATTCTTATCACGACACGTGCGCTGAATCATGATCAATATTTGTCGATCAATATCTTATCCGCGTTCTTGTGATGGCGAAATTGTACCTACTCGACGTTTATAGCAACTATTTCACATACTGGAATATTTACATGACCTCAAAAAACATCGTGCTACCCAATTGTTATCTATTCATGTACAAAATGACCCTATTTCTGCCGCGTGATTCCCGGCTTAGAATAGGGCCACCCCCAATCTTACCGTGGGTGGTAAGATAGAAGTTTTTTCTGGATAAAAACTATCCTATGTCCTATTCCAGGACCTAACCTATATGTGTGCCAAGTTTCATCAAGATCCGTCCAGTGGTTGAAGCGTGATTGAGTAACAAACATCCAAATATCCAAACTTTCGTATTTATAATATTAGTAGGATAAGAAGACATCCTCGAGTGTTAGCTCACCCCCCCGGCATTTCGTACAAACGAACCGCACCTACTTACCACAGGCGCACCAACCAAACGTGCGTGTGTGTGCGTAAACTATCGAGAGAGGGACAGCGCTATACGTCAACACATAAGTGTTTCTCTTTCTAACTTACAGCGTCGATCTCCTTAAGAAATAACTGCTCGTTGGTGGAAAACTTGAGGACGACAACGGGAGAAAGTCGGATGGTGGTCCCAACATACATACATACATACAAACATACATACATACACACATACATACATACATACATACATACATACATACATACATACATACATACATACATACATACATACATACATACATACATACATACATACATACATACATACATACATACATACATACATACATACATACATACATACATACATACATACATACGAAGTACAGACTATAGTATCTCGCGTGCTGGCTTATATGTAGGAGACGTTTACTGTACTGTACGCGGCTGCGCAGGCGCAGGGAGGGCGCTGCGCCCGCGCATGCGGCAGGTGCGTTAACGGAATCCTGTTTGGAACCTCTCAGTGGCGCGTACTGCCCTCGTCACAAAAATACAAGCATATAAGTGAAAGAAAGCTTGTTCAATGTCTCATAAACGTACCTACAAAATTCAGTGCAAGACAGATTGAATCCTACGCAACATGTAAGAAAGTCAATGTTACGCTGAGCCGCTAAATCATGCACAATTGGTACGCCATTAGTCTAGATGCCCCTGCAGTCGGGGCCGCGCTGCTTAGGTATATTTTTGTATGTATGTAAACGCTTTATTGTAGCAAAATTAACAACAACGAAAATAAATAAAATAATAAAGCTGTGTACAAAGGCGGACTTATCCCACTTAGGGATCTCTTCCAATCAACCTTAGAGTAACTGAAAGGACTGGCATAATGCGTTTAGTACCACTATGATAAAATAAACGTACCCTTCAAATAAAAAATAATAATAAAAAAAATATCTCAGCCATTCACACCAATTATCCAGTCCCAAACTAGGCAGAGCCTGTGGTATGGTTACTAGATAACGGATAGACATACTTAAATAAATATATAAACATCCAAGACTTGGGTACAAACATTCGTATTCATCATATGAACATTTGCCCCTAGCGGGATTCGAACCCGCAACGTCCGGCGTGGCAGGCCGAGAGTTACCAGTTCCGCCACGGAGGTCGGAAATATACACTGACACTAAAGTATGCATAAAATATTACCTAAACATAAATGATACAATATATACACGAATAATACAACTATCTATTATATATTACATGAACCCTGTTTTTATACCTAAAGGTTCAGTTTTTTTTTATTATAAGGTCCTGCTTACAGAGTACATAACCAACCACCTAACCAGGATAAAGCAAGTACACGCATTCATATTAAAATTAGCCTCCATACAAATACATTATCCATATTTACGTGCGCTGTCGGGCAAGAGATCCTTCACCGTTATTCATTACGTATAGAGTTTAAAATCCAATTAAATACAAGCAAATGTAAAATTTAATTTACCATTTTATTATCCACCCTACGACGATCTGATGTGAAAAGGTCGTAACTTACATTTCGATTAAAACGCGGTCAGATTTGAAGGGTTCTGCAAAATATATGCGATTATATTTTTATTGTTGACTAGTAGTGCCCGCGACTTCGCTCGCGTGGACTAAAGATTTTTTTTTTAAATTAAAGGTGAAATTTACTTAGTATCAATCCCCTTCCCCCTTTTCTTTGCTCCCGCACCCGCACTCACTTCTGCCACTGCCACCGTAGCCTTAACTAATCGCAATCTGAATTTCGCCGAGCATTATATTCTTTGAGTTTTTGAAAACTATAAATTAGCATAACTTTTGATTGAATAAGCCGATTTCGATGAAATAATTTCGAAATGTTACTCCAAATTAAGCCGTATATTTTTCTGAAAACTTCATTAGAATTCGTACAGTAGCTTTTACGTGATGCGTTCACAAACAAAGATAAACAGACAAAAATTCTATAAATGATCTTAATGTATCCTTTTACCCTCAAAATTTTGTTTTTTGCTAACATTTTCATTTAGTATATTATAAAAACCAAGTTTTAAATGAATTAAGTAAGACGACCAGGATCCACAGCAGTTTTAGTAGCAACTTATGAAATATCTTAGAAGTATGTGTAGTTTATGTATTTATTATTTACTATCTGTTGCCCGCGACTTCGTTCGCGTGAACAATTTAATATCACAAATTATTACGTATTTCCTGTAGGAATGGGATGTTTTTCCGGATAAAAACTATTCTATGTCCTATTCCAGGATCTAACCTATATGTGTGCCAAGTTTCATCACGATCCGTCCAGTGGTTGCAGCGTGATTGAGTAACAAACATCCAAACTTTCTCATTATAATATTAGTAGGATAGGATTTTTATGTATCTAAATTGAGTATCGCTGGTAGACTGGCAGAAATCTCTTAAAGATATAAGCATTACCATTTGTACATGTTTTTCCCCCTTTTTTGTGGTTTTTCAATAAAACCTAATATTATAAATGCAAAAGTTTGGATATTTGTATGTTTGTTACTCAATCATGCTTCAACCACTGGACGAATCTTGATGAAACTTGGCACACATAGGTTAGGTCCTAGAATAGGATAGTTTTTATCCCGAAAAAACATATCATTCCTACGGGAAATACATAATAATTTGTGATGATAAGTTGTCCACGCGGACGTAGTCGCGGGCAACAGCTAGTAAATATAAATATATAATAGTGCCACAGAATATAGTCGTATCTGAGCAATGAGTAAACAATTTTATTGCGGGCCCTTAAAAAATCCAATGATTTCTTTAATCCCATACAAGAGACAAGTTGAACGACCGACTCGTGTTGAAAAAAGGCTAAAATCCGATGGGGGAACGATTTGAATAGCAGAAACGTCCGCTGTATAGGACCGACCCTTCGGCCTCGAGCGCGAGGACTCAAAGACAAGTAATTGCACGAAATTAATAAGCGGTGCGCGTGAGCACGCGACGGGATCGTGAAATTATTATATTTTGGAGTTGCGACGTTTTGGCTAATGGCTTTGTTTGATGTGACTTTTTTTGCTACGTCACTTGGGACGGAGTAGAGTTGATTTAACTGATTTTGAACATTTTCTTTGCGACGTGGTTCCCGGCTTGGAATAGGGCAAGTAGCATCTTCCCGTGGGTGGGTGTCGTCAAGGCGACTAAGGGATTGCACCAGGGACGGGCAGCAGCGTTCTCTTGTGTACATTAAGATCATTATTGCGATCACAGTTTGATGGGTACGTTTCTTTTATAATTTTGGTACTAAACGCATTATACTAGTGCTTTCAGTTACTCTAAGGTTGACTGGAAGAGATCCCTATAGTGGAGTAAGTCCGCCTTTGTACACAACTTAATTCTTTTATTTATTTTTGTTGTTGTTAATTTTGGTACAATAAAGCACTGCAGGAAGACCGTGTGGTTTCCGGTAGAGTAGAATAGGACCACTCCAACTCTTCCCGTGGATGTCGTACAAGGCGACTAAGGGAATACATTATAAAACATCAATCAGGCCTCCCCAACCCGTCTGGCCAGCGCGGGGAGTGTAGGCCAAATCCTCCGTCTGTCTCCGGCAGATGAGAGAGGGTTGTGCTCCTGCAGTGGAGACAACAATAACCTGATGATGATGGTGATGAAAGCACTGCAAGTGAATGTCTGAATATTTTTTTTCAATCATCGCTATCTGAATTCCGTTGTGCATTACACTTATACTAATATGCGAGATATTGTGGTTTGGATACAACCTACAATTTGCTCAAGTTCTTATTAGTAGAAAACTCAGAACAGTTACAAAGCATTTCTTTTCAAATTACTATTTTCTTCCACAAAACTTAATTACAGCACAATCTTGTGCGCTATTACGATCAGGACATGGGGCTCATATGCGCAATTGGAAAGGCGGTTTGCGGAAAAATAGATTTTCCTTGAAAACTGCCCGATTATAGGCTAGAATAAATTGCTGAACTACACCCCCGAGGCAGCCTGTACGCTCGACCCAGAATCTTGATCTAATAACCAATCCATCATGTGGCATTGATGTTGTTGCGGTCTAAAAATTGAACCCTACGTTTTATAACCAGTTTTTTTTTGTTCTTGATGGGTTTACGACCTCAATCTCACCTGATGGTAGGTGACGATGAGGCCTAAGGTTGAGTGCGCTTACCCATAAGATGCCTATTCACTCTTCCTTTAAAAAGATCCAAGTTGTACTTGTCCGGAAATACCCAAGGTGGCAGGGAGTAAGGATGAAGTCCCCCACGCCACAGGCCACACGACGACACTCTGAACAACCATAATTTAACAGTTATAACATTTATTAATTTCTTGAAAAATATCGTTGAATAAAAGTTTTTTTTATTTATTATAATATAGTAATTATATTGAAACACAAAATACCCACCACATACATTTCAATTTCATACCTAGGTCAAGCAAGGTATAATAACCAAAAAATAACAGGCAACCAACTTCCTATATTGCTGTCCCATTAAATATTAGAATAACAAATTATTATTTTAAAATATTACGTTTCATGTGCAATAAAGATTGTGATCAGAGAAAAAGCGTATTTTGTCTTGAATTCACACGTTATTTTATAGTATTAGTAATGTAATCAAACTATTCGAATAACTCGAATACGAATGCTGGTAGTATTCGAATAGTAAATAAGGGCGAATACTCGAATAATTCGAATACTCGGATACACGAATACACGAATTGATTACGTTTCATGTGCAATAAAGATTGTGATCAGAGAAAAAGCGTATTTTGTCTTGAATTCACACGTTATTTTATAGTATTAGTAATGTAATCAAACTATTCGAATAACTCGAATACGAATGCTGGTAGTATTCGAATAGTAAATAAGGGCGAATACTCGAATAATTCGAATACTCGGATACACGAATACACGAATTGATTACGTTTCATGTGCAATAAAGATTGTGATCAGAGAAAAAGCGTATTTTGTCTTGAATTCACACGTTATTTTATAGTATTAGTAATGTAATCAAACTATTCGAATAACTCGAATACGAATGCTGGTAGTATTCGAATAGTAAATAAGGGCGAATACTCGAATAATTCGAATACTCGGATACACGAATACACGAATTGATTACGTTTCATGTGCAATAAAGATTGTGATCAGAGAAAAAGCGTATTTTGTCTTGAATTCACACGTTATTTTATAGTATTAGTAATGTAATCAAACTATTCGAATAACTCGAATACGAATGCTGGTAGTATTCGAATAGTAAATAAGGGCGAATACTCGAATAATTCGAATACTCGGATACACGAATACACGAATACACGAATTGATTACGTTTCATGTGCAATAAAGATTGTGATCAGAGAAAAAGCGTATTTTGTCTTGAATTCACACGTTATTTTATAGTATTAGTAATGTAATCAAACTATTCGAATAACTCGAATACGAATGCTGGTAGTATTCGAATAGTAAATAAGGGCGAATACTCGAATAATTCGAATACTCGGATACACGAATACACGAATTGATTACGTTTCATGTGCAATAAAGATTGTGATCAGAGAAAAAGCGTATTTTGTCTTGAATTCACACGTTATTTTATAGTATTAGTAATGTAATCAAACTATTCGAATAACTCGAATACGAATGCTGGTAGTATTCGAATAGTAAATAAGGGCGAATACTCGAATAATTCGAATACTCGGATACACGAATACACGAATTGATTACGTTTCATGTGCAATAAAGATTGTGATCAGAGAAAAAGCGTATTTTGTCTTGAATTCACACGTTATTTTATAGTATTAGTAATGTAATCAAACTATTCGAATAACTCGAATACGAATGTTGGTAGTATTCGAATAGTAAATAAGGGCGAATACTCGAATAATTCGAATACTCGGATACACGAATACACGAATTGATTACGTTTCATGTGCAATAAAGATTGTGATCAGAGAAAAAGCGTATTTTGTCTTGAATTCACACGTTATTTTATAGTATTAGTAATGTAATCAAACTATTCGAATAACTCGAATACGAATGCTGGTAGTATTCGAATAGTAAATAAGGGCGAATACTCGAATAATTCGAATACTCGGATACACGAATACACGAATTGATTACGTTTCATGTGCAATAAAGATTGTGATCAGAGAAAAAGCGTATTTTGTCTTGAATTCACACGTTATTTTATAGTATTAGTAATGTAATCAAACTATTCGAATAACTCGAATACGAATGTTGGTAGTATTCGAATAGTAAATAAGGGCGAATACTCGAATACACGAATTGCATGCCCTAGTTGTGCGCTCGCCTCAGTCAGTCGTGGATTCAAAGCTCGCCCGTACCAATAAATTTTTCCAAACTTATTTATAGTACCACAGGCATTTTGGTTAAAGAAAACATTTTATGGATTTATAGGCATAGAGGACAGGGTTTTGGCACAAAAGATCCAGAAGGGTCAAAGTGTCGCCAGGTCTTCCTGCACTAAGGATTACTAAGTTGGAATTTTTCCACTGTGGCGTTAGTAGAAATATTCCTAAGACTTATCAGATATTTCCAATTCCAGGTCATCGACACACACCCTGACAAACAAACAAATTCCATTGCGTTTTTATCTACCCTTCCTCACCACCCCACCTGTACAAATCTGTATACGAACGGACAGACACGCGGTCAGGTTATAGTAATAATAACGAGCGACGCACGCGCTGCCTACGACAGATGTTCGCGTTCGGGACTATTCGGAACTGCTCGGGAGAAGTCGGAGAGAAAAGGTCCCTTTTAGATATTTTTTTTGCGTTTTCACAAAGTTATCTATGCGGTTAACTATGTCGCCATTGTAGTAGATTTTGAGTGTCGTTCGATGTTTGGCCGCGTTCTTTGGTATGTTTGTAGGATCATCCTATGAGGGAAGTTTTAATGCGTTATTTGCGTTTGCTAGAGTGGTTGTTCCTATGCTTTCAGTTACTTGATTGGCTTAATGCCACGGACCCCCATTTTTAAAAATAAAAAAAATTAAATATTTTGTTATTTTCTCTACACAAAAGTTACAGATAAAAAGAAAAACTATTTAATAATGTATATTATATTTATATATTATTGGTAAATATTTATTTATATACTTATATTTTTTTTTACCGTGTAGAATATATTATAATCTATGTAAGTGGGTATATAGTTTATATGAGTATATGTATGTATATGTTTTTTTTATTTACGTACACACTATGTCTGCCTCTCTTATTTCAATTATCTCTCTCGCGGGTCTGCTGGAAGAAATCTCTCTCAGAGATAAGTTCGCCCTTTGTACTTGTGTTTCTTTTAATGTATTATTTTTTGTTTTATCTGTGTGTGTGCAATAAAGAGTTAAATAAATAAAAAACAAGAGCTAAATACCGTTATAAAATCATAAAAACCTTTGCGAGAGACTGTAAAGCCTTCTGGCTGTATGACAAATCACCAGGCTCTCAACACCAATGAAGAGAGTAACGTAACGTAAAAAAGGTCAGTCTATTAAATACAAACTATCCCCCAGTTCTTCTATTTTGCGAAATAGGTGCCGATTTTCCACCAGGTCACGCTCTAGCAGCCTTTCCACTGTCTTAGTAAATTAAATAAATCCCACATATACATACACTTATCTCATCAGAAACTAGGATTTTCTCCTGTGCTATGGGAATTAAACAAGGATTGGACAAATTACAAATATAACATCCAGTTCGGGACCAACTTGTACAAGGTTGTCAATCCGCAATGGGAATCAAACCCACGACCTCTGGCTCTCGAGCCCAATAACCAAACCATGAAGCCAACGAGGTGGTCAAAGGCGGTAATAGATTTTATACATCAACTAGCTGACCCGTGCCCACTTCGTTGGGCGGTAAACATTTTCCGACTATCACGAAAAAGTCTTTTCATTTTTCGGGTTAATATATAGCCTATGGCACTCGCAAATAACGTGGCTTTCTATTGGTAAAAGAATTTTCAAAATCGGTTCAGTAGATCCAGAGATTACCCGCTACAAACTTTACCTCTTTATAATATTAGTATAGATTATTGTACTATTTTAACATTAAAACAAGACTTAAGTATATACTAGAGAATTATTAGCCCTGGCGCTGTATTTTTGTTATCGTCAGCCGAAATACGTCCACTGCTGAACATAAGCCTCTCCATGGAGGCCTCATCCTCACTTACCGTCAGGTGTGATTGAGGTCAAGCGAAAACAATAATAAAAAAAAACTTGGTGGGCTGTCCATTGGGGGATTTGCTATAACCACCACGCTTGGCAGGCGGATTGGTGATCGCAGTAACGATCTTAATATACACAGGAGAACGACACCCACGAGAAGACTGAAGGGTCTTTTAGTGACAACGAAGACGAATATTTTTATAAAGGGTGGTCCTACATGTCCTAAGTCACAAAAATATCTAGCTGATACATGAACCCCCACTTAGCACACAATGCTGACATCTCAGCGCTGCCGGTGGTGTTATGTTGCCCCGCATGTCTCGGAAGGAGGATGAAGAACGTAGAGGTGGGGGGGACCACCCTCAAAACGATAGTACAAGAGCTATGGTGAAATCGCAAAATCTTTATTAATTGTATGCAAACTTGATTTTTAAAAGATGTGTTGCGTGAAGTTTGTTGCGCCGTTTCTTCTTCACAGCGCTAACACCTAGGAAGCGGTAGTCGATAAAAAATGACGTGTATAAATGTACCAAGTGTACTCATATGCAATAAATGATTTTGACTTTGACTTTTTAAATTCTAATTTCAACTTTATCATAATTGGATAAGGTGCTATAGCTGGTCACTTAATTCGGAATGTGACTACTTACATCACCAGACTTAAGGCAGAAACACATTTACCACACGCGACGCCACGCATCAACTAATAAATCATGTATTTTTCAATAAATCGTAATAATATCACGATTTTTTTAAATTTTATGATATTGTTTGATTACACTATAGTGAGACAGCTATTTGGGGCGACAGCCTCTTCAGCTTCACTTGAAAGAGTTTTTTCTACATTTGGCATTGTTCACACTAAATTACGGAATAGATTGCGAACAGAAAAAGCGGGCTTAAATAAAATTTAAGACAACTAAAATAGTATAAAAGCATTTTTCAAAAATAGGATGAAGTAAGATATGTTGTTTTGACTGCCAACCTGAATAGGTAACGGAATTTCACTAAAACTTTACTGAGCACATTTGGTCAAGTGGTTATTGCACCGGCCTACCGTGCGAGGGGTAGTGGGTTCGATTCCAGGTCGGAACTTTAGAAAAATATCGTTTTAATTTGGCCCGCTCGAAGCTGCCCCGAGTGTACATACTCTGCGGCAGTCGTCAAGTCGCGGCCGACAGCGAGATCGTCTGTCGCACGGTCGCGCGGCGCGTCTATATACGTGTCGCGCATTCACCCGCGGCAAATACATTTTTTTTATTTTGTTTAAATAATAATAAATATGTCAGACATTCACATCAATTATCCAGTTCCAAAATAGGCACAGCCTGTGTTATGGTTACTAGATAACGGATGCACATACTTAAGTAAACATATAAACATCCAAGACTTTTGTACAAACATTCATATTCATCATACGAACATTTGCCTCTGGCGGGATTCGAACCCGCAACCTCCGGCGTGGCAGGCCGAGAGCTACCCCGTTCCGCCACGGAGGTTGTCAAATATTATAATAATGATATTGATTTAGCAGATGCACATTTAGAGAGTTAGGTACTCGTACATGCTATTTACTTATTCTAAGACCTTTAATTTTTAAATTTAATTCTACCTAAGACGTATGTATGTAAACGCTTTATTGTACCAAAAATAACAACAACAACAATAATAAAATAGGAATTAAACTGTGTACAAAGGTGGACTTATCCCACTTAGGGATCTCTTCCAGTCAACCTTAGAGTAACGTATCTACCTAAATTATAGAAACTTGATTCACTATTACCTCTTCACTGTAAATTCCCAAACTCTGGAAAGCGGCGACGTCGGTATAAATCTTACTGGGGCCCTGCTAGAGACACAGAGGGGCCCTGGGGTGGGCCCCTCGCGGGGGGCACGCGTGCCATTGTGCCGTGACGTACGGAGCGATTTACGTGAAATAATGACGGTAGGATAAGTGAATTGAAGGAAGGTTTGTCTTTAGTTTAAGAGGCTTCGAACATTAAAGCTCTGGTCTTGATGTTATTTAATAATAATCTTTATTTATTGCGGCAATAAAACCATAATACAATAAAATATAATTGCAAGTAATGTAAAATAAAATAAATACACATATATAGTACAATCTATTGCCCGCGACTTCGTCCGCGTGGACAACTTAACATCACAAATTATTATGTATTTCCCGTAGGAATGGGATGTTTTTTCGGGATAAAAACTATCCTATGTCCTATTCCAGGATGTTAGATCCATCTATATGTGTGCCAAGTTTCATCACGATCCGTCCATTTGTTTGAGTAACAATTGAGTAACAAACATCCAAATATCTAAATATCCAAACTCTCGCATTTATATTAGTAGGACTAGGTATTGTCCGCGACTTCGTCCTCGTGGACAACTTAACATTACAAATTATTATAAGAGGGTTAACGCAGCAGTAAGTTCGAAGACTGATTTAAAAAGAAATGATTTGTTCCGTTCTTAAGTATAACTTATACACACTTAAGTTGTAACATAATTCTGTAGTCCACAATCTAGTTATTCATAACACTGATCGTTCGATCGTTGGGGCAGACGAGTTCTGGAGTGGAGACCGCGGATCGGCACTCGCACTCGACCTGAAGAAGGTGGCCGGTAGCGGCTGGATGCGGAGGGCGGAGGACCGGGTGTGGTGGCGTTAATTGGAGAAGGCCTGTGTCCAGCAGTGGACTTCTAGGGGCTGACATGGATTGATGGAGGCGAATCCAGACCGTGGACACTGACGGTGGGCCTGATCCACAAGTTCCAGGTCACTCAGCGCGCTATGTAGAATGCTATGCTCTTGGTTTCTTTGAAGGATATGATTCGTAATTAAGAGATCCGATGAACGAATGTTACCGACATAGCCCAAAAGGATTAGCAAGCTGAAGTGGCAGTGGGCGGGCTACACCTGTCGCAGAGCCGACAGCCGTTGGGGCAGACGAGTTCTGGAGTGGAGACCGCGGATCGGCACTCGCTGGGGGGGACGCTCCGCCGGCAGGTGGACCGACGACCTGAAGAAGGCCGGAAGCGGAGGGCGGAGGTGTGGTGGCGTTCATTGGGGAAGGCCTATGTCCAACAGTGGCCGTTTAAGGGCTGATATGATGATGATATGCTGAATCCAAAGAAACTTTAAGCGATAAGTCCGCCCAGATGTACCATGTGTAAGCTACTTCATTATTGCATCTGTGTAATTTTTTTATCGTGCAATAAAAAGTATTGCCGTGTGGTTCCCGGCTTAGAATAGGGCCACCCCTATCTTCCTGTGGTTGTCGTCATGGCGACTAAGGGATTGCACCAAGGACGGGCAGCAGCGTTGTCCTGTGTGTGTATGTTAAGATCATTGCTGCGATCACAAATCCGCCTACCAAGCGTGGTGATTATGGCAAATCCACCAATGGACATCTACCCAAAAGTGGTATTATATTGGGGAGGCTATGTCCAGCAGTGGATGTATTTAGGCTGATGATGATGATGACGATGAAAGAGTAATTGAATTGAATTGAAAAATTCCTTCATACAATACAATAGTTATCACAGATTTGTTTTTTCTTACATTTACACAAAGGCCTTTCAGTGGTCTAAATATCAAAGTGCAAGTTGGTTAGGCCTATCTCCAGGGTTGTCACAGCACCCTCGATTGGATTCTGATGCAACCGTTCCTGGTTTGTAAAAGATTGTGGAGTTCGGAGGGGTCCCTTGTCACAATGAATGGAATAACATACATACGGCGTGAGCCCTGGTCCCAGAGGGGTAGGCAGAGACGATGTACGCAATCTAATGTCGCAAAGTGGCTTTCCTTCGCCCGCTTTTCGCCCCGTGATACCCCTTGACGTGATGTGTTGCGAACAACATCGCCGCCTTGTTGAGGTACCACGGTTATCTAGGGAAATAATTGTCCACCTCATCAGAGCCCCGCATGACTCGGTAAGGCTAATAGTGCCTAGTGAATGGAATAATTCTTAAAATAAATAAATAAATAATGGGCTCGATTCTGAAGGCACGCATTTAAAATTTGACAGCTCTAAAATTGGTTTCGTCTTTATCTTCATAATACTGTGTGACAAGGATAGCAACAGTTTTAGTGCTGTAAAATTTTTACGCTGTGCCTTCAGAATCGAGCCCAATATTTATTTATTTTATCAGGGCTTGGAGTAGCTCCATATTTCGCCAGTGTGTAAGTTGAGTACTGACGCACTTTACTGTTTTTTAACGCTATAACTACAATAAAAATTATAAAAAAAAACACAATACAATACACTTTATTGCACAAACAAATACAGTTACACGTCATAAAAGTTTCAAATAGTACAATTTAGGCGGTCTTATCGCTTTAAGCGATTTCTTCCAGACAACCTTTCGTATACCAATAACATAAGAAGATCTATGAAGATGAAGAACTGAAGATCTATGGGGAATGTCCGTTAAAGTCATAAATTCAGTTCTTACGGTTCTTGCGCCTTACCTAGCTTTTATATTTAACATGAGTATTGATCAAGGGGTTTTCCCTGATCTTATGAAGCACAGTAAAATCATACCACTTTTTAAATCTGGTGACAAACAAGATCCCAGTAATTTTAGACCAGTGTCAGTTCTGCCTGTGCTTAGCAAGATATTCGAGAAGATCATACTCAATCAATTGCTTTGTCATTTCAATCTTAAACTACTCCTTCACGATCGTCAGTTCGGTTTTACTAAGGGACGTTCCACAACCGACGCAGCAGTCATGCTTGTTAAGCATATCCATGATGCTTGGGAAGACTTCCATGATGCAATAGGCGTCTTCTGCGACCTCTCCAAGGCATTTGATTGTGTTGATCACGAAACTTTGCTACTTAAACTGAAACATTATGGCGTTAAAGACAGAGCATTCGAATTACTTAAATCTTACTTAGAAAATAGAGTACAAAAAGTAGATAAAAACGGAATTCGGTCATCTGGGTCATTCGTGAAAATGGGGGTACCCCAGGGTTCAGTTCTGGGCCCATTTCTTTTTCTTGTATATATAAATGACTTGCCCTTTTTAATACAAAACATGTCTAATATAGATTTATTTGCCGATGACACTTCGCTGATTTTTAAAATTAGCAGAAAAGATTGTGAACTTGCTGAGGTAAATAATACTCTCACGCAAATTTTTAACTGGTTTAGTGTAAATAACCTTGCATTAAATACAAAGAAAACTAAATGTATTAAATTCTCTCTACCAAATGTAAGAAATGTAGAAAACAATGTGACATTAGGTAATGACACACTAGAATTTATTAAAAGTACTGTGTTCCTGGGTATAACTATAGATTCATCTTTACAATGGGGACCCCACATAACTTCATTAGCTGGCAGATTAAGTTCTGCCGCCTACGCCGTAAGGAAAATCAGACAATTAACCGATGTTGCTACCGCGAGGTTAGTGTACTTTAGCTACTTCCACAGTATCATGGCATACGGTGGGGTCAAGCAGCAGATATAGAGACCATTTTTATCTTGCAAAAAAGAGCAGTTAGGGCAATCTATAATCTGCGTTGTAGAGACTCATTAAGAGAAAAGTTTAAAGAAATAAGCATATTAACAGTAGCTGGTCAATTCATTTTAGATAATATTTTATATGTCAGAAAAAATGTATCTCTCTTTTTGAGGCACTGTGACAATAATAGTTATAATACAAGAAATAAAAATAAACTTGTTTTACCAGGTTTAAGACTAAGTAAGGTCAGTAAATCGTTCACGGGGCAATGTATATGCTTCTACAACAAACTACCAGAGGAAATTTTAAATATGACGGACAGAAAGTTTAAGATTCACATTAAAAAACAACTTTGTAAGAAAGCCTATTATAAAGTAAACGATTATTTGAATGACAAAGATGCCTGGTACTAATGTTAATCCAGCTTCGCAAAATCTTTATTAATTGTATGCAAACTTGATTTTTAAAAGATGTGTTGCGTGAAGTTTGTTGCGCCGTTTCTTCTTCACTGCGCTAACACCTAGGAAGCGGTAGTCGATAAAAAAATGACGTGTATAAATGTACCAAGTGTACTCATATGCAATAAATGATTTTGACTTTGACTTTGACTATAATTTCGTATAACACAGTTCGGTATACCAATTCATAAATAATTTTTTTTATTACTGATGGGTTTGCGCTTGCCCTCAATCTCACCTGATGGTAAGTGACGATGAGGCCTAAGGTGGAGCTCTGTACAAGTTGGTCCCGGTCTGGATGCTATATTTGTGAACTGTCCAATCCTTGTTTAACTTCCTTAGTAAATGAAATGAAATGAATTTTCATAGGTATAGAAAGGATTACATGTCATAGTTAGAGCTCAGCTATGTCCCGCCACGTGGGCATACAACATTGTGTCGCAGTAAAGCATGCATATAAAAACAAAGTTACAAAAAAAAATTAAGAGTTAAGTACAGGAGAAAATGTATGTATATGTATATATTATGTAAAATTTATTTATTAGTTTAGTTCAAAAAATTTGTACGTTGAAGTGGCAGCGGGCTGGTCACATCTGTCGGAGAACCGATTACCGCTGGGGTAAACGAGATCTCGAGTGCAGACCGCGACTGGGCAAGCGTAGTGTGGGACGCATCTAGCCAGATGGAGCGACGTTCTGCGTAAGGCGGCTGGCAGTGACTGGATGAGAAGAGCCGAGGATCGGGTTCAGTGGCGCACCCTGGGAGAGGCCTATGTCCAACAGTGTACTATTTCATGGTGATGATGGTTTGTTTTTGAGGATCATCACTACCAGAGGAAATCTTAAATATGACGGACAGAAAGTTTAAGATACACATTAAAAAACAACTTTGTAAGAAAGCCTATTATAAAATAAACGATTATTTGAATGACAAAGATGCCTGGTACTAATGTTAATTCAGCTCCGCAAAATCTTTATTAATTGTATGCAAACTTGATTTTTAAAAGATGTGTTGCGTGAAGTTTGTTGCGCCGTTTCTTCTTCACAGCGCTAACACCAAGGAAGCGGTAGTCGTTAAAAAAATGACGTGTATAAATGTACCAAGTGTACTCATATGCAATAAATGATTTTGACTTTGACTTTGGATACTTAACGCCAAGTCAAGTAATGGTACGCGACAACCCTGCCTTAAACCCTATATAGGATGATCAATAAATCAGCAGGGAATTACCTCTGTAATTGCTATTTGAATCTTTTATACGGCGGATGTTTTTGTGACGTGGCCCAGTAAGGTGAACACGGAAACAATTTTCTCTATATTTTTCATGATTACATAAATTATATATATTTTTTATTATAATATTCCATATGGGAACAGGTGATGTAAAATGGGGTCTGCCCTAGGGAAACGTAACAGCATGCTAGTAAAAGCAATACCTAGGCTATTTACAGTTATTAATTATTTTATCGTATAGCATAATTTTAAATCCATTTTAAATTATATTTTTTCAAGAGAGTTGCAGTTGCGTTAGCTTATAAATCGTCCATGTGTGTATGGTCTGGTTATATATGGTATTGTATCTTATATGTTTATACGTAATACTAGTTTTTACGTGATGCATGCACAAACTAACAGACGAACAGATAAACACAAAAAATTCAAAATTGTTCTTAATGTGCTCTGTTACTTATCCTTAGACCCCCAAATATATATTTTTATTATAAATATTTTCAATGTACAGACACGCGAAGTTTTTATGTTTATTTATTAAATGCTTGGCTACTATTTAAGGCTGACTTGACGATCGAAAGCTGTAAATAACTTAAACCGCTCCACTACCATCGCGACGGCAAAAATTGAAAATGACGTCGGACTTTAAAAAGTTAACAAAAAGGAAGTTGAAAGTGGAAGCCACCCCGAACAACACTTAGGAGCGGAAGTAGTCTAAATCGATGCTGGGGAACAGTTAGGAAGTTACAGAGCTGGCGCCTATTACGTATTGCGTGTTACATACTGCTAGTGTTGCCAGGTCGGATCTGTTAAAATTCGCGGCGGGAGGTCAAAATTAAATTTGTGCCGTGTGGTTTCCGGTAGAGTAGAATAGGACCAGTCCAACTCTTCCCGTGGATGTCGTACAAGGCGACTAAGGGAATACATTATAAAACATCAATCAGGCCTCCCCAACCCGTGTGGCCAGCGCGGGGAGTGTAGGCCAAATCCTAATTTTAAGATACAGACGCTTCTAAATGAGGACATTTTAAGATATAGTCATTTTAAGAATTAAAATTAAAATATTCTTTATTAATTTATTATGCACCAAATATAAAATTTTATAAAAAAAAAATTACGTAGAAGGATTTGGTGTACAACGGCGGTTTCAGTAATTTCTTCCAGGCAACCTTTGGGTGGTGTCAAATTTTTGATGAGAAGAATTGTTAAATTCTAGAAGTAGACATTTAAGAAATTGACATTGTCCAATGAAACGGTTTCAAATCCTAAAGCAGAAGGGGGGGGGGGGGGGGGGAAGGCAAATTACCACTAAGTAAATTAAAAATTAAAAACTTTAGTTTATTGCTAAACAGCCTCTTCAATAGAATGCCATTTTTGGTGGGCTGTCCATTGGGAGATTTGCCATAATCACCAGGGTTGGTGATCGCAGTAATGATCCCTTAGTCGCCTTGACCACACCCACGGAAGGTTGGGAGTGACCCTATCCTAAGCAGGGAGCCACACCGCCGTTATCTAATAAATAAAATCGTAAACTTCGCGTGTCTGTACATTGAAGATATTATTAATAAAAAAATGGGGGGGGTCTAAGGATAAGCAACAGAACACATTTCGATCATTTTTGAAATTTTTGTCTGTTTGTCTGTGAGTTTGTGCACGCATCACTTAAAAACTACTGAACTGATTTTGACGGACTATTCACAGAAACATGGGGCTCAACTTAACTTAACATTTAGTCTTTATTTTATCGCAAACCTTTTACTCAATAAAAAGTTATGGACATTTTTAGTTTTCAAATACATTAGTAGGCAAGGTTAGTATGCAATATATTGTACATAATTTCCTTACTATTCAGATTGCGATGAGTTTGGACTACATTTGGAGAGTGGGAGTGGGCGTGGGAAAAGGGGATTGGGATATGAAATTAAATATATTTATTTGCTAGAACAGGTTACATATATATTATATAGGATATTGAGTTTGAGTGGGAGGCGGAGGCGGGTGCGCGAGCGGTAATGGGTGCGGATTCTGTAGTTCACGCGAGCGGAGCGCAGCTAATATTGTACAAATAAAAGTGAACAGCAGCGTGTATTAGATGCCATCGTCTATCGCGACACGGCGAACCACTCGCGGCGGTCGGCCATAGAAAACTTTTAAACGGCAAAGTTTGCGAGGCCGCGCGGGCCTATGCAGCGTAGCGGACGGCCCCTGCATGTTTTATGAACTTGCGCGTATTAGCGTGCCTCTGGAGTCCTTACCAGAACCACCGGTAAAGTTTAAAGTTATTTGTTTTAGGGTATCTGACTAGACATACCACGCTCTCGCAGGAAGCATTTTTTCGGTCTTCTACAGGTTAGGTACATTTTGGGGAGTGTGCCCAGGAATTGCACGATTTGATCATCACCGGACTACCAAGCGTGGTGAGGGACTTCATCCTTATGCAGTAGACATACCACGCTCTCGATCGAAGCCGGTTTTCTACAGGCCATCAGGTATTACACGAACTGATTCCTCCATTTTCAATCCACCGGACTACCAGACGTGGTGAGGGCCTTCATCCTTATGTAGAAGACATACCACGCTCTCGCGCGAAGCGTTTTGTTTCCTCTTTCATAATGCGAACTATAATTGTGTAGTCCACGCGAGCGGAGCCGCGAGCACAGCTAGAAGTAAATATAAACTTGATAAAACATATTTTAATGAAACCTCCTATCGTACCTTAACTATTTTGTAGAGAATCTGTAAAATCTGATTTTGGTAAGCAAAGCGCGTCCCTTACCGCCGGTAACCAATCGGTAATCGATGTGCGGGGACGCCGAGACGGTGGGGGACAGGGTGTGGCTATACTGTACCTAGTACCCATTACTATACTGTAGCATAACTGTTAAATACTGAACTAATCGTATGTACTATAAACTAGGCAGTGTCTTGTCCCAGTTTGTGAGTGGCGAGTAATAATAACTGGTAATTATTTATCGAAACGTACTCTGGCCCCCGCCATTGCTGGCGCACTTTTGTAAGGCCTCTGGCACACCTCTATCGGTTCTGTCTATCTGAATTGAATCCAGTTATAAAGAAATGATCCAACTCACTAACGAGGAAACCTCGCGATCGCTGTCATTCACCGATTTTGACAAACCACTACAGATGTTAATAATAATAAATATGTCAGACATTCACACCAATTATCCAGTCACAGAACCGAGGATCGGGTTCAGCGGCGCACCTTGGGAGAGGCCTATGTCCAACAGTGGACTCTTTCGGGCTGATGATGATGATTATGATCCAGTCCCAAACTAGGCAGAGCCTGTGCTATGGTTACTGGATAACGGATACACATACTTAAATAAACAACCAAGACCTGGGTACAAACATTCATATTCATCGTACGAACATTTGCCCCTAGCGGGATTCGAACCCGCAACCTCCGGCGTGGCAGTCAGAGAGCTACCCGTTCCGCCACGGAGGTCGTCAAACTCGTCAAAATGTTGTTGTGGTAATTTGTTTTATTTTGACACTAGCTGTGCCCGCGGCTCAGATCCCGTGGACTACAGAATCCGCTCCCCTTCCCACTCCCGCTCCCACTCCCAAGCCCATTCCCACTCCCACTACAGCTCCAAATGTAGTCCAAACTCATCGCAATCTGAATAGTACCGAATATTAAAACTTTGTTATATTACACCTTGGGTTACATTATTGAAGTTTTGGTAGGGATCCCTAATTTTTTATAGTAATAAACATAGCCTATGTTAATCAGGGATAATGTAGCAATCTAATGGTGAAAGAATTTCTGAAATCGGTCCTGTAGTTTTTGAGTTTATTCGTTACAAACAAACAAACCTTTCTTCTCTATAATTATTGTAGATGTAGATTCATACCAATAGTTTAGTTGATAGTTGCCTGCCCGGTGCTATCCAGACGAGTCACGGGGATGGGGTCCCGGAGTCCCGAGTTATCGAATAACCAATCGTTACCAGATTGACTGTCCAGCCGTTTCCCACTTTAGGCCGTATAAACGACCACCATTGTGGTGTGCCGTCTGTTTTGACGACTATAATAATAATAATAAATATGTCAGACATTCACACCAATTATCCAGTCCCAAACTAGGCAGAGCCTGTGGTATGGTTACTAAATAACGGATAGACATACTTAAATAAATATATAAACATCCAAGACTTGGGTACAAACATTCATATTCATCATATGAACATTTGCCCCTAGCGGGATTCGAACTCGTAACCTCCGGCAACTATCATCATCATCATATCAGCCCTCAGACGTCCACTGCTGGACATAGGCCTTCCCCAATTACCGGCAAAACACCCGGTCGTCCGCATCCAGCCCCTTCCGGCCACTTTGTTCAGGTCGTCGGTCCACCCTGAGCGTGTGGTCACTCCAGATATCATTTGCCCCAACGGCCTTAGGATGTGAAAGAAAATGTTGCTCTTAAATTGGTTAAAATTAGCCTAAAGTAACACCAATTCAGCCATTATCCATAACATGCAAATTTGTACAATCGTTCACTACAATAAACATTAACCGACCTAATATGTGACCCGCCCACTGCCACTTCAGCTTACTAATTATTTCGGCTATGTCGATCACTTTCGTTCTTCGTCAGAGTTCTTCATTACGAATCATCATTTGAAGACTTATATCCTGTCTTAATACTAGAAAGAATTCTTCAGAAGAAACTTCTAAAATGTCGACGAGAGAAGTAACGCATATAATTATCTAGATGATTTTGATAAGTTTTTGTTAATAAAATATTGTCTTGTGCCTCCGGCTTAACATCTAACTACAAAACTCCCGCGCCCTTTCTAATATAACGCTGTCCTGTACCCGATCTGAACGCCCATCTCTCTCGCACACGATACGTGCGACAGGGAGGGATGAAAACATAAGTTGTTTCATTAGTAAAGGGAGATATTAGTGCCGTGAAAAGTTACGTCGAACTAACGCGAAGTACCGCGTGTTTTGTTCTAACTGTCATTTAGGACACTGTGTCATAGATTGTCCTATATCCCTGAAATGTTTTTGCGTAAGACAATTATAACAAGAAAGTGATTTTTATTTTCATTCTTTTTGACCTACCGCTTGTTTTAACACTTCCCACAGTGAAGGTTGGCTGGAAGAGATCTCTTATAGAGATAAGTCCACCTTTGTACACTTTTATGTTATGCCCTGTTTTTATTGTAAAATGTATGTGCAATAAAGAATATAAGTGATAGCAAGTCTGATAGATTAGATCGCCTGTTTAGCAACGATCTCCATCTACTACTAGATGGGACGTTTCAAACAATCGCTCAGTTCCACGCAACGGAGCCGCAACTCGGTTACATTCACTTTGACACTTGTGCAGTTACTACGCAGGACATTTATTATTTACTAAATATTGACATTATTTAACCGTAGCGTCAATCATCATCAGGTTATTTTTGTCTCCACTGCAGGAGCACAACCCTCTCTCATCTGCCGGAGACAGATGAAGGATTTGGCCTACACTCCCCGCGCTGGCCAGACGGGTTGGGGAGGCCTGATTGACGTTTTATAAAGTATTCTCTTAGTCGCCTTGTACGACATCCACGGGAAGAGTTGGAGTGGTCCTATTCTACTCTACCGGAAACCACACGGCAAGTAGCTTAGTAGTAGCGTCAATATTTAGTAATAATTAAATGTTCTGCGTAGTAACTGCACAAGTTTCATTGTGAATGTGAAAGAGTCGTGGCTACTTGCGTGGAACAGAGCGATTGTTTGGAACGCTCTATCTGGTAGTACATAGAGATCGTTATCGGAGATAGTATATTTAGTATATTTGTTACGTAGCACTTCTGGGTCGTGTAATCGGCCTCCCTTCACGGTAAGGAGCCTCTTCCATTACATCGAATCCAATGTTTTGTGAAATTATACACGCTTTTTCGACCGTCCAATATTTTCCGCGAAATTTTCCTTAAACTTTATCTCCAGTTACATTAAAGTCTTTTCTGTCTCTAGAATTCTTTTCCTCGGACACAGTGTCACTGTCGCGTCTAACTGGAAAGCTTCGAGCTTCTCCCCAATGTTTATCATCCCGTTCTGTTATCGCTCCGTCCCTTTCCACCACGAGGCGCGAGGGGGGAGAGGTCTGGCAACCACGCATTAAATGTGAGTCAAAGCCAAACACCGCTGATAAGTTACGAAGTCGTGTTTTGTTTTGCGAAAGATGTTTTAAATAATGTATCGTTAATTCTGCCCGGTTATAAATTTCAGTCTAAATAGGTTTGGTCAATAGGATTTTAAAAAATTCGCGCGAAATTGGTATATTTTTGTTTGGTTTACGTTTTGTGATTTATAAGTTTTCGCTCTCGCATGGAAATTTCTTTGAGTTGAGTAAATAAACTGGTATCTTCAGTATCAACTTTCGCAGCGTTAGATAATGTGGATTTGAATAAAAACTTCTTTATTGTGGCGTTCAACGCAATATCTTCGACTGATACGTGTATAAGTTAACTGTAACTCTCAATACTGAGCCGCAAAATATCTTCTGATCTGATTTCACTTCTATTTATTTAGTCTGCTGAAGAAAAAAAAAAAATATGTGCACTTTTTTCTTTCATTTAATACAGAAGAGACTTTATTTTTCATTGATCCTTCATCTTGGCCGATCTTTAGCCCTTTGATAAAATGTCAGGAACGTAATTTTAATGAATGTCATTCATTTTATATTTGTATTTATTTATTCTATAACAATTTCTTGTGTACGAATATCTTAACTTAATCTAACTTATTCTAACAATTCTATAAACATGGGTGCTTACAATTATTAATGTCAAAAAATATTTTCAATTAAAAATTATAATAATTAAAATTAAAATACTTAAAATAATGCAAACGATGTCATACAAATTATAATACTTAAAATCAACGTGTAAAAAAAAATATATGCGTCCAATGTCAACGATTTTTTCTTCTTCATCAGCAAAACGCCTTTGTTTGTTTCATTGTTTCATGGAAATGTGTTCAGTGTATTTTCAGGAGTTTTTTTTTTAAATCTTTTTTTAAAGAGCTTAGTCGCTTCAGCGACTATGTCGCTCTATTGGTGACAACACAGTTAACTGAAGAAATCTACATGACTAATGCCTTATGGATTTCTTCTGTTAATTCCAATCTTAACTAAACTATAAAGTGCCTTGGCAGCATCTGATAGTGGAAAAGCCATGGCACTGTTACATTGACCCACATTCAATAAATTAGACTTATTGTTTATATGTATTCTAGAAGACTCATTCCGGACACTCTCCATCAAAATGTGATAAACATCCTCTGGTACATCGCATTCTGTACAATTGGGAGAAGGTACAATTTTCAGGAGTTGATTTGCTCTTTTTAAGTTCCTTTTGTAAATCAGACACAGTGTTCGTTGTAGGTATTGTTGGAACGCACGTATTACACTTTTATGACAGCCAGCGCTGCCGTAATTCAGTTTTTACTATCTCCCACTGGATGGGGTCGACCGAACTCTTTCTGGGGATTATTAAAAACCCATCACTCCGTGGGTATTCTTGGCTTATTTCACCTCGCGTGGGTTTAATCTGTATATATGTAGGAACTTACTTGAATAAATTCGTAGTCATTTGCAACACGGAGAACTGATCTTTCATTTGGCTACCCTGAACCCAATCTACAGTCCACTGAACGTCGGAACGATTCGGATCGGAACAGTCAGACTGTGGTGACAAACGGATCTGCACTAGAATCCACCCGGTAAAATCGCAAAGAATCTGGTTGTCGTTTCTAGAACCAGCTGCCTACCGCTGGGAAAACTTGGCTACCAGACATTTGCATTACATATAATCGAAAGCCTTTAAAATGTCTGATTAACAATCAGATAACCGCTATCATAAGACAGGTGGCGAATTAATTGTCATTAACGGTAGGTAGAATCACTTCTAGACAACAGCTTATCACGGCGTAGTGACAGGCTTCAAACGACCTTTGCTTCTTTCACTTCGGATTATCTTAATCTTTGGCAAAGTATGGCCCTACCCCCCACCGATTCAACTTCCCCGCACATCAGTTACAGATTGGTTACCGATAATAAGGGCCGCGTGTGACGAGTTTAAAATGGTTCTGAAGACTTAGGATGGGCGTTTTTATTAGAATGTTTGGGATATTCATACTAATTCTGTGATTGAACAATAAATACTATAGTCTTATTTTCATTTGTTATATATAACATACTATAATAATTATAGTTGTGATCCGCAAACAAAAGTCATTTTTATGCAAATTTCTTTATCTAAATCCACACTAATATTATAAAGAGGAAAGATTTGTATGTTTGTAACGAATAAACTCAAAAACTACTGGACCGATTTCAAAAATTCTTTCACCATTAGAATGCTACATTATCCCTGAGTAACATAGGCTATCGTTATTACTATAAAAAATTAGGGATCCCTACTAAAACTTCAATAATGTAACCCAAGGTGTAATTATGCAATATAACAAAGAAGTATAATTATTATGTTCGGTACAGTTCACATTGCGATTGGTTTGTACTACAGTTGGAGCGGGAGTGGGAGCGAAACCGGGATCGGGATTGAGAGTGTGAGTGAGAGTGGGAACGGGAGTGGATACTGTATATTTCATTCCAGATTAATAGTCCTATGAAAACCAACGCTATTTACGTCTCGGTAACATATACTTGAAAGGGTCACCAGCAGCAAAAATAGGTTTGTATTACCAAGTAAACTTTGCGGTCCACTTAGGAACACCATCTATTGTGTATTTTGTTTTCGAGACGCAAATGCGTTTGTTTTCATAGGACTATTAATCTGGAATGAAATATAGTGGAACGCTTCATCTAATAGTACATAGAGATCGTTGGCGTTTCCAATGTGATCGTTTGTATTCATTTCAAACCAATAGTCATACGAAATCCAACGCTATTTGCGTCTCGGTAACGCTTACGTGAAAGGGCCACCAGCAGCATAAACAGGTTTGTATTACCCTTTAAACTTTGCGGTTCATTTAGGAACATGGTAATTTTTTATTTTGTTTTCGAAACGCAAACGCGTTTGTTTTCATGTGAATATTGGTTTGGAATAAAATAACGTTCTAGATAGCGTATTAATCTGTCTGAAACATTGACACGTACAATGTTTCGCAATGTCACTGTCGCTGTTTGATACCTGTAGTTTTTTTCCATGTTTTTTTTTTGTGTGTGTGGAGATTTCATACGACTTTGCAATTGTACTGGGATGTCCTGCAACTTTGTTCGTTCTTACAATTGACTTTCCCGTTTATGTTCTCTGGGGAGTTGATTAAGATGTTCTACCCTAACACACTGACGAAATAGCAGTAATATGCAGCCACAAGCTGTAAAATAGCTCCATAGTGGAGGTATATCAGTGTTAGAGCACCTAACACCGATGTAACTTCGCTATGGATCTTCTTCTTCTCTGTCGTTCCCTCACTGCTGAGGATCGCGACCGTATAAAACGCGCCTCCATGCATAACGGCCATTGGCCAGCCGCACCGCTTCATACAAGGCTCCGCCAGCCAACCTCCTCATTGGGTCTGACCCCTTCGTCCTCTGGCACGCCTGCCCTCCACTTGTCCCAGAATGATGAGCTTCTCCAGGTCGTGCTCTATAAAATAAATATTCATCATTAGATGAATTCACCAAAAGATTTGGTCACGTATCAAATGGTCTAACGTTGTAGATTCATCGATTTTATAGAACGCCTGTTTGATAAGCAAGCGTTTCGACTTCGGTTTAAATAAAGCTGTACTGCATGCAGCTGTGACGTCAATTGTACGTAATGGTATGCATCAACTTCTTGGAATTCGCCAGTCTGTGGGAAATGTGAATCATGTTCTCCTTAGCGTGTTAGAAATGGACCTCTGTGGTATCAAGTTCCCTATAAAGTTTCGAAGGGCAAAGGAAGCTTCCTTTAGACGAAAATGTAGTTAACATTACAATCTTAACTCCGCTCTATTTTAGTTAAGTAAATAAGGATTCGCCGTGTGGTTTCCGGTAGAGTAGAATAGGACCACTCCAACTCTTCCCGTGGATGTCGTACAAGGCGACTGAGGGAATACATTATAAAACATCAATCAGGCCTCCCCGACCCGTCTGGCCAGCGCGGGGAGTGTAGGCCAAATCCTCCGTCTGTCTCCGGCAGATGAGAGAGGGTTGTGCTCCTGCAGTGGAGACAAAAATAACCTGATGATGTAGTTACTTTGGAGTTACAGGACGAACTGAAATAAATAAAAAAATCATATAATTTATTTGTTTAATGCTAAACTAGGAGTTTCGCCTGTACTGTGAGAATTAGACAAGTTACAATTCACAAATATATCGTCTAAGACTTGTACATCTCTAACTATAAATTGTCTTATTCTTGTCTAACAGCCGTGTGGTTACCGACTTAGAATCGGGCCACCCCCAAAGTGGGTGTGAATTGGTGATCGCAGTAATGATCTTAATATACGCAGGAGAACAGCTGTATTTTAATACTAGAGAAGTCTCTTGGGTAGTTATGGTAGCCTAGTAGATGTGAACACTATTGTATGAGCTGAAATACCAGGTTGATGAAGTCAAAGGACATTCATCATCATCTTCAGCTTGCTAATGTGAATTATAAGATAAGGTGACAGGCCGTGTGGTTCCCGGCTTAAAATAGGGCCTCCACAAATCTTCCCGTGGGTGTCGTCAAGGTGACTAAGAGCTTGCACCAGGGATGGGCAGCAGCATTCTCCTGTGTATATTAAAATCATTACTGCGATCACCAATCCGCCTGCCAAGCGTAGTGGTTATGGCGAATCCCCCAATGGACAGCCCACCAATAGTGGCATTCTATTGGCGAAGCTTGTGTCCGGCAGTGGATGTATATAGGCTGATTATGCTTGTCTAATTCCCATAGTGCAGAAGAAAATCCAACTTTGGGATTAGATATGTGTAATGTATATGTAAAATAATGTGGTGGCGATATGGTCCAGGATGACCAGAAATCGGGAAAAGTGGAAGAGTCTGGAGGAGGCCTTTGTCAGAGGACAAGCTGGGGGAGAAACAATGGTTACCGAGGAGCCCAAGTTAACATAGTTATTTATATTTTTCAGATTATTTTTTTATACTTAGAGGCAACTGAACTAATGTGTAGAAACAAAGTACCAGAATAAAGGCTATTTTTATTTTATTTATTTATTTTATTTATATGTAAAATATTTACAATCTGTGTACAGAAGTAAACGTTGTCGTTGATAACTAACATATTTATTATAGGTTTCGTCCAGAACAATTTCGTAAGGAAAAAATAAAGGAAATTGAAAGCAAGAATTCGGTCAAGAATTTTTTATGCGTAAATTCCATAAAACATGCACTCGTCGAAGGTTTGCCGTCAAATGTGTCTATTTCACATTTTTATGCGGTTTTACACCCTTTATAGTCCGAGGGTAGAGTTTTTCACTTGATTATTGGGGTAGATTATTATGTACTAGCTGTGCCCGCGGCTCCGCTCGCGTGAACTACAGAATCCGCCCCCGTTCCCACTTCTACTTCCACTCCCACTCAGACTCGGAGACTCAATATCCCAATCCCAATCCCAAACCCAACCTCAACCCCATCCCTATCCCCAAAAACTAAATTTCACTCAATCCCATACGCGCCGTCCCGTTCCCCGCGCCGCAGCCGTTGACCTCGCCCATATGATGAACATACTCGTACGTTCGAGAAATATTGTTTTTTATTTTATCAAAATTTTCATAAAAAAGAGATGTTTTTTTCATGAATGATTTCTAAATGTGATACTGAGTTACTGGAAGAAATACTAACAGTCGTTTTATTATCATCCGATATAATGGCTTCTAGAGAAAAAAAAACTATTAATATCTCAGGTTCTATGTGGCGTATCAAGATGAAACATGCACCAGATTTTAAGTTCAGTTTTTAAGACCTCCAGCAAGACAACTGCAAGCATTATGAATGAATGAATTAGTATATCTTTACTATTATCTAAGCTATACTGATACATGTTTGTTATTTTATTTACTTTATCATTTAGATTTGTAGAAATTTTATCAAATTGACGACCTCGATGTTGATGATCTTATTTATGTTAAGACGCAACCGTGCGACGCCATTTTTCTTTGTCATAATTTGAAGTAACCTGACAAAATCTCTTCATTTATTGTAATAATGAACGTAGACAATAAAAGTTAACAAAGTCAGAAAGTATAATTTATTCGATAATTATGATTTAAAAGGTTAATTAATATGAAAGGTTGTGTGAAAGAAATCGCTTAAAGCGATAAGACCGCCTAACTGAATTGTAATTTTTTTTTACTTTTGAAACTTGTAACTGTATTTGTTTGTACAATAAAGTGTATTCTATGATTTAAATTACATTCTCGCGAAATATTGCCGTTTCCAAACAGCAAAGATCCACTAGTTACTTATTTAGATTTGGAAAACTGCGTCAAGTGTTCACGTCGCCTATTCCACAATGCTTAAAGACAAAAGTCTTCAATCAGTTCGTCCTGCCTGTCATGACCTACGGTGCAGAAACGTGGACACTGACGGTGGGCCTAATCCACAAGTTCAAAGTCGCTCAGCGAGCTATGAAGAGGGCTATGCTCGGGGTTTCTTTGAAAGATATGATTCGTAATGAGAAGATCCGACGAAGAACGAAACTCACTGACATAGCCGAAAGGATTAGTAAGCTGAAGTGGCAGTGGGCGGGCCACATATGCCGCAGAACCGACGGCCGTTGGGGCAGACAAGTTCTGGAGTGGAGACCGCGGATCGGCACTCGCGGTGTGGGACGCCCCGCCGCCAGGTGGACCGACGACCTGAAGAAGGTGGCCGGTAGCGGCTGAATGCGGAGGACCGGGTGTAGTGGCGTTCATTGGGGAAGGCCTATGTCCAGCAGTGGACTTCTAGGGGCAAGATCCACTAGAATACACGCAGACCGTTCTCATCTACGTGGTTATTGTTTTACATTAACAAGAAACCAGCCCGCTTTTACACAGTTTTATTTCTTGTTGTTGTTAATTTCGCCATAATAAAGTCATACATACATTTAAGTTTATGTGTCTTACTATTCTTTCAAATTATTTGCGTCACCTATTTATTAAAATTTTATTGTTTCAGGTAAGTTTTATATTACTGCAAGAAATCCTATTGCTGCTACTAGATCTCCTCTGTCTTCTGGGTAAGTGTTCAAGCAGACGCATCCAGAGTGTTCCGCTTCTTCATGAAACCTCTTCAAGTTTGGGTTTAAAACCAAGTCTTTAACTAATTATTTTTATTCGGGATGATGAGATTCTTTTGCCTAATGGATCGTATGCTCGATTCCCAATCGTATAATCTCTATAAGTCATGGTCTTAGCGTATTGTGACCTAAAAAAAGGTATACTAATTATTGTACTACTTATAAATTAATTATAACTACGTACTTATTTTCACTCGTATTTTGCTAGCTTATTGTCTACTTGTTTTCTGCCACTCCCAAAAACCTGCATAATATATGCCAAAGTTGATCCAGTGTTTGAGAGCTGCGCCGACAAAGTTACGGAATGAGGTTTTTTACGCAAACAGGACACTGTTTCTGAAATCTACACTAATTTCAATAATGGTTGAGCCACAACAGTACGCACACTTCTTGTCTAATCCTAGGATTTCCTATAATTATATCTGGATTGTCCTGTCTTTGTCTAAAGTCAAAGTCATTTATTGCATATGAGTACGCTTGGTACATTTATACACGTAAATTTTTGATCGCTGTTAGCGCTGTTAAGAAGAATCGGCGCAACAAACTTCCAACAACACATGTTTTAAAATCAAGTTTTTATACAATATTATAAAGATTGTGCAAAGCTGAAAAATGCCAGGCATTTTTGTTTTGCAGCGGTAGCGATAAAAAAATTACATTTATAAATGTACCAAGTGTACTCATATGCAATAAATGATTTTGACTTTGAGACATAAAAATGTCTGTGCCAAAGGGCCTCGCTCTTCCAAAGCTGAATTTGCCAGGCATTTTTGTCATTCAAATAATTTTAAAATAGGCTTTTGTACAAAGTTGTTTTTAATGTGAATTAAACTCTATGTAGTCATATTTAAGATTTCCTCTGGTAGTTTGCTGTAGAAGCGTATACATTTTGTACTTCCTATATTTTCTCCTTTACTGGGAAAATTTATTATTTATATATATGACAAGCAAGGGCATTATAATTAACAAATTGTGACAAGTATACCAAGACAAACTTTTACATTACATCAGATATCATCCTCTTGTTATATAAATAAAGACGTGGAAGTTCAAAGTATGTCTTGTAATTTTAAGTTTTATATTATTTAAAAAAAAATTACGTGTATAAATGTACCAAGTGTACTCATATGCAATAAATGATTTTGACTTTGACTTAAAGATTGATAATATATAAAATGCCAACCTACCGCCAAGATTTTTTGCGATCTCCAAATCTAAATCATTTTTAACGCACCGAAAAGCTCTCAAACTTTTAAAACTCTCAGAAGTTCAGAACCGCAGCCACAATATTTATCTTCTTTATAAAACCTTCACTTTCATTAATCACCGAACTTCTAGTTTAATCGCTAATTAAGTTATTACCGTTTTAGGATTACGGGCTGAAAATTAAATATTTAAAAAAAAAAAAGTTGTGCTTCGAAAACTTTAACCTCATTTGTGACCATAACTCCGTGAGCTGCCCGTATGAACCATCCTCCCCCTCAGTGGTCTGCGAAGGGTCAAGTCGGAGGGGGAGTGTGAAGGTCTTGAATTTTGCGTCGTCTCGTACGCTTGTGTCGTTGGGCGCGTTTGGAGCGCTCTCGAGATCTGGCAACGTCGCTTTTTCTGTGGGGCTGCCAGCGGTAAAAGAGCTTTCTTTGCTCATTTGTTGGGTATTCTCGGTAAGTTTCTGTTCGTATCGTACTGGGAGGTATGTATTTAGCGAAAGGGAATTGAGGTAATTTTTGGTTTTGGTAACGTATCGGGTTACTACATTGATTTTGGTCCAATATAACTTCCTTATCAATTATAGAGACTTGCGTTCACTTTAGATATAATGTATTTTTGGTTTTCGTTGTGTTTTTTAACTCTTGAAACTTGTTTATCAATTTATGTTTCAAGCTTTAAATTAAATTAAAATATTTTTTAATTTAATTTCAAATAATTTTCAAATTAAGTTTAAATATATTATCTTTGTTTATGAGAGATATAATGTGTATGCTTTAATGAAACTTATCCATTTACAAGGAAATTTTGTAGGGGAGGCGGATGATCTAACGGAAGATGGTGGTTAGCTCTAAAATTGAAAATTGTTCACCTCTGATAGGAAGAAGAAGAAATCATTTATTCGCTCTTAAATTGGTACAAATGCCAGATGTTAAAATTAGCCCAAAGTAATACCAATTCAGCCATTATCAATAGCATGCAAATTTATACAATTATTCATTACAATAAATATTAACAACACTGAAATGTCAAAGTTAAAAAGTACAGTCAAAATAAATAATTTAAGTATTGCCAAACGTCATCCGACCGTAGGAGTTACACTTCGAAAAAAAAGATCAATTAAAAGATACGAGAAAGATAAGGTAATTTCAGTCACTTGTATAGCTAAATACTGGCTATGTAGAGGTATAAATTCTATTTACAAAACCAAGATTCTTACCCACAATATACTTTTTTAAAGTGCTAATAAGATTGAAACGAGTCATAACAACTCTTCAGCACCCGATAAGACACTTGATGTTATTCTAAATTTACCCATCGACAGGGTAATTCATATTCACCGCTAGCAACCCCACGACGCAAGTGAGCGGCAGTCGGCCATGGTTGCTCACCCGCGCCGCCCGTGCGCCGCGCGTCGCGTTCTCACTCCGTCCGTACAAAGTTTCAGTGATGTAACTGCAAAGTGTTCAGTCATTCAGTGCCAAAGTGTTATCTAGAATCTGTTGCAGTGTTGACGTTCTCTCCGCGGCGGGGGTATTGTCTCGCTGTGTTTACGTTTCCTTTTCCAATTGTTTCGCGTACGGGTAAGATTGCCGCGATAAAGAACTTGTGTGTATGGAACACACGCTGTCGGAGCTTTTTTTTTTCTCTATAGTTTCTAGGCTGTGTGGATGTAGTGTTTTTTTTAAATTGATGCTTTGCTGATGAAAGTGTCGTATACGGGTCAAACTTTATTGCTGTAAAATTTGTTAGTTTTCTTAGGATCTATGGATTTGGTGTCTTATTCTTTGGATTTCATCAAAAGTAATAGAGTTTTTATATGCAGAGTGTTTTCTTTGGGTTTCGTGCATCTAGGACTTTGAAACTTTGTTTAAACTTCAAACTGTATGTTTTTTGTTTGAAATCTATTAATTCCAAGTTTTCCGCAAATTCTTAGAAAGTTTTCATTAAAATACAACAATTTGTGACATTTATAATGTTGATAATATATATTGCATAGTTTTCTTTGTTCCATAGTGATTCCAATTGTTTTTTTAAACTTCTTAATTATTACTCTATCTCCTTCATTTAAAGTGCTTTGTAGTCTATTTGTAACAGCATAAATTTTATAAATCAAACCAGAAGCTAGTACTGGGAATTGGCGAATCACTAATGCGAAGACGGTCTTACAAACAAACAGCACTATCAGATGTATTCGAAATTAATTACTTGTTGAAACAAATGCGAGTAGAAGTGTATATGCCTAGAGTTGCCAGGGTAAATTATTCAGTGTCTTTGCAGTTCAGAAGTCTTGATACAATAAATTAATTAATGCTTAGAATTGGGAAGAATGAAATTATTTTGGCAAATACAAAAATTAGTTTTATTTAACTTTCTTTTTAAAAGAATATTAGAAAAAACTATTCCGTTCGTGTCAACCTCTTAGGGTTATAGTAATATTATTTTTATATTTTGGATTCACGGTGTTAAAAAAAATCACACACATTTTATTTCATTCGTTCTTGTGATATTTTTTTTTAATTTTTATGTTATATGAAGGGAAATCTACAGCATTTCTTATTCACTATACAATTATTAGATATAAATAGGATTGTATAATATTATATCTAATAATAAAATAGTGCCGTGTGGTTTCCGGTAAAGTAGAATAGGACCACTCCAACTCTTCCCGTGGATGTCGTACAAGGCGACTAAGGGAATACATTATAAAACATCAATCATGCCTCCCCAACCCGTCTGGCCAGCGCGGGGAGTGTAGGCCAAATCCTCCGTCTGTCTCCGGCAGAGAGAGAGGTTGTGCTCCTGCAGTGGAGACCAAAATAACCTGATGATGAGGATATAATATTATCCTAACAGATTTCCACAGACTGATGCATAAAAATAATTACAATGAAGCACATGATTTTTATACTAAAAAAACAATGGCGAGACTGGACCCAAAATAAAGTAGGTTCATGATTGGAGTTATTATTATTATAAAGTAAATTTTATAAGAAAGTTAATAAAAAATCACGGAGTGAAAAGAAGTCGGGAATCAGCTACAATTTAATGTTTTAATTTTCATATATTATCACTCTCAGCAATAATAAAACGCAGTCAGATATTGACTACGTTCGGATACACATGTGAAATTACGTTCCAATACATGATTGAACTTTTGGTTAAAATAGTAAGATCATATTTTTGGGCAATTGAATGTATACTAAAAGAAAAACGAAGAAGTTTAGAAATTTCAAACGTAATCTAATTATACAAAGCAAAGTCATCAAAGCAAAGTCATCTAAAAAAAGAAAAAAATAAGGGTTCATATTTGTTTGAGTTACTATACACACACACTCACGCATATTTGAATTCATTTTAAACTGCATCTTGGGGTTTTTAGTTTGGCTGCGATTTGTGTATTTACTTAATTCTAACTTTCTAACGACTTGTATTGGCTCTGTTTAATTGACTATAGATTATGATAATAACAATAAGGTCATAATATTTAGGAAAAAATGCAGGTTATAATTATCATAACTTTGTACTTATATTACCTTTTTTCCTTCAACTTCTACAAGCCACTTTCAATTTGCTTTTTTGTTACTATTATTTTGTTCTACAAGTATTCCTCTATGAACGTCATCTCTAAAACGGGCTCCCAAATTACATGTAAGCTCGCCATCCTTCTTTATATATAGTTCAGATAGAAAAAAACAGGAAAGTAAGAAAAATAAGTGAGACAATCAGTAGATAAGTAACTGCATATTAAATATAAGAAGAGAAGGATAAATTAAGTCCTTTCTTAGTTGTTGCCTGCGTTGTTTTAGATGCAGAGACAATGTATCACAATTTTGCGCGATCCTGACACACCTCACCAGCCTCACTCACATGCATAAACATTTTCATGCACCTGCTTTTAATCATCTCACTGAGCCATCCCCGCCTTTTTGCGGACGTCGCCAATTTGATCCTTGAACGTCCTCCTAGGACGACCTCTAGTTCCTTCAACATTCGTGCTGTAGTTCTCTTTTATCACTTTCACTCATACGCTCTAAATGTAAAAATCAACGCAACATACCCTTTTCTACCTTCGTTACTGCATCTTCTTTCAATACGCACTTATCGCGTATCGCTGTATTCCTCACTCTGTCGTATATCAAGTGATAGATCAATCGGTTATATGCTACACAGCACCAAATTAGTGTTGTCTTTATCATCTTAATACTCTTTGACTGAGACAGAAACGATTTTATCGCTGCTAAACTTCATGTTTGTGTCTTTAGTAACAAGCCCATTTCTTACCGGGAGAATGGAAGAAGAGAAGGCTTATGTAAAGTCTTTCTTAGATGCTACCGGCGTTATTTGAGAAACCCCAGTCGGTTATATAGGTATCTGTTGCACATATTTCAAGTTTGACTGCACTTTCTTCAACTTTATACTTTAAAAAAACCGATTTAATTATGAACGTATGCATTTGGAATATATTTGAATTAATAGTCTTAATTGTATTTCAATATTTGTTATGTATATTTAAGTCTCATTGTCTCTATATTATTGTATGTATGCTGACTTTAAATTTGTTTTACTAATAAATGATTAATTTGCCTGTGATAGTAACGATTTTGTTGCTGTTAAATTTCTAGTTTGTGCTTCAAACTTAAACCCAGTTCTTACCGGGAGAATGGAGTCTGATATTTCATCAAAGGTTATGAATGAACCTTGACGACAAGCCCACATTAATTCACAAATCATTGTTTTAAATTAATCTGCTGTGACGTCATTCCGTGGAATAATAAAATACCAATCACGATGGTATAATCAGGGATAATGCAATAGTGGACGATAAGATTATAGTTCAGCTAGCTGACATTATAACAACAGAAGCAGATAATGTTGCCCGTATAAATAATCATGAAGTAGAAGGAGATGGGAAACATGACAGTGATACCACACTCGAAGAAATTAAAAATGAAGTGGAAAAAGAAGTAGGCAATATTTGGCACCCAATATTGATAAAATCTCTGGACGTTTAAGATTCACATTAAAAAACAACTTTGTAAGCAAGCCTATTATAAAATAAACAATTATTTGAATGACAAAGATGCCTGGTACTAATGTTAATTCAGCTTCTCACAATCTTTATATAATTGTATGCAAATTTAATTTTATAATATGTGTTGCTTGAAGTTTGTTGCGCCGTTTCTTCTTAATTGGGGCCTGGTAACTTAAAATGTTGCGCATGGGTTTCGGATGCTGATGATGATTCTCCCGGATATACTCCAATCATATAATGGAATAGAAAGAGACAAAAATGTATATTTAACGCCCGAATAACAAAGACATCAGACATCACCGACGTAGGTGATTGGAGCGGTATCTCTTTGAAGTAACGTAAACAACTGTATGTAACAAGTCTTGAAGAAAATACCAATTTCATTGAAGTCTTAGTTCGTCTTGTTTATTTCACTCGATTCTACAGATTTATCTCCAAAATTGTTAGGTTTTAGATCCTGCAGCATTTTATATTTTCTTTTTTGTTTATTTCTTACTAGCTGTTGCCCGCGAGTTGTCCGCGTGGACAACTTAACATCACAAATTATTATGTATTTCCCGTAGGAATGGGATGCTTTTTCGGAAGGGACTTCATCCTTCATCCTTATGTATTAGACATACCACGTTCTTCCTCCTTTATAATGCGAACTGCTAAGGAATGGAACTCCCTGCCAGCTTGGGTGTTTCCGGCGGTGTTGTGCAAGTACAACTTGGATCTTTTTAAAGGAAGAGTGAATAAGCATATTCTAGGTAAGCGCGCTCCACCTTAGGCCTCATCATCACTTACTATCAGGTGTGATTGAGGTCAAGCGTAAACCCATCAGGAATAAAAAAAAAATCTTGTCCAATACACTTTTTGTCAAATTTGTCGACGTATTATATCCAATACTCAATTTGTCTAAAACGCTTGATATCCAATTTGTGGAAGATATCCCCCAATATTTTGAAGATGTTTGGTGTTGGACTATTGTATTTAAGTAGTCACCTCGATCTGAAGAACGCAGGGTAAATGCACTTCGAAATCAACCACAACTATTTCATAGAAACGCTGAAAGAAATTCCCATAAGGAATAAAAAAAAATAGTCTATCGAAAAACAGTGCTTCTCTTTATAATTTATAGCGTCGATCTCTCTCTGATATATTGTAGAAAAGAAAACCTGCGGAATACAAAAATAATATACTGATATTCATCGATAAGGAATTCAAGATAAGATCTGATGCGACATAATATTATGATAATGCGTGACGTCACTCATAATGGAGTATAACAATAACACAGCCAGTGGGCAGATACAAAATATAATTATTATATAATACCTACGCCTGTCAGATTTGTTAGGTATGTAATTAATAATTGTAAAAATAAAATTAGACCATGGAAGTGAATTCCTAATCAACAACCTACATGTCATGCGATGCGGTGAACATAACGTCCTATCAACGTCCTCTGTTGAATATCATCATCATCATCATCAGGTTATTTTGTCTCCACTGCAGGAGCACAACCCTCTCTCATCTGCCGGAGACAGACGGAGGATTTGGCCTACACTCCCCGCGCTGGCCAGACGGGTTGGGGAGGCCTGATTGATGTTTTATAATGAATTCCCTTAGTCGCCTTGTAAGACATCCACGGGAAGAGTTGGAGTGGTCCTATTCTACTCTACCGGAAACCACACGGCACTGTTGAATATAGACAAATACAAATATACAAATATGTCTATTTCAGAAACTTAGAGGGTAACAGAGGACAGTTGGGGCCCTCTTTTAGACATAAAAATGTCTGTGCCAGAGGACCTCGCTCTTCCATACTTATATCTTACTAGCTGGTGCCCGCGACTTCGTCTGCGCAGGATTAGTATTTCGAGTAGCTTATATTAGCGTGGCGTAGAAAAGAACTAACATTGGGCCCGATTCTGAAGCCACACATTTAAAATTTGATAGCGCTAAAATTGGTTTCGTCTTTACCTTCATAATACTGTGTGACAAGGATAGCAACACTTTTAGTGCTGTCAAATTTTAACGTTGTGCCTTCAGAATCGAACCCCATTATGACATTAAAATTATAATTTTATGGCGCACGCCAGAATAGCTTGCAGATGGTAGATTTTTTCCTACTTACTTGATAATTTGGATAATTCACACAATATCTTTATAAATTGTAGCCTATGTGTTATTCTGATGTATAAGCTATATTATTGTTAAGTTTCATTAAAATCCATTCGGAAGTTTTTACGTGAAAGAGTAACAAACATCCGTCCATACTTACAAACTTTCGCGTTTATAATATTAGTAGGATATATATTTAAACAGCGTGTGTGAGTGGTGTGTGTGTGCGTGTGTATGATACATATGTATGTATGTATGTATGTATGTATATATATATATATATTAATTTTAATATTAAATTTGTGATATTATATGTGAGATAATAATAATAATAGATGTAGTAAGAGTAAATATGTACTTATATTATACTTAAATATTATAATCATTAGGACTATTAGTAGAGCTCTATGTTGAAGACATCCTAACATACATTGCACACATTTTATGCAATATATGTCAAGAAGTCCTCAGTCTCGGCATAAGTTAAAGGTTTTAGCCATTTAATTAGTATATTAGTATATATTATTAATTTTAATAGGTACATTCAATATATAATACATATATATATATATAGACCTTCCATAATTCTATTTTTAACTCATTTATTAGTAGGAAGGATTAAAAAAAAATTATCTATGACAAATAAAAAAAATTTAGGCGTCACAGTTTGTACGACTTTGCTGACTTTTTCTAGCAATCCGCGCAGGTCAGACATACCCCAAGACAAAGCCAACTATCATGTCCATCCACGTCAGCACTTAAGTAATTTAAACTTGAATATTTAATGCCTCAGCTTTGCGAATGGAAATCGATCTTAGCGCAAACCTTTCATTACTTTAACTGCACAGAATTAATGATAATGAAACGTAATAAGTCATTGATGTCGTATTAATATCGCAAATAAGGGGTGTCGCCCGGAACAGTATTGTACCGAGTCACACAGAGTAATTAATGTTCTAGCTATAGAAGAGCAACCAGGTACAAAAATTCGGTCATAACTTTTTTTTATTTCTAATCAGCGAACACCACTAAATCTTTAATTAAACGTTGATTGTAGAAATGGTACGTGCCTTCGTGAGATGTATCCTATTAATTTAAAAATGTGAAAGTTTCGATGTTTATTCCTCAATCACGCTTCAACCACTGGACGGATCGGGATGAAACTTCGCACACGTATATGTTAGGTCCTGGAATAGGATATAGGATAGTTTTTATCCCGAAAAAACATCTCATTCCTACGGGAAGTACACAATAATTTGTGATGTTAAATCATCCACGCGGACAAAGTCGCGGGCAACTATAATAAAACCACAAAACCTACTAATCCACAGACCTACCTTCACAAAGCAATTCGTATGTATATGTATATATGTATGAGCCGGACTAATGTAGACGGATTGACGACGATATACGCGCATTGAATATTTATAAACTATTTAATGCTATGTATTATTTATAATATAGCAAGAAACATATAAATAAAGCTTCGATGGGGCTCTGAGTGGGTTCTGCTGATAGAAAACCAATTCAAAATACACACATCATCAGGTTATTTTGTCTCCACTGCAGGAGCACAACCCTCTCTCATCTGCCGGAGACAGACGGAGGATTCGGCCTACACTCCCCGCGCTGGCCAGACGGGTTGGGGAGGCCTGATTGATGTTTTATAATGTATTCCCTCAGTCGCCTTGTACGACATCCACGGGAAGAGTTGGAGTGGTCCTATTCTACTCAACCGGAAACCACACGGCAAATAATAAATTATTGTTTTTATAAAAATTACAGTTCCCATATTGAGGGTACGTTCCCTTATCAGGCTAGTCAGCCTTAATGATTAAATTCTTAAAATTTAAAATACACATACACAGTTACTCTCCTAGCAGTGTGACGCTTCCCGGCTAAGAAGAGGGCCACCGCCAATCTTCCCGAGGGTGTCGTCAGCGATCTCCTATGTATATATATATGATACAAATATATCGCATTATATCATCAGCCGAAACACGTCCACTGCTGAACACAAACCTTCCCAATAGAATGCCACTCTTGGTGGGCTGTCCATTGGGGGATTTGACATAACCACCACGCTTGGCAGCCGGATTGGTGATCGCAGTAATGATCGTAATATACACAGGAGAACGCTGCTGCCCGTCCCTGGTGCAATGACTCAGTCGCCTTGACGACATCTATAGGAAAATTGGGGGTGGCCCTATTATAAGCCGGGCGCCTTACCTAAAGCACATCGATAGTCGATAAAATCTGTAAACCAACGGACGCGGACGTCCGGATGCCGGCACTCTGGGGCGTCAGTGTCGCGTTACCGGGAGTCGAACCCGACACCCGGCCGCGAGTGCTAAGTGCTGCACCTACGCTGTTGACTTAGGCTCGAGTTCATCCTGACAACGGTTTATGTAGAAAGAAAATACAATAAATCTCCAGAACAGTCTGTGTGGGAGAAAGTTAGCCAGAAAATTTGCTAAAACTATAAAATCACTTAGAATGCCGTGTGGTTCCCGGCTTAGAATAGGGCCACCCCTAATCTTCCCGTGGGTGTCGTCAAGGCGACTAAGGGATTGCACCAGGGATGGGCAGCAGCGTTCTCCTGTGTACATTAAGATCATTACTGCGATCACCAATCCGTCGCCAAGCGTGGTGATTATGGCAAATCCACCAATGGATAGCAAAGGAGGCATTCTATTGAGGAGGCTTATGTCCAGCAGTAGATATATGATGGCCTATGCCCCTATAAATTTAATAACCAAGACGTAAGTACTTAAAATTAAAATGCAATCACATATATTTTGAAAGTGTTAAAAAGGCGACTAAGGGATTTCACCAGGGACGGGCAGCAGCGTTCTCCTGTGGGTGTATGTTAAGATCATTACTGCTATCACCAATCCGCCTGCCAAGCGTGGTGATTATGGCAAATCCCCCAATGGACAACTTACCAAAAGTGATATTCTATTGGGGAGGCTTATGTTCAGCAGTGGACGTATATAGGCTGATGATGATGATAAAATCACTTTGTAAGACGTAGCCGAAAAGCGGTTGGGGTAGACGAGTTCCGAAGTGGAGGCCGCGGACCGGCACGCACACAGTTGGACCGACGACCTAAGGAAGGCGGCCGGAAGCGGCTGGATGCAGAGGCCGGAAGACCGGGTGTAAAGGTCTATGTCCAGCAGTGGACGTCTAAGGGCGGATAAGCACATACACTTGTCTAAAACACAAACTAGGACTTTCTCCTGTACTATGAAAATGTGGTTTCCGGTAGAGTAGAATAGGACCACTCCAACTCTTCCCGTGGATGTCGTACAAGGCGACTGAGGGAATACATTATAAAACATCAATCAGGCCTCCCCGACCCGTCTGGCCAGCGCGGGGAGTGTAGGCCAAATCCTCCGTCTGTCTCCGGCAGATGAGAGAGGGTTGTGCTCCTGCAGTGGAGACAAAAATAACCTGATGATGATGATGAAAATTAGGCAAGGGCAGGACAATTGACAAATACATCATCCAGACCGGGATTTATTACTTTATTATTTATTTATTTTATTTATTTATTTAACTCTTTATTGCACACACACAGATAAAACAATTTTTTTTTATAATTTTTACAATTTATAAATTTTTTTAATACATTAAAAAGAAACACAAGTACAAAGGGCGAACTTATCTCTGAGAGTGATTTCTTCCAGCAGACCCGCGAGAGAGATAATTGAAATAAGAGAGGCAGACATAATGTGTACGTAAATAAAAAAACATATACATACATACACTAATATAAACTGTATACCCACTTAGATTATTATGATTATTTTTTTTTTATTGTTATGAAATATTAGTTTAATATTGTAACAGGCACGGCCTCGGGTTAGGTGGAATTAACGGTCGCGACGCAGGAGTTCAACACTTACTTGTTAATAGTCTCGTCTTTCGGAGTGAACTGATTGTCTCCGGTCATCATGGCAGCGAAGCGACCAGCCGGATGTGTTATGTGAATGAATGATTGACAAGAAGTGAGATAGATGGATAGACATGTATGTAAGTTGAAGAGGGAAAGGAAAGGAGTAAAGGAAAGGGTGATGTTGCCAGTGTTACAATATTTTTTTTGTATAATTTAATTTCGATTACAATGTACATTGTTTCATGAATAAATAAATGAAATGAAATTACCAAGACAGAGAATCGAAGCCAGGACCTCTGGGGCTCGAGTCCAAAGACCAAGGCTTATAAGTCAACTAGACAGGCAGTCCGCCCCCGGAAACTCTAAACGCCATTTAAAATTTAACCTATCACGGCCCTAGATTATTGCCTCTATTATCAACCCTTTATTTTCCACTATAACACACCTCCCTTGCCGTGTTGGGCCACGTCAGTGCCGGCAACCGGTCATTACGGGTTATTACCGCCGCCAAGGGGTTAGAAGAAAAAATTACACATTGTTAAGAATACATTTGTAGATAGAAACAACCGGTCAAATGCGAGTCTGACTCGGGCATCGAGGGTTCTCAAACGTATACAAATTTTAAAGGAAATGTTTTTGGTGGAAAAGTTGCTGTGCTGCCCTCATTGCCGGGGCCAATCGCAAGCGATGTGACGCATTTAAAGGCAGAAACACATTTATAATACGCGACGTGACGTGACGTCACAAATGTGCCGGTGCCTTAAGTCCCGCGCCGCTCCACAATCCGCAAGCGTAGGTACCAGCCCTAGGCGAATCGCGTACAATTGTCCATGTATGCGTGATTTAAGGGTTCAGCGTAACAATGACTTTCTTCCATACGCGTAAGTCTCAATTTGGCTTACATTCAATGATAAATTGAACAAGCTTTCTTAGGAAGTGCTTTACTCAGTCAGTATGTATTTTTTTTATAATGTGTTTTACGGCTTTGGGTGTTAAGTACTTTTGAGCCAGTCTTAGATAGTTTTCTCACTTCATTCACTATTTGTTTTTACATATTTATTTATTTTATTTTAAATGAAAAGGCAGCTTATAGCTGATGCTTCCATATAATAATAATAATAATATGTCAGACATTCACACCAATTATCCAGTCCCAAATTAGGCGGAGCCTGTGGTATATTTTATTTATTTTATTTTATCTAGGAAACGCTTTATTTGTAGTATAAACGCTACGGTTAAATAATGTCAATATTTAGTAAATAATTAAATGTTCTGAGTGCTGAACAAGTTTCAAAGTGAATGTGAAAGAGTTGTGGCTACTTGCGTGGAACAGAGCGATTGTTTGGAACGCTCCATCTGGTAGTACATAGAGATCGTTGGCGTAATATAATTCTTGTAATGCATTGTCTGCATTCCTCATTAATTCTTTTGTAGATCACTTATGTTAGGAACAAAGTTCGCTATGCAAGACATCCGGTCGTACGTCACGAGACGACTAGCTGTCTGTCCGTCCGTCGCTGTTGCATATGCAATCTATGTCAGTGAGGCGCGTGTCCATGCATTCTAATTGAGTGGGACAATTAGGTGATTAAAATTTAGATAGATATAGACATTTATTCACTGACACAACACAAGTTCACAAACAAGTAGAAATCATAGATTTCGTGGACAGACATGACATCGCTTCGCGGGCACCCAGCGAGGCACAATAGAACTTCTTCTGTCTACGTTGGGAGTCCGCGAGAGCGCAGTCTGGAGGCGAGTGTGTGCCCGTGTGTCGCGCTAGTGGCCTGGCCCACACTCAGCATGTGTCGCCGCTAGCATGTGGCAGCGACGCTGGTCATTCCGCCAGAACCTTGTCGCAACGTTTCCCCGCAAAACGCAGAACATTATCTTTGGAATCATATTTTTAATTTTTATATAAAAGCTGAAGGCAAATATACTTACATACAACCACAGGAGTGTGCAGGCTCTGTGAGGAAGCAGAGGAAAACCCCATGCACCTCCTGTGCGAGTGTGGCCCACTGATGCGGAAAAGAAATACCCACCTGGGTAACTACTTGCTTCGCCCTGACGAAGTAAAACAACTCAGTGCTGAAAGCATTGTGCAGTTTCTAACTGCTGCAAGGCTTAACACGGAACTATAGCATGGTGGCGTTCACAATAGACCAGAAATCGTTGGTCGCGGGCGGCCGACGACGTACGCGATCGACCGCTAGCTTCGAAAGTCCACCTTCAGGCATAAAAGTATTAAGTTCCGGCCAGGGTTACAACACTAAACCTCGTAAACGCAAGGCGATCGCGCTCCACACTGCACTCGAAATAACGTCGTCATCATCAGGTTATTTTTGTCTCCACTGCAGGAGCACAACCCTCTCTCATCTGCCAGAGACAGACGGAGGATTTAGCCTTCACTCCCGCGCTGGCCAGACGGGTTGGGGAGGTCTGATTGATGTTTTATAATGTATTCCCTCAGTCGCCTTGTACGACATCCACGGGAAGAGTTGGAATGGTCCTATTCTACTCTACCGGAAGCCACACGGCAATGGCGAAATGACGTACCTACTGTAAATTCTTTTCCGTCCATATCTCTCGAACCGTTAAAGTAATTATGCTGCGTGTGAGCGGGTTTTCGCGCGGAACTCGGGCACCAGCTGCAGTTTGTTGCATTCCGGTGCAACTGCACTTGTGCTCCTTTTGGGGGAGTTGTGCAACGCTTTAAGTGAGATCTGTAATCATTGTTAAAATAATGACCTACTGGATGCATAGGCACAGGATAATTACAGAGGGCGCACTAACTTAAGAAAGCATGTTCAATCTAAATATACACTAAAACGCATCTATTCTTCTTCATAGCGCTAACAGCTAGGAACAACGATCTCTATGTACTACTAGATAACTAACTACCCAATAACTGTTATCACTGACATCCTGCGAGACGGCCAACAGGTCAGTGCAGGTGCCGGGAACTATTTTTTCTTTTATTTATCTTATATTATATTTATCTAAGTATACCAGTCCCTTCTGGCTGACTGGAAGAGATCCCTGGTGGGATAAGTCCGCCTTTGTACACAACTTTATTCTTTTGTTTGTTTTTGTTGTTGTTAATTTTGGTACAAAGCGAATGTCCTCTCACTTGCACAACATCGTCCACCCCTTAATTTTAAGACAATGTTATAATTTTATGTAGTCTAGTTAAAAATAATAATTTATAATTTAATTTATAGATGGAGCGTTCCAAACAATCGCTCTGTTCCACGCAAGTAGCCGCAACTCTTTCACATTCACAATGAAACTTGTTCAGTTACTACGCAGAACATTTAATTATTTACTAAATATTGACATTATTTAACCGTAGCGTATTACATAACCTTCATCTCCCAAGTAGTTTTGTTTGCAAATATTTTAAGACTAGCCCTGCCTGCGATTAGCCAGCGAACACATCTATGAATTTAGTAGATTAGTGGATCTCGAGTTATAGGCACACTAACGGACAGACAGATGTCGCGTTTTATAATATGTAGGGAATTTTTTTAACTTTAAAAAACATTTACAAATAACTGAACGTGTACTAAAAAACACGTGAAACTTATCGCTTAGACAGATTTCTGCCAGCTTACCAGCGATATCATCATCATCAGCCTATATACGTCCACTGCTGAACATAAGCCTCCCCAATACAATGCCTCTTTTGGTGGGCTTTCCATTAGGAGATTTGCCATAATCACCACGCTTGGCAGACGGATTGGTGAGCGCAGTAATGATCTTAATACACACAGGAGAATGCTTCTGCCCGTCCCTGGTGCAATCCCTTAGTCGCCTTGACGACACCCACGGGAAGATTGGGGAGGCCCTATTCTAAACCGGGAACCTCACGGCTTACCAGCGATATAAATAGATACTAATGCCTTATAAAATCCACTGCCACTTCAGCTTGCTAACCCTGTCGGCAATAATAACATACCAGTGTCAATCGTCATTCTTAAAAATAACCCAAACATTTTAGAAAATGTTGGAAACTTTTAAAAAATGCAGTAAGCAGGTCAAAACAATCGTAAAGAGCGATCCGCGCATGCGTCGGCGGCGGCGCGGCCCGGGACTCGAACCGGTTGAACAGCTGGACGGCGCGCGGCAGGTGTCGCGCAACCGACCCTACGCCGCTGGAATCCGAAGCTGAATTATGTTTTTAATATGCGACTGTGGGTACCAGGGTTTAGTTGCTAATGTTGCCAGTAGATGGCGTTGCGTTGATTTTAGAGACGCCGCCGCGACTAGTGGTTATGGCGAATAATCGGTTAGCGATTATTCTGCATTCTCTATGGGGAATAGTCGAGTTACTCGCAATATTTATTCCACATCAAAAACAATACTATAATCTAATCGGACTGCCACGCCGGAGGTTGCGGGTTCGAATCCCGCTAGGGGCAAATTTTCGTATGATGAGTATGAATGTTTGTACCCAAGTGTTGGATGTTTATATATTTATTTAAGTATGTCTATCCGTTATCTAGTAACCATACCACAGGCTCTGCCTAGTTTGGGACTGGATAATTGGTGTGAATGTCTGACATATTTATTATTATTATATTATTATAACATCACAAATTATTATGTATTTCCCGCAGGAATGCGATGTTTTTTTGGGATAAAAACTATCCCATATACTATTGCAGGACCTAACCTATATGTGTGCTAAGTTTCATCACGATCCGTCCAGTGGTTGAAGCGTGATTGAGTAACAAATTTCCAAACATTTGTGAGGTTGTAGCGGATAATATCTGGATCTACTGAACCGATTTTGAAAGTTCTTTTACCAATGGAAAGCCACGTTATTTGTAATTGTCATAGGCTATATACTCGTATTAACCCGAACAATTAAAAAATGTTTACCGCCCAACGAAGTGGGCACGGGTCAGCTAGTTTTTAATAATAATAATAAATATGTCAGACATTCACACCAATTATCCAGTCCCAAACTAGGCAGAGCCTGTGCTATGGTTACTAGATAACGGATAGACATACTTAAATAAATATATAAACATCCAAGACTTGGGTACAAACATTCATATTCATCATACGAACATTTGCCCCTAGCGGGATTCGAACCCGCAACCTCCGGCGTGGCAGTCCGAGAGCTACCCGTTCCGCCACGGAGGTCGTCGTTAATATTTTTAAAATATTAGGTTCCCGTTAGAAAGTCGACTAATCGTGAGTTTCATTTATGTGAATTATCTAGTCTAATCCGATACTGATAATTATTAATCTTTTATTCATAATAACAAAACAATATCTTATCTTTCTTAGTGTAAGTCACATGACATTATCTTTGATGATTTAGTCGTTACTTTCGAGCGCCAGCGGTCGTGGGTTGATTCCCACTGGGGACAGACAACTTTATACAGTTTGGTCTGGATGTTATATTTGTGAATGGTCCTATCCTAATTTGGGATTAGACAAGTGTGTGTATTACATACATATTTAATACATACATGCAAACATACATAATGCTCACGCCTTGGTCCCAGCCAGAGCCGCTGTATCGCCACTATGTATTTATATCTGAAATATTTTACTATTAATACAAGTAATTAATATTTTTTTGCTTGTGGTTGCCGTGTGGTTTCCGGTAGAGCAGAATAGGACCACTCCAACTCTTCCCGTGAATGTCGTACAAGGCGACTGAGGGATTACATTATAAAACATCAATCAGGCCTCCCCAACCCGTCTGGCCAGCGCGGGGAGTGGAGGCCGAATCCTCCGTCTGTCTCCGGCAGATGAGAGAGGGTTGTGCTCCTGCAGTGGAGACAAAAATAACCTGATGATGAAAGTCAGTTAAATAAATAAATAAATATCGCCTTGCTCCACTCCCATTTTTTTTCCTTGCTCTTTATTTTTAATTTCGCATTTCTCTTTTTTTTTTTGTTCGCTCTTTCTCTCATCCCAAGGGGATCCCCAGCGGAGATCCAAGGGCTTAAAACGACCTCATCATATCACCCCTCAGACGTCCACTGCTGGACTTAGGCCTTCCTTAATGCACGCCCGGTCCTCCGCCCTCCGTATACAGCCTCTTCCGGCCACCTACTTCAGGTTTTCGGTCCACCTGGCGGCGGGGCCTCCCACCCTGCCTCAAACTGCCTCGAATATAAGAAAAAGTCCCCCATCCTTTTTTCCGAGAGTCTACATGTAACAACATTTTTTTTAAACTACGCAGAAGTTGTCTCCAGGGGTAAAAGTGGGAACTTCGAGGCAAACGCCCTAACCACAAAGCCGACGAGGCTGTGAAACAGGCGCTCGCTCACAGATTCGAAAGTAGTCGTATCCCGGATTATGAAATTCCGACTCGTGCGTGACGAGCGTGCTCGGAACCGGAGTCGAACCGGCGCACCTGTTGCATGCTACGCGGCACATCTGTCCAATGCCACTGGGTAATGGGTGTTACTGTTATGTTTGGTTTTTAAATTTAAAGTAGGTATCTATGTATGTATAGATCGTTCAAGTCACGATGGCACGCCCCGCTACTGTTCGCCAAAGTTGTGCGCGGAACCTTAGTGATTAGTGCGTAACGATAGACCTAACACAGTAACAATATAACGCATACAGTGACATGTAAGCGATTTAGAGGAGTGGGGCGCGCCGTCGTGAACTTTACGATATATATTTATTAACATTAAAATAATTAGCAACAACTTATATATTTATATATTCTTTATTGCACAAATTTTAAAAGTAAATACAGTTACAAATTTTGTGTACAAAGGCGAGCTTATCTCTAAATTAAATCTCTTCCACCCAACCTTACAGGGTGTGGGACAAGGCACTAAGAGCGAGGGGGCAAAAGTGCATAATATACCACATAATAACTAAATACTGAAACTACTTTACACAGATACTCATACATATAGTAAATAAATACTTATAATAAATAATAATAAACATATAACGACGTGTGGGCAATAAACATTGGTACAAACTCCATATTGGGTGTGTCGGGCTTTCAGCGAATAAAACGTAATGAACTTGTACTTCAAGTAAACCAACAGTTTTGTTAGGTTGCGACGCGGGCCGTCCCCAGCACAAGTGATCAGCTGAGACCGCCCGGTCAACCAAAACAACTCTGTCCACGTGCGCGAAGCAAGGGCCAATCACAATTAAGTATTGTGAAATTATCCAATCGTGAGTAAGGAATATGCCAACCAAGCGAATGGAGGCCTTCAAGGATAACTCAGTGTTGTTACACTAAAATAAAATCTCGATGGTTGCTGTTTGACAGATAGGTGTTGCTACATAAAATAGGGAGTAGTGTTGACTTGTGAATCGCGTAAATGAATGATTAATTCGATATGATGTCAACTAGCGCCACCAGGTTCACGCACATGTGTTTACTTAAAGGAAATTATGTTACGACTTAAACGGTGTTAATAATCGTATCGATACTTCTAACGTTAACTTAATTGTTATCTCCGACACATACATAAATACATACATACATATCATATTATACTGAGTGAGACAGATAGTGCTCTTTTAGTTTAGTTTTAAAGGATGTCACCGACGTACTATATCGACGTACAACAATAACAATCAGCAATAAAATTGTGTAGAAAGGCGGACTTATCCCACTTAGGGATCTCATTCCGACAAACTTAGAGTAACTAGAAGGACTAGTATAACACGTTTAAGTTTTGGTAATAGAAACATACTGTACATACTGTCAGTAGTTCTGTAAAACCTGACCTGTTCAATAACAACATTATTTTAACAACAAACATCAAGTTTGAAAAGAACAACACTGACGTGTTCAAATTTGTTGGTCAGAGCTCAGAATGCAGTCTCAAAAAGCTACTGTGTCTCCAACAGACACGAGTCTAACGCTGTGCGTTTGTTTGTAAACAGATAAGGTTGGCCACATGGCAGACACCATATGACAGGTGGCTGCGGAGTCGAGGGTTGGCAGATGTACAGCTGGCTGTAAGAATGTAGAGGTCAAGGCGACGAGGTCATGTTTGTAGAAGTCAGGTGCTAATGGGACTTGAGAATAACGTTAGTTTTACAAAGGTTTTCATTTATCAAGAAGGAATAGGTGAGGACCTAATTTTGATCCCTGTGGAACTGCCGCTTAGATATTGATAAAATATCAATTTTTATCTCATAATGGAACACACCTGTGACAGCTGGCTGTAGGAACGTAGGGGTCAAGGTCATGTGTTTTTTTTAAGCTATCGAGCGTCAGTGGCGCAGTGGGGATGCGTGACTTTTTTTATTTTTTTAGACGCCTAAGTTTGATCTTAATAAACAAGTCTACTCAAAAAGGCTATTATGGGCATTACTCCTGCAAGATGGAAGATTCTGACCAACCACAGGTCGGTAATAAGCCTGTTTACATCCAATCTTGGTCTTCCATCTTGCAGGAGAATGCCATGTGCCGATTAGATTTTCGAAATAACATTAATTTAATAAAAATAAATATCAAGAATGAATAAATGTGGACTTAAAGTTGATCCCGTTGGAACTGAAACTGACTGATTATTAGAATACAATACTGAATACTTTCAAATTAAAAATGTATTATGATACTGTCGTTGCGTTATGTGTGGTCGTTTTATAAAAAGTAAACAGGGTTGGACCTATGTGGATCCCTGTGGAACGCCCGCATAGATACTGATGAACGTAATTAAATTTTTGCAACCCGCAGCTATGACGTTGCAATATCGAGAAGTTCCAACTAATACCCCTTACGGGCGCCGAATCCCACACCCCGGTGGTCTGCCACCGACGTCGTGACACTTGACACCGCTGTATTTACCAATCAGCTGATTCTCACGCGAGGGCGTAAGTAACACTTCATTGGCTGTTAGTATCGCTTGCGTAGCTACAATTACATTAATCGCATCGTTTTCCTTACTTGTTATAAAATTTAAAATGAAATTTGCCTTCAACAATAAACAAATTGTATTTTTGGTACTTTTTATCTGTATTGTGCAATGCAAACTTATGTATTCCCTTAGTCGTCTTGTACGACATCTATGGGAAGATGATTTCTTTCTTTCTTTCAAGAGTTGGAGTGGTCCTATTCTACTCTACCGGAAAGCACACAGCAAATTGTAATAAATTTAATGCTATTCTATTTAAAAAAAAATCTGCACCTGACTACTTTTATCTTTTGTACTATTAGTAAATAGTACAAAAGATAAAAGTATATAAACTTATGCTGGACCGAGTTAAAGGGCTTCGGGAATGAGGTGCGGTGAGGTTTTTGAGGGTTTAATGCTCCATGTATATATTTAACGTTCTACGTAAATTAATAAAAAAAAACTCTTTACTGCAGCGGCTTAAGGACAGAAACTTTCCTTTGACTTTGTTCCCTGCTGTATTATCTTGTCGTATCTGCATAGTTACCACATCACTTCGCCATAGCTTGCTGTGGCCAGACTATCTAATCCATCGCACTCTTAAAACTGTTCCTTGACTACCAACCAATTACAATCAGATAATTAATTTTTATTATTGTCTTCACAAACAATTTTTCGTCAACCGTCAATCGTCTTAATTAAATACAAATATAACGTCTTTTGTCGACAAGGTGGACAGTTTCCAAGTGTCATTACGCTGAGGAGGCTGTCACCAATTCATAGCACCAGGGAAGCGCTTTGCGCATGATGACGCAGGATCAATTTAAAAAAATTAAAACAATCAAATTAGTATAGTAAATAAAAGTGCAAGTATTAAGGGGGCCCTTGACCAAGATTCTTAAGGCTTCGAAATAATTTGAGACTAACTTAACCACTGAACAGTATTGAGTTACAGGAATCCAGATAAAATACGGAGAACTTGTGAGCCTTATACTTCTAAATCCATTTTTTCTCGTACCGTACTTATAATATATGAAGTTATTAAGTGTTCCTCAAGTATCAAACCTAGGTCCAAATCTATTACTCTTTGCTAGATTTTCGTAAGATAACATAATCTTGACTTAAACGCGCATTGCGACGACGATCGTAGATTGTAAATCATCATCATCATCAGGTTATTTTTGTCTCCACTGCAGGAGCATAACCCTCTCTCATCTGCCGGAGACAGACGGAGGATTTGGCCTATACTCCCCGCGCTGGCTAGACGAGTTGGGGAGGCCTGATTGATGTTTTATAATGTATTCCCTTAGTCGTCTTGTACGACATCCATGGGAAGAGTTGGAGTGGCCCTATTCTACTCTACCGGAAACCACACAGCAGATTGTAATTAATTTATTGCTATTCTATTTTTAAAAAAATCTGTATCTGACTACTTTTATCTTTTGTACTATTTACTTATATATTAGAAACTTATGGGGTATGTATGTAACTTATATTGGGTAATGTTAAAGTTATATTATAATCATAGTAAACTAGCTGTAGGTTTCAGAATGAATAAATAAATAAACATAAATATTCTTATGAATTAAGAGCTCAGATTTTGTAAGAGAAAATATTTATCGAATAAAGGGTTGAACTACATACAAATGCTCGCATTCGTATTATGGCGTCATTGACTACACGGTAACGAACAAACCTATAAGAAAGGCGATTTCAAACGCGCGCGACATCGTGCGTTTTTATAGATTTGTCTTTGCCTCTTGGTGAAATAGCGTCCTGCTGACCGACTATAGCTTTCCTTTCGTTTACCTGAGATTCGCGCGACAGTTGTAAAGTCCGAAACACATTTCGCATATAAAAACCTATCATAATGCATTACTTATTTATTATACAATGCAGCGTAAGAAAAAAATGTCGGGATCTGTCAGCGCAGCCATCTTTTGAAGTTAAGTCCATTGTTGTTAAATGGTAAGGGATGGTCGGAATTTTTATTTATAACTGTGCCCAGTTTACTGGCAATCGAAACTTTATTGTGAGCTTCAAGTTTGGTCAGAGTATAAAGTTTAGTTTTAGTGTTTACTGTGGTAGATCTAGGCGAGGCATTCTTTGCATTGGAAACAGATTTGCCATTTTTATAGGCCACATTTAAAATGATATCTTAACAATTAAAAAACTAGTCATTACCGGTCTTGGATAAAAATCTGTATCAAAATTTCTGTCAATTAGACTGATAACCAGTTTTGCATACTCTTGAGTGCGGGGTTTATTGTTATCCCTTGTATACAGCCGCATTCCGAAGTAAGTGACCAGCCTTAGCACCTTATCCAATGGTGTTAAGTTGAAATTAGAATGAACTTGGTGATAGCGCTTTTCATAGCGCACTGACTGTACTAAATAATTGTAAAGGTCAACAAACAAATAAATGGACCAGATGAATCGTTATGAGAAGAATCAATAGGACATCGTAACATCGTCATAATTTAAATGTGAATTCAGAAAAAAACATCAAACGGATTTGTTTAAATTAGTGTTACTTCAACGCTAATCTATAAACTGTTATTTTTAAAAAACAGGTAGGAATTTTACACAAACCTATTTTTTATAACCCACTAATACTTGGTTATTTCTATCATTTAAGCAGCTGATCTATTTGGTTGCACAACTAGAGTTTGAATGGTTGTTTTTCTTTCGTCTAAATACTTGAATATTCACTGAAGCCCTTTTAATGCTACAGTATTGCTTTTTCTTCATGTCTTAGTTTCCCTACAGACTTTACATTGTCTAGATAGGTGGAATCAAACAGACCTTTGTCAATTTTACTATACTTTTTAAAGTTTGCACGAACATTCAAACACTCCTTAACTTGAAGTCTGACTTTTTACATACAGTTTTATCTCTGGCCCAGATCATTCTTGATGTAGTACTCGTGTTTTTGGTAAAATGGTTAATTCAGTAAAGTATGGCTATAAGAGATCTCTTATCGTCCACCTTTGTACACTTTTTTGTCTTATTGTACCGTTGTTATAATTTTCATATTAATTTGTTTAAAAACTTAATTGTGAGAAATAATTATAAAGAAAACATGTATTTGTTTTATTATCATTTCTATTGAGTTGTATTCTAATTTATTTATTGATTTAGTTTTAGTTGTTAGTAAATTAACAATACTGATTTTAAATATTCTCACATTTGATATTTTGACTAAAATAAGTTTTATTTGTTTGTCAAAAGAATGTTGTCAATTCTGATCTCTTTCAGTGGTTCGATAGAAATTTTACTTTCGGTATAGTATATTTATATTTCATCTGACCTCTCTTTGGTTTATGACCATACATATTCATCGTGTCAAAATTCTTTTGAAACTGTCAGAGGATTTGTATTCAACTGCTATGGATTTCGCGAGGCAGTTTTTCTGTGTATGAAAAATCGAAACTATACATTTCGATTTGTTAATTTTTTTACACCTAAACATCAACCCTTCGAAAGTTGTAACCTGAGTCTTACCTGCTTTCTCTTTGTCCCAAATTCGATTCCCGGTCCGGTAGTTTTGTATAAAAGGGTTTCGGATCCTTTCCCATAGGACACAAGGTGTTTCTTGTATAGATTCAATCGTGTCTGGCTTTTTTCTTTCTAATTTCGTATTCACTGTTTATGGAATTTTGCGGTTAGGTTTTGGGTGGTCGTCGGTAGACATCTGTTGCGAAAACGAAACGTAATCTACGGCAATTTTGAATTCAGTTTTTTTTTTAATTTCGTAGTGGCAGAACGGTGGAAGTGCAATAGTGAGTTATGCGTCCAACCGCAAAGTGTAAAAAGTTCAAATTCAAATACAACTGAAGCAACGATGACTAATTCAGAGACAGTTAAAGCAATGATTTAAAAATGGCGCTGCGGCATGACAGCATGGAATCGAGCTTCCTACCGGCGGACCCTCCGCCTCTCTCAGAAATCGACTACCAACCCAAAACGGACTTGGCAACCGAATATTTCAACACTTTCAATCAAATCTGTGAGAACTATCGTCCGGAATCCGACGTGAATCTACGTCAGACGTCGGACTCGTTACGTCTCACGTCGGAGATCCTAGGCGGTGTGCGTTCGGAATACGTCAGTACAGACTTCACCGATAAAGACTATGTGACCAATGAGTTTAGTGAGAAGTTCCTAAGTAAAGAGGAGCAAGTGTTCACGTTTGGACAGCCTGATGCGTCCGCTTTGCTGCGCCACAGGGCGAGGAGAAGATACAACGAGGAGCACGGGCTCCCGCCGGCGGTGACCAGCCAGGAAAGTGGGGTAAGTTACGATAACGCTAAGTAAACATTATCATCAGCCTGAATGAGTCCACTGCTGGACATAGGCCTCTCCCAAGGTGCGCCATTGAACCGGGCGGCCCACACCATGCTTGCCCAGTCGCGGTCTTCATTAGAGATCCCGTTTACCCCAGCGGTAAGGGGCCGTCCATTAATCACGTGATCTTTTTTTAAGCATTTTTTAACCCCAACATCACGTGTATTTTTAGTATCTACAAAACTTGTAATTTTTTTATAATATTATCTTAAATACAGGTATAAAGTATAATCTTATTTTATTTTAGATTAGTTGTATTGTCGGTACGCCGCATTTCGATTTAAAAATCTTCTCGCGCGTTTGAAAAAATAATGAAAAAATAAATACACGTGATATCTTACTACACCCCCCTCCCCCCTTGTGACATTTCGTGATTTTTGTCAAACCCCTCGAACGATCGGACGACCTCCGTGGCGGAACGGGTAGCTCTCGGACTGCCACGCCGGAGTTTGCGGGTTCGAATACCGCTAGAGGCAAATGTTCGTATGATGAAAATGAATGTTAGTACCCAAGTCTTGGATGTTTATATATTTATTTAAGTATGTCTATCCGTTATCCAGTAACCATACCACAGGCTCTGCCTAGTTTGGGACTGGATAATTGGTGTGAATGTATTTTTAAGAAGAAAAAAAATAGAAATTCTGCACACATTTAGCTTTTTTGCTGTATTGTATATATAAGGAAATAAACTATTTCATTCCATTTCATCCCCATACAAAATGATGTCAATATGACAAGTCCAACTTTGCACATATTACATACATACATAATGTTCACGCCTGGTCCCAGAGGGGTAGACAGTGACGATGTATCGCCACTGCGCCATCCTGACACACCTCACTAGCGTCAATATTTAGTAGTAATTAAATGTTCTGCGTAGTAACTGCACAAGTTTCATTATGAATGTGAACGAGTTGCGGCTCCTTACGTCGAACAGAACGATTGTTTGAAACTCTCCATCTAGTAGTACATAGAGATCGTTGCATCCATCAACCTTTTCATGCACCTCCTTTTATTCTTCTGATGCCTGTAGTATCTTTATAATATTACAAAGTACATCAATAAGGAACTAATACGTAACGTTATCTATTAATAGCTAGTATTTGGAACGTCCCATTGCTTTATACAAGATATTTTTAGCGACATACTCTGTACGTGTTTACGTACGGGCCGATATAATTGGTTGCGGAGTTACGGTGCGTGGGAGTGGACGGACTGACACACGGCATAGTGGTTATAGTAAGCAATACGTTTTGACAAACCTTGAAAACGAAAATTAGATCAACTTCGGTGCTGTGAGTGAAAACGCGGCGACATTCATCATCAGCCGAAATACGTCCACTGCTGAACACAGGCCTCCCCAATAGAATGACACTGTGGGCTGTCCATTGGGGGTATGCCATAGACATAAACATTTATTATTAGTAATTGGCAATGACGACCTCCGTGGCGGAACTGGCAACTCTCGGACTGCCACGCCGCAGGTTGCGGGTTCGAATCTCGCTAGGGGCAAATGTTCGTATGATGAATATGAATATTTGTACCCAAGTCTTGGATGTTTATATATTTATTTAAGTATGTCTATCCGTTATCTAGTAACCATACCACAGGCTCTGCCTAGTTTGGGACTGGATAATTGGTGTGAATGTCTGAGATATTTATTATTTATTTATTTATTTATAATTACAGGTCATACAATTTTAAAATCTATAACATAACATAGTAATAAATATTATATAAAATGATTACGTCTCATAAAATAATATAAAAGAATAAACAAACATTAGACACTACTAATTACATTTTAAATTTTCAATGAATTCATCAAAGCTGTAGAAAGTTTGCTCGATGAGCCACTTCACCACCACGCTTGGCAGGCGGATTGGTGATCGCAGTAATGATCCTTAATATACACAACAGAACGCTGCTACCAGTCCCTGATGCAGCCCCTTCATCATCATCATCAGGTTATTTTTGTCTCCACTGCAGGAGCACAACCCTCTCTCATCTGCCGGAGACAGACGGAGGATTTGGCCTACACTCCCCGCGCTGGCCAGACGGGTTGGGGAGGCCTGATTGATGTTTTATAATGTATTCCCTTAGTCTCCTTGTACGACATCCACGGGAAGAGTTGGAGTGGTCCTATTCTACTCTACCGGAAACTACAGTTAAACTACAGTAAGTAAGTTTAAAGCAGTAATGATTTTAATATACACGGATTACAGGTTGGCTTTTGGGGCGCTTGAAGTTGTTGTATCCCCCTTACCGTGGAGAATAAAATGTATTTAGAAACACGAAGAGATAAAGTTACAATCCATTATCCATTAGTGGAGATCGTAGTTGCTCGCTCAAGGGTGCCAGGTATCAAATTACAATTGAGGGGGAGAGTTGCAAATGCGTGTGGTTCCCGGCTTAGAATAGGGCCACCCGTAATCTTCCAGCACCTTTGCCGTGTGGTTTCCGGTAGAGTAGAATAGGACCACTCCAACTCTTCCCGTGGATGTCGTACAAGGCGATTAAGGGAATACATTATATAACATCAATCAGGCCTCCTGAACCCGTCTGGCCAGCGCGGGGAGTGTAGTCCAAATCCTCCGTCTGTCTCCGGCAGATGAGAGAGGGTTGTGCTCCTGCAGTGGAGACAAAAATAACCTGATGATGATGATCAGCAGTGGACGTACATCTGCGGTAACAGTGACCGCTCACTACCCACCTCTGTTTTTTTCTTTACCACTCAGACCGTTAAAAATAAACTTAAAAGTACATAGTATGAAATTAATCTCACATAAATAATCTCCAATGTTTCTAAAACAAGTTTTTAAATCGAAACTTTAATATCCATATCCGTTAGAATAAAAAATCAATAAGAAATCCCGTTAAGTCTCACTGTAAGTCAGAGGCGATGAGCGATAATTTTATGGTGTATTTAAATTGTACAAATGTCAAACCGATCCGAATATTCCTTAAATGTATCCGAGCTATCGAAAATATGCATCACCTATATCGTCCCTCGCATGACTAAGTGTCGTAATTAGCTTCAAGCAAATGTTGCAGGGCAAGGCATTTTCGGTTTTACACTTCACATTCTATTGTCTTGGAAGATACGATACTTGTTCATTGTCAATAAAACCATTACACCAACTGATACGGATAGATTAGATTAGATTAGATTTCTTTATATCACATTACAAATTTTAATACATAGATTAAATTACGTAAAAGGTCAGAGTTAATGTGATCGTCAAGAAATAATAAAAAATAGTATACAATGAATACAATAAACAGTATACAAGTAATAGTATACAATAAATAGTATACAGTGAAGACTTGTTATCAGCATATGTATATTTAAGTTTATTATTTATATTTGTCATTAGTCTGTAAGTCTTCCTAAAAGTAAATAAATAAAAATAAATAAATAAATAAACAAAATGTCAAAATAATAAAAATATAGTATAAAAAATGTACGACGGTTAGTGGAGTTTGATCACCATAAACATTTTAATAGGTCCGTGTTTGTAACTCATTTAGACAAAAAAATACAGTTACGACAGTAAGTCATGCGTGGGACGAAATATGCGCTACCCGCTACCGCTCAAGACTCGCCCCTCGATGCCTTTGTGCAGTGACAGGAAATGAGTACGCCTATGGGGATGCGTCAGTTTCTGGACTCGAGATGTGGGAACTAGATCCTTGTGGATAATAACAATAACTATTAGATGACTCACGTATATGGATGTTGGATTCTGTATTTTTTTTCCGCTCGCGTTGACTGCAGAATCCGCTCCAGTTCCCATTTCCGGTCCCTATCCCACTTAAGACTCTCAAACCCACCCCCACTCCCATGTCCACTACAGCATCATCATCATCAGGTTATTTTTGTCTCCACTGCAGGAGCACAACCCTCTCTCATCTGCCGGAGACAGACGGAGGATTTGGCCTACACTCCCCGCGCTGGCCAGACGGGTTGGGGAGGCCTGATTGATGTTTTATAATGTATTCCCTCAGTTGCCTTGTACGACGTCCACGGGAAGACTTGGAGTGGTCCTATTCTACTCTACCGGAAACCAGACGACTAGCACCATATGTAGTCCAAACTCTGAACCTTTGTCTCTGGCATAATATTTTCTACCCAAAGGTTGTCTGTAAGAAATCGCTTAAAGCGATAAGACCGCCTAAATTGTACTATTTGTAACTTTTTAAACTTGTAACTGTATTTGTTTGTGCAATAAAGTGTACTGTATTTGAATAGTACCGAACATTATAAGTAATTATGCTTCCTTGTTATATTGCATACCTACTGATGTATTTAAAAAATTAAAAATATCCATAACTTTTGATTGAGCAAACCGATTGCGATGAAATAAAGCCTATATGTTACTCCGAGTTACGCCCTCAACGGGTTCAGGATGCTGTCGGGGCTCCCACATTACTGTAATGCATCAGGTATGTTTGCCGAGGCGCGTGTGGATGGATTCCACACGCGCCATCCGGGTTGCCTCCCTGATGCGCCGCGTGCGGGACATCGCTAGCACCTCCTGACCATGCGGGACAAAGTACCCAAACCCAATACTGAGGCACTGGGTTGCTATCCACCTTCACAGACATACTGTTAGGGATCAGTGACGAAGGAACCCTAATTCCGCGTCTACGATCGTCCCGCACGCTCTTATGAGACGTCCGGTCGCGATGACTGAGTGACGTTTCTAAAGCTTGCATTAAAATGTTATAATCTGCCTAAGAGACTGATTTGGGTTAACAATACATACATACATACATACATACATACATACATACATACATACATACATACATACATACATACATACATACATACATACATACATACATACATACATACATACATACATACATACATACATACATACATACATACACACACACACACACACACATACATACATACATACATACATACATACATACATACACACATACACACATACACACACACACACACACACACACACACACACACACACACACACACACACACACACACATAATGCTCACGCCTTAGTCCCAGAGGGGTAGGCAGTGGCGATACATCGTCTTCACACAAACAAAGCAAGTTTTTATAATTTTACTCTCGCTGTTTACTAACATAGTTTTTAAATTTATTTGTTTATGAACTGATGTCTGAATAAATGATTTGATTGATTGATTGAATAGCCGAGTGACTTGTTTTTCGAGTCGCATGTTAGACTAACAGGAAATAAGGGAACGTACCCAAATTACGTGACCCAATTTTTTTTTGTAAGTATATGTCAAGACCTTTCCACACCCTCCGCCTCTAGTTTTTACGTAATAATGCAAAAATATGGTTTCAAACCTATTTTTGCAAACAGAAAGTTAAAAGAAAAAAAATGGCCCTTTTTGGTTTTTATTAATACAGCGCTTGCCGCGTGACGCCAAGAGTGCGTGCATAACTATAATTACAAGTGAAAAAAATATCAAGAAGAAAAAAACTGCCGGTTTTCAATCAGCTGTCGTCCGTGATGCCACCTGTGAGTTTAAAAAGCGCTAAAAACTGCGCGCCATATTTGAATATAGCTCGAAAAACGCGAGATTTCCCTAGAGGATATGGACTACGTGACGAAAACCTAACACCCCCAATGCTGTGACTAAGCGTGGTATTTTGGAGACCCCCCCACAAACGAGTATGTATGTATATATGTAACCGCTTTATTGTACCAAAATTAACAACATCAAAAATTAATAAAAGAAAAAGTTGTGTACATAGGCGGACTTATCCCACTTAGGGATCTCTTTCAGTCAACCTTAGAGTAACTGAAAGGACTGGTATAAAGCGTTTAGTACCAATATGATAAAAGAAACGTACCCATACCCATACACTGACACTAAAGTATGCATATAATATTACATAAACATAAATGATACAATATATACACGAGTTAGCTCATAATACAACTATCTATATTTTATTATAAATACATAAACCCATAATACATAAATAAGATACCTACATAACATAACTTAGTATTTACTTACTATATTGTTTATTAACTGTAAAATAAATATAAATTAGCTCAAAGCAACGGTATTGAACCCATAGTTTTCACGAGTTTACGTGTCACGTAGTTTGGGTACGTCCCCTAAGTAGATTCGTCATAGCTCCTGCATTCACCCTCGCTGTAGGAATATGATCCTACTGGGTAATAGCTATAAGGTGACTCATGTCGGATATTGGGTTGAGGTTTTATTTTATTCAACTCCATTATAATCGGTCCAGCATGTGTGGTAAATATTAGTTATTTTTAGGCATCGCCGTCTGAATACTAGAGTGTTTCTAGCTGTATGCATCAATTCAATTCAATTACTGTACTGCTAGGCGGTCAGTAATGATCATATACAACAGATCGCTGCTGCCCGTGCCTGGTGCAATCCCTTACTCGCCTTGACGACACCCACGGGAACATTGGCGGTGGCCCCTTGTCTTATAATTCACATTAGCAAGCTGAAGATGATGACGAATGTCCTTTGGCTTCATCAACCTGGTATTTCAGCTCATACAAAAGTGTTCACATCTACTAGGCTACCATAACTACCCAAGAGACTTCTCTAGTATTAAAACTATGCAATCCCTTAGTCACCGTGACGACAGCCACGGGAAGACTGGGGGTGGCCCTATTCTAAGCCGGAAACCACACGGCCTGTCACCTTATCTTATAATTGACATTAGCAAGCTGAAGATGATGATGAATGTCCTTTGGCTTCATCGACCTGGTATTTCAGGTCATACAAAAGTGTTCACATCTACTAGGCTACCATAACTACCCAAGAGACTTGTCTAGTATTAAAACTATGCAATCCCTTAGTCACTGTGACGATAGCCACGGGAAGGCTGGGGGTGGCCCTATTCTAAGCCGGGAACCACACGGCCTGTTACCTTATCTTACAATTAACATTAGCAAGCTGAAGATGATGATGAATGTCCTTTGGCTTCATCAACCTGGTATTTCAGGTCATACAATAGTGTTCACATCTACTAGGCTACCATAACTACCCAAGAGACTTCTCTAGTATTAAAACTATGCAATCCCTTAGTCCACTGTGACGACAGCCACGGGAAGACTTGGGGTGGTCCCATTCCAAGCCGGGAAACACGGCTTGCTTGTCTTCAAGTGGATTAAGGCTAGATATTTTTCTCGGTTCGTTTTAGTCGAGCTCCATACCGAGCAGACAATGGGACACTGGCAGAGATAACACCTAGCCAAACTGGTACACTGGCGGACAATATCGAGTGTAAACCGCGGGGCTGGCCTTAGTTATTCCATCGTTTCCACTGACCGAGGCACTAGAAGTGTCTTATGGAAAATTCTGTTATTAATGAAAAAAACTTTCAAAAAATATACATACGAGTAAGTACATACATAAAAATAAAAATAAGTAATTAAGGGGATTTCTGGAATTTTTACCAGAAATCCCCTTAGCGTTTCCTTTGAGCATCGGCAGGGGATTTCTGGACAATAATTCCAGAAATCCCCTTAAGGGGATTTTTCGCAGGGGATTATTGGAATAGGCCATATTGACGACCTCCGTGGCGGAACGGGTAGCCCTCGGACTACCACGCCGGAGGTAGCGGGTTCGAATCCCGATACAAATGTTCGTATCATGATTATGAATGTTTGTACCCAAGTCTTGGATGTTTATTTAAGTATGTGTATCCGATATCCAGTAACCATAGCACAGGCTCTGCCTAGTTTGGGACAGGACAATTGGTGTGAATGTCTGACATATTTATTTATTATTATACTCGTATATAATGCTCACGCCCTAGTCGAGAGGTAGGCCAAGACGTTGCGATGAGCGCGATCCAATGTCGCAAAGCGACTTTCCTTCGTCCACTTTTCGCCCCGTGATACCACTTTAAATATATATATTATAATTATTTATTTTATCCTTGGAAAATGTTTTAGAGTAATATTTTACAGCATTAATGAATATTAATTTAATTAAATATGTCATTATGCTGTCTTAGTCAATATTATTAGGCATTAATTTGACAAAATCAATTTTAATTTCAAAGTTATATATTCCTATATTTTAGGTAAGTATATGTTCTGATTATTTTGTATGTTAACGCTTTATTGTACCAAAATTATGAGCAACAATAGCAAATAGGAAAAAAATGTGTACAAAGGCGGACTTATGTCACTTTGGGATCTCATCCAGTCAAAGTCTCTTAGTTTGTAATCTTGTTTTAAGAATCATATCTACTTGGATCAACATCTATCATAGCATTGATGGTGTAATGTCTTTAGGGGGGGGGGGGGGGGCGTATATTTTAAAGCTCTCCCCCTTCCCCTCTGATCCACACACACACACACACATTTAAGGGGGTTTCCGCCAAAAGTGTGAGTACCAAAATTTATGAATTTACACCTTTAATTTCGTCCTAGTGTAAACAAAGTCTCGACTTGGTGTATACTTTATGTCGGCATCAAGTGTACACTTTCCGACCACAATAAGTGCAATTACAGTGGCGAGCTTTCGCCCGTTCTTAGTGTCGAAATCGCGACCCGCGATTCATATGGTCCAGTCTACATACATACACTGGAGCGCGGCTTTCGCTCGGCCCGTTATGGCCGTGTTAATTGTAAAATTACAATTAGCAGTATTCTTGGAAACATGTTGCTACAGCCAGTCACTCCGCACGTTATATCAAAATGAGCTTACCCGGCGCGGCCCCGATTGCCGGGACAATCGTTCACAGGGCAATGTATACGCTTCTACTACAAACTACCAGAGGAAATCTTAAATATGACGGACAGAAAGTTTAAGATTCACATTAAAAAACATCTTTGTAAGAAAGCCTATTATAAAATAAACGATTATTTAAATGACAAAGATGCCTGGTACTAATGTTAATTCAGCTTCGCAAAATCTTTATTAATTGTATGCAAACTTGATTTTTAAAAGATGTGCTGCGTGAAGTTTGTTGCGCCGTTTCTTCTTCACAGCGCTAACACCTAGGAAGCGGTAGTCGATAAAAAAAATGACGTGTATAAATGTACCAAGTGTACTCATATGCAATAAATGATTTTGACTTTTGACCTAGGCGGATTGCGTACGACCACAGAAATCCTATCAAGATAGAAAGGTTATAGCCATTTGTTCACTTCAGTTACACGCGTGCCAATTTTCGGACACAGCGCGCCCCTCCCGCGCACCCTCTATGCTTCGCGGTCTCGTTTCCGGAGTAAAAACCGACAATATGGCACATTTGAAGATTTCTTGTCCAATACTTTTAGTATTTTCAAACTTTATTAGAAGTAAATACATTTCTTTATCAAATTTGGTACTAAACGCATTATACTTGTCCTTTCGGTTACTCTAAGGTTGACTGGAAGAGATCCCTAAGTGGGATAAGTCCGCCTTTGTACACAGTTAATTCCTATTTTATTATTGTTGTTGTTGTTATTTTTGGTACAATAAAGCGTTTACATACATACATACTCGTACATAAAGCTTAAATAGTTAAGTCATTCAGTATTTGCCACTATTAGCGCCCCACAGTCTGCGACCTGGGCCCCAATTGCCCTAGATACGCTCCTTAAATAAGTATTATTCAGCTGTTTTGGGTATGGATAGAAATCTGAGTAAACTAACGTTTGAAACGGTAGCCTAGTTAAATAAGGTATCGAGATAATAAGACCATAGCAAGGAAACGGAGTAAGAAAACTGTTAATTGTTGTCTTGTCTGTAAAAACTTTCCTAACGTCAGATTATTCAAGTTGTGTGATAGAGTGAGGAATACAGTGATACGTGAGAAGTGTGGTTTGAAAGAAGATGTAGTAACGAAGGTAGAGGAGGGTATGTTGCGTTGGTTTGGACATTTAGAGTGAAAGAAGAGTGACAAAAGAGATTTACAGCGCGAATGACTTGACGACCTCCTTGGCGGAACGGGTAGCTCTCGGCCTGCCACACCGGAGGTTGCGGTTCGAATCCCGCTAGGGGCAAATGTTCGTGTGATGAATATGAATGTTTGTACCCAAGTGTTGGATGTTTATATGTTTATTTAAGTATGTGTATCCGTTATCTAGTAACCATAGCACTGGATACCTGCTACCATGCAATCTAAGGTAGCAAGCGAATGTTTGGAAGGATGTTGTTGTTCCCTACTCTGTCTGTGCCTAGTTGGGGATCAGAAGGCCGTGTGTGAAATGTCCCCACATATTTTTTTTTATTTTATTATTTATATAACTTCACTCGACATATTTTAGTTTGAATGAAGATGTAGTAACAAAGGTAGAGAGGCGTAGGAACCAGAACACCAGAAGTAATATAATGGCAGAGTGGTTCCCGGCTTAGAATAGGGCCACCCATAATCTTCCCGTGGCGTGCGTATCATCAAGGCGAGGTAGGTATCTAAAGTGCGGAATCATCTTGTCAGCCCCTAGAAGCCCACTGCTGGACATAGGCCCTCACCACTACATCCGGTTCTCCGCCCTCCGCATCCAGCCGCTCCCGGCCACCTTCTTCAGGTCGTCGGTCCACCTGGCGGCGGGGCGTCCCACCCCGCGAGTGCCGATCCGCGGTCTCCACTCCAGAACTCGTCTGCCCCAACGGCCGTCGGTTCTGCGGCGTATGTAGCCCGCCCACTGCCACTTCAGCATGCTAATCCTTAAAGCGCGGAATATGTATCTGTTATTATTTCAGGTTTCCGGTAGAGTAGAATAGGACCACTCCAGCTCTTCCCGTGGATGTCGTACAAGGCGACTGAGGAGATAAATTATAAAACATCAATCAGGCCTCCCCAACCCGTCTGGCCAGCGCGGGGAGTGTAGGCCCGTCTGTCTCCGGCAGATGAGATAGGGTTGTGCTCCTGCAGTGGAGACAAAAATAACCTGATGATGATTATTATTTCCACATCGATAGTCTGTCTCTAATGGGAATCGAACACCCGCCTCACGACCAAGCCACGAATACCTTGCATTGACTCTGTTCATTCGACTGTTTTACGAAACTTATACTGTTATAGGCATTGCTTGATAACGCGAGTCAATTAGGAAATAACTACTGCTATAATGGAAATAACAATGGACAGTCAGCGACATGTTGTTCAGGAAGGCATAGCTTGCGGAAACGACAATGGACAGTTCAGTTTTTGGAAGCGAACGACTTAGAACTTTACCAGCGACCTACGAGCGTTCACTTTCACGATGACGTGAGAGGGGTACATGGGAAATTATTCCAAACATATCCGATTGTATGTATCCACACATTGTTGATTAGTGCGTAACAATAGATCTGACAAAGTATCTGTATATCATTATCATCATCAGGTTATTTTTGTCTCCACTGCAGGAGCACAACCCTCTCTCATCTGCCGGAGACAGACGGAGGATTTGGCCTACACTCCCCGCGCTGGCCAGACGGGTTGGGGAGGCCTGATCGATGTTTTATAATGTATTCCCTCATCCACGGGAAGAGTTGGAGTGGTCCTATTCTACTCTACCGGAAACCACACGACACAGTATTAATATAACGCATACAATTGAATGTCAGCGATATAGAGAAGGAGTGCGGCATGCCGTTGGAAAATTATGGTCCCGTTACATCGACATAGGTAGCGGTCACTTTACCAACTGCAAATAAGTTTATAATCCCACAAAACATTTTTTTTTGCTTGTACTTCTTGCCAAATTTCATGATTCTAGGTCAACGGGAAGCATTTGCCCTATAGATTTTGATTCCCTTGCGACCGTCAAAATATACGTTATAAACAGCCGGATCTTTTGATTGCGTTTACTGGAAAGTTTGATGTTTTTCACAGCTCCAAGGGATTGCAAACCTGAATATTTGATACTAGCTGGTGCCCGCGACTTCGTCTGCGCACGATTAGTATTTCGAGTGGCTTTTTTGCAGGACTATTTAAGATAAACATTTCCATCATACATTACATATGTGTAACTCTAGCGGTTTTGGCAGCGCACGCCAGAATAGCTCGCAGATGGTAGATTTTTTCCTACTTACTTGATATTTTGGACAATTCACACGATATCTTTATAAATTGTAGCCTATGTGTTATTCTGATGTATAAGCTATATTATTGTAAAGTTTCATTAAAATCCATCCAGTAGTTTTTACGTGAAAGGGTAACAAACATCCATCCATACTTACAAACTTTAGCGTTTATAATATTAGTAGGATTCATTTCAACTTATGACCTCCACGCATTCCTGAGAAAAAGGGTTTTAAAAGGCAGACGGACATCGAAGTGATCTTATAAGGGTTCCTTGTTCCTTTTGAGGAACCAAAGCACATGGTATATGATCTCTCTGGCATGCTGTGATGACTAACGTTCATATAATTTGCCCACAGTATGGCAGCGACGAGTTCGGGCAGGACTCCCCCAGCCGCTACGCGTCACCGAAGAGCGCGGGCGCGCCGCAGTATGCGGAGCCGTACTATGGGGGCGGCGGGGGCGCGGGCGGTGCGGGCGGCGCGGGCGGCGCGGGCGAGTGGGCCGCCCACTATTACCAGCCCCCCGCGCCCGCGCCCGCCGCCCAGCCGCCCTACCACCACGACGTCTACGCCACGTCTCCAGGTGAGGCAGCATCGCATCTACGATCGTTGACCACTTCTAAATTCGACCACAATACGTATAGTGGGAATAAGAAAGTTGTAGGGCCGTTTGTATATGCATCGTATGAGAGGTCATTGTGATACAGTGGACGGTTTGATACAGTGTATGTTCTGGTACAGTGGATGTTCTGATACAGTGGATGTTCTGATACAGTGGATGTTCTAATACGTGGATGCTATGATACAGTGTATGTACTGGTACAGTGGATGTCCTGATACAGCGGATGTTATGTTACAGTGAATATTCTGATACAGTGGATATTTTGTAACTGTGGACGTTCTGATACGTGGATGCTATGATACAGTGTATGTACTGGTACAGTGGTTGTTCTGATACAGCGGATGTTATGTTACAGTGTATATTCTGATACACTGGATGTTTTGTAACAGTGGACGTTCTAATACGTGGATGCTATGATACAGGGTATGTACTGGTACAGTGGATGTTCTGATACAGCGGATGTTCTGTTACAGTGGATGTTCTGATACACTGGATGTTTTGTAACAGTGGACGTTCTAATACGTGGATGCTATGATACAGTGTATGTACTGGTACAGTGGATGTTCTGATACAGCGGATGTTATGTTACAGTGTATATTCTGATACAGTGGATGTTCTGTAACTATGGACGTTCTAATACGTGGATGCTATGATACAGTGTATGTACTGGTACAGTGGATGTTCTGTAACTATGGACGTTCTAATACGTGGATGCTATGATACAGTGTATGTACTGGTACAGTGGATGTTCTGATACAGCGGATGTTATGTTACAGTGTATATTCTGATACAGTGGATGTTCTGTAACTATGGACGTTCTAATACGTGGATGCTATGATACAGTGTATGTACTGGTACAGTGGATGTTCTGTAACTATGGACGTTCTAATACGTGGATGCTATGATACAGTGTATGTACTGGTACAGTGGATGTTCTGATACAGCGGATGTTATGTTACAGTGTATATTCTGATACAGTGGATGTTCTGTAACTATGGACGTTCTGATACGTGGATGCTATGATACAGTGTATATACTGGTACAGTGGATGTTCTGATGCAGCGGATGTTATGTTACAGTGTATATTCTGATACAGTGGATGTTTTGTAACAGTGGACGTTCTGATACGTGGATGCTATGATACAGTGTATGTTCTGGTACAGTGGATGTTCTGATACAGCGGATGTTATGTTACAGTGTATATTCTGATACAGTGGATGTTCTGTAACTATGGACGTTCTGATACGTGGATGCTATGATACAGTGTATATACTGGTACAGTGGATGTTCTGATGCAGCGGATGTTATGTTACAGTGTATATTCTGATACAGTGGATGTTCTGTAACTATGGACGTTCTGATACGTGGATGCTATGATACAGTGTATATACTGGTACAGTGGATGTTCTGATGCAGCGGATGTTATGTTACAGTGTATATTCTGATAAGGTGGATGTTCTGTAACTATGGACGTTCTGATACTTGGATGCTATGATACAGTGTATATACTGGTACAGTGGATGTTCTGATGCAGCGGATGTTATGTTACAGTGTATATTCTGATACAGTGGATGTTTTGTAACAGTGGACGTTCTGATACGTGGATGCTATGATACAGGGTATGTACTGGTACAGTGGATGTTCTGATACAGCGGATGTTATGTTACAGTGTATATTCTGATACAGTGGATGTTCTGTAACTATGGACGTTCTGATACGTGGATGCTATGATACAGTGTATATACTGGTACAGTGGATGTTCTGATGCAGCGGATGTTATGTTACAGTGTATATTCTGATACAGTGGATGTTCTGTAACTATGGACGTTCTGATACTTGGATGCTATGATACAGTGTATATACTGGTACAGTGGATGTTCTGATGCAGCGGATGTTATGTTACAGTGTATATTCTGATACAGTGGATGTTTTGTAACAGTGGACGTTCTGATACGTGGACGCTATGATACAGTGTATGTTCTGGTACAGTGGATGTTCTGATACAGCGGATGTTATGTTACAGTGTATATTCTGATACAGTGGATGTTTGGACGTTCTATACGTGGATGCCATGATACAATGGATGTTGTACTCATCATCACTTACCATCAGGTGAGATTGAGGTCAAGCGCAAACCCATAACCAATTAATAAAAATCTTATACAGTGTATATTCTGATACAGTGACGTTCTGATACAGTGGATGTTCTGATACAGTGGCCGTTCTGATACAGTGACTGTTCTGACATAGTTTACATTTCCCGACCAAAGGCTTTCTTCTTTTATGGTCGTTATAGCTGTGACGTATGTCGTTTGCAGGGCTAGCGGGCGCGCCGGTGGGCGAGGGCGGCGGCGGTGGTGCGGAGCTGCCCCTGCCGCCGATGTCCTCGTTCCGCGCCGCCGCGCCACACCACTCGCCCACAGAGCCCATGCTGGTTGGCAAGCCACCGCTGCAGCCGGTAAGTTATTCATTCCTATCAATTTAATACACGTGTGGTTCCCGGCTTAGAATAGTGCCACCCCTATCTTTCCCGTGGGTGTCGTCAAGGCGACTAAGGGATTTCACCAGGGACGGGCAGCAGCGCTCTCCTGTGTGTGTATGTTAAGATCATTACTGCGATTAGAGGAGTGGGGCGAGCCGTCGTGATCTAAACGGAATTTTGTAATGCCACCTGAAGGTTCGTTTATTTTTGAAAAGAAAGAAAACTGCATTCAACGATTTTCGAAAATTCGCTTGCCACACCCGGGAATCGAACAGACTAAAATCTGTAAAAATTACATCCTGTACTTGCATCGATCGTTAGGGTCAATTATAAGGATGAAATCTCTCTAACAAACTTGATAAATCAAATGAAAGGAAAACCATGTTTAGAGCCGTGGTATCCGGTCGGTTGTGCACTCGCCTCACGTTCATGAGGTCCTGGTACAAACCCCGCCCGTACCAATGAGTTTTACGAAACTTAAGTACGGTTTATTTATAATACCACAGGCTTTTCGGTGAAGGAAAACATCGTGAGGAAACCTGCATATGCCGAGGAAGAAATTCTGAGGCGTATGTGAAGTCCACCAAATCGGCTTGGGGCACCGTTGGTGGTCAGGGGTTTGGCACAAAAGATCCTGAAGGGTCGAAGTGTCGCCAGGTCTTCCTGGCCCCCTAAGAAGATAAGATAAGAAAACCATGTTTTCTTTGAGTAAATTTTTCTATCTACATTATTAAGACTACTTTCCGTTCAGGTGGCATTACAAAATTTCACCCTGAATACTGTCACACTTTAAATGTGTGCTGTTCAGAGTCAAGCCCATTATGACTTATTAAATCTCTTTAATAACGAAATACTTTTCAATTATATTGCAGCAATACTAGATAACAAATATACAGAGATAAACATACACCTGTCCCAAATCCAAATGTTATTGCAGCTCATAGATGACTCACGTAATATCATCATTATCATCAGCCTAAATACGTCCACTGCTGGACACAGGCCTCCCCAATAGAATATCACTTTTGGTGAGTTGTCCACTGGGGGGATTTGCCATAATCACCACGCTTGGCCAGACGGGTTGGGGAGGCCTGATTGACGTTTTATAATGTATTCCCTCAGTCGCCTTGTACGACATCCACAGGAAGAGTTGGAGTGGTTCTATTTTACTCTACCGGAAACCACACATGTTCTATCGTTGCGCACTTATCATCAATGTTTTCGTACATTTAATTGAATTGAATTTGTGATAATTGAATACAAAGTGTATTTTAAGTTGTTTTTATTTAAATATTATGTACTGATGTAGATAGTATGTATTATACGAGTACTATGCCATTATTTAAATTGTTGACATTGTAATTTATACATTAATTTATTTTATGACGACCCCTTTTACCGTATTAGAATGACATGTAAAATTGATTTTTTAAGATGTAAAAGTGAAATAAATAAGTCTAATCTAATCTAATCTAATCATACATACACTAATATACTGACTATCTTCACCTCTCGCGAGAACTAGTGGGGCGAGCCATCATGATTGGAACCCGACCACTCGACATGGTAAGCCACGTCTTCCATCGACGCTGGTAGTCATGACTGAGTGTTATCTGTGTACAACAGGAGCGTGCAGGCTCTGTGGGGAAGCAGAGGAAACCCCCATGCACCTCCTGTGCGAGTGTGGCCCACTGATGCGCAAAAGAAATACACACCTGGGCAACTACTTGCTTCGTCCTGACGAAGTAAAACAACTCAGTGCCAAAAGCATTGTGCAGTTTCTAAGGCTTAACACGGAACTGTAGTATGGTGGCGATCACAGTAGACCAGAAATGGTCGCAGTGATACAAGGGCTAGACTGAAGGGCTAGATCTAATATTAATGTTTGTATGTTCCAGCTGTACGGCAGCTCCGGAGCGAGCAGCACGCCGGCGGGGGGCGGCGGCGCGGAGGGCGGCTCGCTCTCCTCGTACGGCTCCTCGCCCTCCACGCCGGTGCACTCCCCCCCTCCCCTCCACCACCACCTCACGCACGCGCGGCTCTACCCCCCGCCCACCATCAAGCATCCCCCCCCACACGCGCACCACCACATACACCACCACAACGGTCAGGTCAGTACACTTCAGCTCCTTAGGATCTATCTGCTTCGGGTTCCTCTGCAGTCGAAAAGAACATCTGCTGCTCAGCAATAAGGCCGTCACCCTGGTCGCGAGAGTCTTCTATAGGTAGTATCTTCCGGACGCAAACCATGCTTAGCTTAGAGTTGTCGACCGAGGCTTGCCCGTAAGGCAGAAGGCCAATCATTATTATTTGAATGACAAAGATGCCTGGTACCAACGATCTCTATGTAATACTAGATGGAGCGTTCCAAACAATCGCTCTGTTCCACGCAAGCAGCCACAACTCTTTCACATTCACAACGAAACTTGTGCAGTTACTACGCAGAACATTTAATTACCACTAAATATTGACGCTACGGTTAAATAATGTCAATATTTAGTAAATAATTAAATGTTCTGAGTAGTAACTGCACCAGTTTCAAAGTGAATGTGAAAGAGTTGTGGCTACTTGCGTGGAACAGAGCGATTGTTTGGAACGCTCCATCTAGTATTACATAGAGATCGTTGCCTGGTACTAATGTTAATTCAGCTTCGCACACTCTTTATATAATTGTATGCAAACATGATTTTAAAACATGTGTTGCGAGAAGTTTCATACGCCGTTTATTCTTCACACCTTGGAAGCGGTAATCGATAAAAAAATGACGTGTATAAATTTACCAAGTGTACTCATATGCAGTAAATGATTTTGACTTTGATACAATAATATAAAGATTCTGCGAAGCTGAAGCAACATTAGTACCAGACATCTTTGTCATTCAAATAATCGTTTATTTTATAATAGGCTTTCTTACAAAGTCGTTTTTTAATGTGAATCTTAAACTTTCTGTCTGTCATATGTAAGATATCCTCTGGTAGTTTGTTGTAGAAGCGTATACATTGCCCCGTGAACGATTTACTGACCTTACCAAGTCTTAACCTCGGTAAAACAAGTTTATTTTTATTTCTTGTATTATAACTATTATTGTCACAGTGCCTCAAAAAGAGAGATATATTGCGACATACAAAATATTATCTAAAATGAATAGACTATTGTTAATATTCTACCCTCTGAGAGTAAAACGAACAACACGTACCGTTAATTTGGCTGCGGCTATTTACTAATTATTCGTAGTTTTCTTTATATATTATATTTGAATACGGTCTCAATAGTGAACTCCAAAGTTTTCTCATAAATTGTGCTAATTTGTTCGGCGTTCTGCCTAAATTAAAAAGAGCACATCACCATACATACACCCTGCCGTCAGTGACATTGTTGCAGTGCGCACTCGGATATTTATTTTAACAAAGAGCTGCAAATAAGAACATAGGAACTGGCTCAAGCATCACAGAAAGAAGAACAACCCCGTATAGCAGCGGTACCAATACCATTTACATCAGCTATTTGTCTGCACGGAACATTCAACCCACCGCCGATCAGAGCCAGGTACCTACTTTCTACTGTTCTATTTGTATACTATCCGTAAGGCCCGTACTATACACAATGGAACCCAAGTGCGTTAAATGTAATGAGAGTATTTTCGATAACGAAGACATGACATGCGCATCATGCAACAACTGTTACCACTTCCAATGCAGTAATATGAGAGAGGCGGTATTTAGGAAGTTGGGCGCGACTAAAAAGTCCGCCTGGACGTGTCCCGGTTGTCGCGAACGTGACGCGTTGCCCGCGAGCCCGTTGGCAACCACCACCCCTGCCAAAGCACCTTCAACGGCCACTACATCGGGACAGGCTGGTGACGTCAAGGCATGCAAACATCAATCATGCATTCCCACGGATCATTTAGACACATACTTTGAGAAATTACTAATTAAAATAAATAGTAACATTACTACAGTTAAAAACGAAATTCTATCAAATATTTCTTCAATTAAAAATGAGCACAACGAAGAAATTTTAGAGTTGAATACACAAAGTAAAGCCGTGCAAAGGGAGCAGGAAAAAATTAAAAATGAAATAGAGACCTCCCTAGAGAAGTTTAGCAGCTTCTATGACGCTATTAAAATCGAAAATAATTCGCTCATAGAAGAAAATGCTAGAATTAAAAAACTATTAGACAAATTGGTGTTACAAGTCAAAGAATTAGACACACAGTCCGAGGAAGCCCAGCGATTTATCCACTCAAATACTGTCGAAATCCGTAATGTACCTATTAACAAGCAAGAAAATCTTCAATCATATATTCAGCATCTTTGTAACCATATATCCGTCAAATACAACTGTGACTACATTACTGCTGTATACCGCAAGCGCACTCAAAAAGTCGACGTCCAGCACATTATTGTTGAGCTCAGTAATCGCGAATTCAGGAACAACATACTAACTGCGGTAAGGGCATTCAATAAACAAAACAAAAACAAGTTGAACGCATCACATCTCGGAATACCCAGCGACACCACCAGTATATTTGTGTCAGAACTGCTAAGTCCTAAAGCCAAACATGTTTTCCATAAATCACGTGAATACGCTAAATTACACGAATTCCAATTTTGTTGGGCAAAAAAAGGTCGAGTGTTTATTAGAAAGGAGCAAGGAGCACGCGCTATCTGCATACGTAGCGTGGAACAACTCGTCCACTCTATAGAACCGGTTGCCAGAGACGGCACATCGTGTAGGAACACCGCTAAGGCCTTAAGAATCAGTTATTATCAGGGAGAGCTAGAGAAAAATATAGGCAGTAGTAAAGATACATGGAAGACGATTAAAGAGGCATGTAACATCGCCACCCGCAAATCAACAGCAACCGACTTGCTTAGTCTAGACCAAGACCCTAAAACTTCATTAGATAAGGTTAACCAGTTCTTTACGTCGGTAGGCAGTGTTCTAGCAGAAAACATACTCTGTAGACTAACCAAAACCGAAGAAGAGTTGGCTAGCAACATACGTAACTCAGATAATGTTCACTCGATAATGTTGGCACCCACAGACTGTTTTGAAATAGATAAAATTATTCGTGGTTTAAAAAGTAACAGTGCTCCTGGAGATGACCTTATTTCTACAGACCTTGTGAAAAGACTTCGGGTCATACTTAGTGCCCCAATAGCGCACCTTTGTAACCTGAGTGTCTCCACAGGTGTTTTCCCAACGCTATTTAAAAAAGCTGTTGTGATACCTATACATAAGGGAGGTGACAAAAATTGTGTCTCGAACTACAGGCCCATTTCTCTTTTAAGCGTACTTAGTAAAATACTAGAGAAACTAGTTAACACAAGACTTACGAAATACCTCGAGAGCAAAGACCTATTGGCCCCAAACCAATTCGGCTTTCGTACCGGTAAATCCACGGAGGATGCAGTGTTGTCACTAACAAGCCACATCACTAAGCACTTGGATGCTGGAGAGAGATGTGTGGGGGTGTTTCTTGACCTCCAAAAGGCATTCGATACGGTGTCAATTCCTCTACTTCTACACAAACTAGATAACCTGGGAATAAGAGGAATAGCTCTTAAATGGTTCAAGGACTATCTGAGTGACAGACGGCAGGTTGTAAGGGTTGCTGGGGAGACTAGTGGCAGTAGAGTCATCACATACGGTATCCCGCAAGGTAGCACACTGGGTCCTACGCTTTTCTTGGCATATGTAAACAACCTCTGTAAACTCCAGCTACAGAAGGGGCAAATTCTAGCTTTCGCCGATGATACAGCTTTGATTTTTCACGGCCATACATGGGAACAGGTCCAACGGACTGCCGAAAGCGGACTAGGTGCTGTTTCTGTGTGGCTGGAGGAGAATCTACTGACCATTAACGTCGCTAAAACGAAATATATATGTTTTGGCATAACTTCTATATCCAGACCTCCCTTAAATTTTGCGATTCCAGTTCATAGTTACCCATGCAACCGCCTTGAAGGGAAAAGAAACTGTTGCTCATGTGACATGCTAGCACAGACTGGTATTATAAAATATCTTGGAGTCCAAATTGACGGAAAACTAAGTTGGCAACCACATATATCGACACTGTCCAGCCGAGTCAGAAGATTGATACCCGTATTTAGAAACCTCCGTGATTTAGCAGACACCAAACTGCTGACCCAAGTGTACACAGCATTATGTCAGGCACTACTGATTTATTGTATTACCAGCTGGGGGGGTGCGGCCGAGACACATATGCTTCAAATTGAGAGAGCGCAAAGGTTTGTGCTCAAGGTGATTCACCGGAAACCACGCAGGCACCCCACCGACACCCTGTACAAGGAAACAGGAACTATGACGGTGCGCCAACTCTATATCAAAGCCTGCATACTCCGATATCATAGTAAAACCGTACCTAGTCTTCATAGAGTCGGTGGGGCGCGGCGTGAATGCTACCCAACACCCACAACCAGGACTAGCTTCGCACAGCGACAGTACGACTTTGTGGCACCGCTCCTATACAGACGACTTAATCAATTTATGAAAACACGAATCTCGCAAGTTGCGAGACATGTTGTGAAAAAACTTATCAGCAACTGGGTTGCTAGTGTATCACGGGAGCAAACGGAAAACATACTGAAAGTACTACAGTGAAGGCATTCGGCACACACACACACACACACAAACACACACACACACACATACATACACACACACACACACACACACACACACACACACACACACACACACACACACACACACACACACCCATATCAAATTGTATACCTATAATATTTAATTACCCATCTACTGATTTTTGTGTTCTAGTTAGTATTCTATTTTTTTATTTTTGTCTTGTAATTTTTTTTTTTTTTTTTTTTTTTTTTTTTTTTTTTTTTTTTTTTTTTTTTTTTACTATTCTGTCATTTTTACTATTAGGTACGTACTGACGAGTGTAATGTTTTTTTTTCAATTTTGTGACATTGTAGAAAGCTGGTCCCTGAGAAACGGGGAATCCTGGTTCAGGGACCAGAAATCACTTATATATTATGATGATGTAATTATAATAAGTCAATAAACTTTTTTCTATTTCTATTTCTAATATGTTTAGGAAGAGCCGTGGTAGCCGGTTGGTTGTGCACTCGCCTCACGTTCATGAGGCCCTGGTACAAACCCCGCCCGTGCCAATGAGTTTTACCAAACTTAAGTACGGTTTATTTATAATACCACAGGCTTTTCGGTGAAGGAAAACATCGTGAGGAAACCTGCATATGCCGAGGAAGAAATTCTGAGGCGTATGTGAAGTCCACCAAATGGGCTTGGGGCACCGTTGGTGGTCAGGGGTTTGGCACAAAAGATCCTGAAGGGTCGAAGTGTCGCCAGGTCTTCCTGGCCCCCTGAGAAGATAAGATAAGATAATATGTTTATGAGTCATTCCTGGGAGAAGAGTTCTTCGCGTCAGATTCGTGGCTTTTATTTTTCCTCATGACTGGTGAAAATTTGAATTACATGGGAAAAGAAGGCTTAAAAACGAGTCAAGCTATCGATAAGGCACTCACGTAGACGTTATAGATAACTTCATGAGAAGAAATAAGAGCCACGAATCTGACGCGAAGAACGCTTCTCCCAGGAATGACCCTTATATGTTTAAACTTTTCTCTTAATGACTTTCTATTAACGTTAATAAATTTCTAACCAACAACATTGGGTGTGATTTCCGGTAGAGTAGAATAGGACCACTCCAACTCTTCCCGTGGATGTCGTACAAGGCGACTGAGGGAATACATTATAAAACATCAATCAGGCCTCCCCAACCCGTCTGGCCAGCGCGGGGAGTGTAGGCTAAATCCTCCGTCTGTCTCCGGCCGATGAGAGAGGGACAACCTGCAGTGGAGACAAAAATAACCTGATGATGATGAACCCAAACCCTCTTCCACAGCAAACTAACTGGGTATCGACGGGCGTGTCCTCCCCTCCGGGTGCTGTCACGCCGCACGCACTGCCGGGCTCCGCCCCCGGCCTCGCTAACGGCCACCACCAGCACGTCGGCGTGTTTCCTCCTGTCATGGTGAGTAGGAACTTGGATATTCGATAATTAATTTATGAACCCAACTAGTAGATTGGCAAATATGCAGTTATAAGCTGTAAAAGAGATCTATAGTGGAAGTATATCGGAGTTAGTGCTCTTATTTAACACCGATATACCCCCACTATGGAGTTATTAAGCTATAAGAAAGCTGCATATATATCCAGTGTGCTATTTGGGAATGGACGAAATTTTCAAAGTATTCATTGAAATGTCGTCCTTATCACATTCGTTATTAAGTTCCAAGTGTACTTCGTACGGTCAATCACAGGTAATATCTTAAACGTGGAAATAAAGTTGAAAATCCAATTAAAATATTGAACATGACCTGTCATCGACTGTATTTATTTGTTGTAAATAAATATACTTAAATAATTTTCTCATTGCTACCTGTTTTTTTCGTTAAGCATGAAAATTTCTATGCATGACTTGAATATAACGTTATCTCATTTTGTTTTTGGGATATATTTCATATAAAAAAATTGGTTTTGACAAATTCTCCCATACAAAGTTCATACAGTCTAAACTATAATATTATAAAGAGGTAAAGTTTGTGAGGTTGTAGCGGGTAATCTCTGGATCTACTGAACCGATTTTGAAAATTCTTTTACCAATAGAAAGCCACGTTATTTGTGAGTGTCATAGGCTATATATATTAACCCGAAAAATGGAAAGACTTTCGTGGTAGTCGGAAAATGTTTACCGCCCAACGAAGTGGGCACGGGTCAGCTAGTTGGTAACAATGAAGCTGGTGGAACAACGATCGCTATGTACTACTAGATGGAGTGTTCCAAACAATCGCTCTGTTCCACGCAAGTAGCCACAACTCTTTCACATTTACAATGAAACTTGTGCAGTTACTACGCAGAACATTTAATTATTACTAAATATTGACGCTACGGTTAAATAATGTCAATATTTATTAAATAATTAAATGTTTCATTGTAAATGTGAAAGAGTTGTGGCTACTTGCGTGGAACAGAGCGATTGTTTGGAACACTCCATCTAGTAGTACATAGAGATCGTTGTGGTGGAATTATATTTCGTAATAACTAGAGATCGGAATTAGGTAGTGTACTTGCGGCGAAAATATGGCACGGTAGATTAATGTAGACATTCCTTGTTACGTTTTTTTTTATTCATAATGGGTTTACGCTTGACCTCAATCTCATATGAAGGTGGAGCGCGCTTACCCAGGAGATGCCTGTTCACTGTTCCTTTAAAAATATCCAAGTTGTACTTGTCCGGAAATACCCAAGCTGTCCTTAGCAGTTCTCATTTTATTCATTGTTGTGACGTGTGACCGTCTAACCCAGGCATTCACAAACTATTTTGAGCAAGAGACCCCTTTTTCAAAATGAACTGATACCTCAGACCCCCATAGCCAAATTACTCTAAAAATCCTCTCTAGTTTTTTCCCTCGACTCGTTGAGTTTTTTAAAAGTACAACAATGATACTCCCTACTAAAATATTAGTTATTCTTATAACAAGTTACATTATAAAACATCAATCAGGCCCCCCCAACCCGTCTGGCCAGCGCGGGGAGTGTAGGCCGAATCCTCCGTCTGTCTCCGGCAGATGAGAGAGGGTTGTGCTCCTGCAGTGGAGACAAAAATAACCTGATGATGATGATAACAAGTTGGTACACGTAACACAACTAATACAGTATCTTGAAAGTTTCAAATAAGAACTTGTGTTAATTAATAGGGGTCGATTGTTAGACCTCATCGACCCCCAAAATCAGTTTTCGTTTATGTTGACCTCTGGGAAGCCGATTTCGACCCCAAGGGACCGACCACTTTGGAAATCCCTGGTCTAACCTATACCCAAACCTTGTGTCTCGTCTTGAATACAAGCTCCTTCACCTTTACAATAAATTTTAATCCAGGATTAGTAGATTATTAAATGAGCGATGTGAAATATCTATACTTTTATTGCTGTATGAGTTTAGTGCATAAACCAGATGTTCCCAGACTTTTTTTCTCATAGACCACCTTCAAAATTTAGCTGGTTCCGGTGCAGCTACATTTCTGCCATATTCCCAAAACTCGACATAAAAAAATGTGAAGATTAGACGCCAACGTAGACCCCCGTCGAGTCTCACGTGGACCCCTAGGGGTCCACCTAGGCCACTTTGGGAACTACTGGCATATATGAACGACTAATACGATATTCCGGGATTCCGAAACAATTTTTTTAAAAGCATATATTTAAATGAACATCTATCTTAACCTAACTCACATCAAATAATACTAATTTTCACGCCAAATGTGCAGTTTGATGTGCCATCAGTATACTTGGTGTAAATTCAGTATTTGTTTGATTTGCGTTTATAAATTTCTCATTTTTAAATAAATCTCGGAGAAAATCCCGGAATATCCATATTAACATAAAAATTTCGACGCAAGTACATACATGACGCTACCTTATTCCGATCTCTGGTAATAACTTATTTGCCGCGGGAACTGAATATTTACTGTAGTAAAAAATAACATATGCAAATGTAGAGCGGATCAACAACTCGCGTTTTTTTTAAATTGACTTTGATTTTTGTATGTGAGAATTTTCAAGACCAAGATGAAATCTTGATGAAATCTGTTCCCTTATTCCTTGTAATAAAAGCCATTTTGGTACATACCCCTATTTGATTTGAAGTAATCTCAGAAAATGTGATATGATGTAACATTGTTAACTAGCTGTTGCCCGCGACTTCGTCCGCGTGGACAACTTAACGTTGCGAATTATTAAATATTTCCCGTTGGAATGAGATGTTTTTTCTCGATAAAAACTATCCTATGTCCTATTCCAGGGCCTAACTAACCTATATGTGTGCCAAGTTTCATCACTACTGGCATATCCAGTGGTTGAAGCGAGATTGAGTAACAAACATCCAAACTTTCGCATCCTTCCTACTAATATTATAAATGCGAAAGTTTGGATATTTGGATGTTTGTTACTCAATCACGCTTCAACCACGGGACGGATCGTGATGAAACTTGACACACATATACGTTAGGTCCTGGAATAGGACATAGGATAGTTTTTATCCCGAAAAACCGGTAAATATATAATAATTTGCAATGTTAAGTTGTCCACGCGGACGAAGTCGCGGGCAAAAGCTAGTTTATAATATTTGTGGAAAGATTATTTTATTCCAAAGTCGTTAGTTTATTTTAATAAATAAAGAAGTTATGGTTTCATATCACATTTTTTGTAATGTTTATAATTTTGTGTTTTTTTTTCTTATTGTAATAATATCCATCCGCCAGTGTTGAGCTTGTGACCATAGACTAGACATCCATAGAGTAGTTTTTTTTTTGTAGCAGTAATATTTGGAGTTGTAGTTAGAAATGAGTGATAGTTTTGTCTGTTTTAACTGGAGTCGCGTGGAGTGCAAACTACTTTTATTCTACTACGTATGGCATTTCAGAAAATCCTTTTTATACATGGTGTGACAAAGCACATAGTGACATCTACTTGCTATTAGATACTGAACAACTTCTAGTGGGCAACTTTCAGATATTTTTTTTATTTATTACTATTTTATACTAGCTTTTTTCGATATTTACACACATCTTGAATTTCCAAATAGATATCATTTTCGTAATCAACGTCCCTAATAACTTTAAAGATACATAAATTCATTTTAATTTGGTTTCCCGTAGGAATGAGATGTTATTTCGGGATAAAAACTATCCTATGTCCTATTCCAGGACCTAACCTATATGTGTGGCGAGTTTCATTCCGATCCGTCCAGTGGTTGAAGCGTGATTGAGTAACAAACATTCAAACTTTCGCATTTATAATATTAAAATAATAAATTTTAATATTAGTGGGATATTTAATATATATTATAATATGTTTATAATTCTGTATGTATATAAACGTTTTATTTTACAACATATCAACATAACAACATATAATTGTAATAAATATGAATAAAATTGTATGTATGTATGTATGTATGTATATGTATGTATTGTACAAATGTACAATATATACGTATACACTTGTCTAATCCCAAACTAATAAATAAATATATCAGACATTCACACCAATCATCCAGTCCCAAACTAGGCAGAGCCTGTGGTATGGTTACTAGATAACGGATACACATACTTAAATAAATATATAAAGAACCAAGACTTGGGTACAAACATTCATATTCATGATACGAACATTTGCCCCTAGCGGGATTCGAACCCGCAACCTCCAAAGTAGGGACTTGTGTTAGTGTATGGTATCGGGCTCACACTGCCGCGGCAAGGCGCGTGCTAACGGGCGCATGTGATAGGGCGCGGCGGGCGCGGGCGCGGGCGCGTCCGAGCAGCGGCAGTTGGACGAGGCCATGGTGTTCCTGCGGGAGCACTCCGACGTCGGTGTGAGTATACCTTAACGCGTTACCGACCCCAACTTTCAACCGTCACTTGTGTACTGCAGAGTAGAGATTTCACAGCAGTGTGTCGCAGGTCATAAAAGCAGTTGATGCAGAATTAGCGTTGAAAAAAGCTTTTTTTTTTTTTTAAATCCATTTTGGTTTCTGATTTCGCATGTTTGTATGAAAAGAGATGACAAAGAAACAATAGTCAAATAACACTTTTTTGAAGAATAAGTTTTATTGAAAGGAATAGCTTTTTATGGTAACGGGACACACAGATAGAAATAGTGGATACCACAGCCACATAAAAAGTTTATATATTTTTTTCATAGATAGTTCTATTCGGGGGATTTTAAGCGAATAATTTTATTATTATTATTAAATTTGTTTATTCAGATGTCAATGATCCATTATTGTTAGTAACGTAATACAATAATACTTATATGACTAGGTGTTAGTAACATTCAAATAAATTAGGATGTCAAAATATTAAATAAATTCAATTAAATTACATTATACAATAAAATTCAATTAGTATATTCTAGCTCTGTTGTGGGGCACTGGAGCATGCAATGCCAGCCAGTGTCCCACAAAAGGGCCGTCCATGCGGTCGAGCAATGACCACGCAACATCGAGGCTGCTCTCTGGCGTATCGTGGCGCGGAAGCAGTTGACTCGCGCCTCTGCGAACATGGTCATACAGATAATTTTTTTATTAAAGTATACAAATCAGATTGCAGTCATAATAGTAAATAATCAACGTTTCGATTGTGTTATATTTCAACTTATATTGTTGTTTTCAGAATAATAAAAATCACTTTTTAAGAAAAAAAAAACGGAATGTTTCCTGGCTTTTTTCAGCGCTAGTTAGAAGAGTTCTGAACTGAGACGTTAGGTGGACGATGAGAAATACAAATTTAATATGGTTGAAAGTTTATACTTGCTAATTTTCAGAATGCCTCCCAAGAATGTATAACCGCACCCTTGGTAAAATGACGTCATAGTACAAAACACGGCACTGCGCTTAGTGGGAAAGAGAAGCACTTACGTGTTGACATATAACGTTGTACCACTCTCGTTTACACAAACACGTACGGACAGGCTGAGCCTATAGTCGTAGTAGATGATTAAATGTGTTCGCTTGTATGAAGTCTCATGTGTGGTAAACGTATGAAAGATAGGTTTTTTTTTACCAAGGGTACGACATATACTCTAAATAGTAAATATGTGGCATGGTTTGTTATTTAATGCTTTCTGATACGTTTATTTGCGATTGACTTTACAAAACCTTTATATTTGACCTAAACTTATTTGGAAAGTAATAGAAAGTAAGCATGTAAGAAAAGTAGTGTTTTTTTTAGAATGTAAAGTTTCGCGCTCGGCAAGCTCGAGTAGGATCATTTGTGAAGATAACATAAACACGGTCTCGTAATAAGCGTTTGCTTCCTCTCCATGCGAATTGCTAAGAAACGGAACTCGCTGCTTCGGTATTTCAGCAAATACAACTTGGATTCTTTTAAGGGAAGAGTGAATAGGCATCTTCTGGGTAATCAGGCTCCACCTTAGACCTCATCGTCACTTGCCATCAGGTGAGATTAAGGTCGAGCATAAACCCATCGGGTATAAAAAAAATCAAAACATCTATGAAGTAATAAAGTATGGGGTTTCAGTAAGCCCGTTTCGTTTGCATTTTCGACACAACTTTTTTCCATGACACACTTTACACCCATGCCCGTCCATCACACATAAGAGACATACGATTGTTTTGTTCGCACAGGGCGCCCGAATGGAGGAGAGACTAGACGACGCTATCAACGTGCTACGTAATCATGCGGAGGCCTCGGAACTGTACCCTCAAGATGTTCATCATCCGCACCAAGTGCCGCCGGGTGAGTTGCTTGTATAATATTGGCACTGTCTCTTTATGACATATAACTTTTGGCTAACAAAAAGTTATAGTTACGTAAAAGTTTTGTTGGACAAAAGTCTTTAAGTAGTGCGTCCTGCCTGTCCTGACCTGTGGTGCAGAAACGTGGACACTGATAGTGGGCCTGATCCACGGGTTCCAAGTCGCTCAGCGAGCTATGGAGAGGGCTATGCTCGGGGTTTGTTTGAAGGATATGATTCGTAACGAGGAGATCCGACGAAGAACGAAAGTCGCCGACATAGCCGAAAGGATTAGCAAGCTGAAGTGGCAGTGGGCGGGCCACATATGCCGCAGAACCGACGGCCGTTGGGGCAGACGAGTTCTGGAGTGGAGACCGCGGATCGGCACGCGCAGGGTGGGACGCCCCGCCGGCAGGTGGACCGACGACCTGAAGAAGGTGGCTGGTAGCGGCGGGGGAAAGCCTATGTCCAGCAGTGGACTTCTAGGGGCTGATATGATGATGATGAACTTTTGATTAAGACTACATGTGGCTATATATGACTACGTGTGTCTATATATAACTACATGGGGGTGAGGGGTGAGGGGTGGGGGGTTAACAATTAAGTTTAATTATTGATTAGAGCTTAGTCTTGCATATAGTTGCAAATGACGTAAGTGTCGTTGAAAAATGTAATATGTCCGGGTGAGGGGTGCGGGCGGAGGGACTGCACGCTGATTGGCCCGGCCAAGGTCGCGCTGTGTCGTGATTGGTCGGAATTAAAATGACGTTGCGCGCATACATGATGGCTGTTAAAACTAGAGACCGGCTGGTTCATAGCAAAAATTAATTAGGCTACAAAAAGTGTAGATGCGTTAAAAATTCATATACAGTATAAAAGGCGTACGTACCCACGCTATTTATAGCATAAGTTGTTTCCTCTTTTGCTTTGAACTGGCTCCTAGTCATAACTAGAGACTAACGAGTGCAGGTAGGAATGCTGCGTGTCGAGTGGCCTGCCTCCCTTTTAAAGTCTAATTTCAGTCTACCTAAGAGACTAATTTAAATTCATTGTTCAGTCAGCTCGGGGGACCTGGGTCTAATAAAAGACTAATTTAAACTCATTGTTCAGTCTGTTCGGGGGACCTGGGTCTAATAAAATACTAATTTAAAGTCATGTTAAATTTAAAGTCAAGTTTCAGTCTGCTTGGGAGACCTGGGCCTTATATAAAATTAATTTAAAGTCATGTTTTAGTCTGCTCGAGAGACCTGGGTCTAATAAGAGACTAATATAAAGCCATAGTTCTGTCTGCTCGGGAGACCTGGGTCCAATAAGAGACTAATATAAAGCCATAGTTCTGTCTGCTCGGGAGACCTGGGTCCAATAAGACATTAATTTAAAGTCATGTTTTAGTCTGCTCGAGAGACCTGGGTCTAATAAGAGACTAATATAAAGCCATAGTTCTGTCTGCTCGGGAGACCTGGGTCCAATAAGACATTAATTTAAAGTCATGTTTAGTCTGCTCGTGAGACCTGGGTCTAATAAGAGACTAGTTTAAATTCATGTTTCAGTCTGCTCGTGAGACCTGGGTCTAATAAGAGACTAGTTTAAATTCATGTTTCAGTCTGCTGGGGAGACCTGGGCCTTATATAAAACTAATTTAAAGTCATGTTTCAGTCTGCTCGGGAGACCTGGGTCTAATAAGACATTAATTTAAAGTCATGTTTTAGTCTGCTCGGGAGACCTGGGCCTTATATAAAACTAATTTAAAGTCATGTTTCAGTCTGCTCGGGAGACCTGAGTCTAATAAGACATTAATTTAAAGTCATGTTTCAATCTGCTCCGGAGACCTGGGTCTAATAAGACATTAATTTAAAGTCATGTTTCAGTCTGCTCGGGAGACCTGAGTCTAATAAGACATTAATTTAAAGTCATGTTTCAGTCTGCTCCGGAGACCTGGGTCTAATAAGACATTAATTTAAAGTCATGTTTCAGTCTGCTCGGGAGACCTGGGCCTTATATAAAACTAATTTAAAGTCATGTTTCAGTCTGCTCGGGAGACCTGGGCCTTATATAAAACTAATTTAAAGTCATGTTTCAGTCTGCTCGGGAGACCTGGGTCTAATTAATGACTAATTTCGAACGCAATGTGTTGCAGTGTCGCGGTTAGGCGTGGCAGGCGCGCTCCCGCCGCACCTACACTCGGAGCCTCCCGTCAAAATGGAAAGGCACGTCCTGCCCAATACCAGTGAGTATTCACTCGAGCCGCGAACGTTAAAGCCTTATATGAAACCATGCGTCAGCGAGCCGTCGGAATAGAATAAAAAATCAAATTAGACTACCCCCAATATTTCCGTGGATGTCATTAAGGCGACTGAGGCATTGCCCTTCTCCTGTATATTCGCTATGATACAACATTCGCCAAGCCGGAGGTTGCGGGTTCGAATCCCGCTTGGGTCAAATGTTTGCATAATGAATATAAATGTTTGTACTCAAGTCTTTGATGTTTATATATACATATATTATTTAAGTATGTCTATCCGTTATCTAGTAACCATAGCACAGGCTCTGCCTAGTTTGGGACTGGATAATTGGTGTGAATGTCTGATATATTTAAATTAAGATTTTTTTATAAAAAAAATTTTATTACAACATTGCCTCCCCAACCCGTCTGGCCAGCGCGGGGAGTGTAGGCCAAATCCTCCGTCTGTCTCCGGCAGATGAGAGAGGGTTGTGCTCCTGCAGTGGAGACAAAAATAACCTAAAGATGATGATGATTAAAATCATTACTGCGATCACCAAACCGCCGGGTAAGCTTGCTGATTATGGAATATGCCGTAACGGACGGCCCACCAAAAGTGGCGTTCTATTGGGGAGGCTTGTGTTCAGCAGTGGTATTTAAGCTGATGATGATGAGTGTAGCTAGCCCGGCTAACAGAGGCTCTGGGTAGCAAATAATGTCGGTATAATCGGATAAGGGATATCTTTTTGGGAGCGGCTCGATAAGTTCGTATGCCTTATTCTTCAACGCGGATTGCAATTCCGAATAGATAGAAAAAATGTCAGGAATTAGTAGTAAAAAACTAGATTTAGTCCGTCCGCCGTTTAATAGGTAGATATCCATTAGATTATATAGGTTGGAAGAGATCCCTAAGTGGGATAAGTCCGCCTTTGTACACAGTTTAATTCCTATTTTATTATTGTTGTTGTTGTTATTTTTGGTACAATAAAGCGTTTACATACATACATAAACATACATAAAAGGTATATGGACGTATTTAGGCTGATGATGAAATTCAGAATGTTTATTTCAGACTTAAATACCCGATGTTATGTTAGTGAAGTTTTAAAATGAGGTCACGTATTTAATAAGTGTATCTGAATCGAGTACCACAATATGGGGCAGTCGACTCGGCTCGCTGTAACGCGTAGGATGCTGTTGGTGCTGCCGCGGACGCGGCTCAGCATCGCGGCGGCTTGCAGGCCTCCGACGCGAGCTTCAGCAAACATGCCTGATGCGCTGTGAAGCCTCGGCAGCCCCGACAACATCCTGAGCGCGTTATTGTACTGAACGCGCAGGGCGTAGACTGTCTTCTGCGTATAATTCGCCCACAGAAAGACTAGATTTAGAAGTGGACTGTCATTTCTTACTTATTTACCAACAACTGTTTTTTTGTCTACTTACGCCATCTACTGTTACAGCGACCGCCTTACATTTACATCTGAAAACCAACTTGATGTTATGTTACAGAGAAACGCAAAGAGCCCCCTGACTCTGGTCTGGACTCCAAGCCGTCCTCCTCGGGCTCGGCGGACGCGCTCGCAGCTAAGTCCAGCTCCAAACGGTCGCGAAGATAGTGAGTACTTCACACTAGATTTGCCATTCTCATCCCCATGTATTTACCTTTTCTGATTCCCATGTAATTGCCTTCTCATTTCCATGTAATTGCCTTCTCATTTCCATGTAATTGCCTTCTCATTCCCATGTCATTGCCTTCTCATTCCCATGTAATTGCCTTCTCATTCCCATGTAATTGCCTTTCTCATTCCCATGTAATTGCCTTCTCATTCCCATGTCATTGCCTTCTCATTCCCATGTAATTGCCTTCTCATTCCCATGTAATTGCCTTTCTCATTCCCATGTAATTGCCTTCGTATTCCCACGTATTTGCATTTCTCATTCTCAAGGCTAGCAAGCTTGCAGATTAAAAGAGGCGAGTTCGATCCTCGTGACTGATCCTGTTTCTGTTTAGCAATGTTTTTTTTCTAATACAATTTTATTAATAATCTTTTGTGTATACAATAGGGACGTGTGTGTTTCATTGTTAATATTTTTAAAAACATTTTTAATTTTTTTCTATAATAATATCTAAAAAAAAGATTAAATAAAAAAAAACCGATTGCGTTTAAATCCCTTATCTAATAAAATTTACCGCAAAACAATGAAACGAACACGTCCCGCGTGTGAAGTACCAGTTTCCACCGTTACCGTTTTATTTCGGTACCGTGTGGCGGCTCGTTCCTAAATAACCGAACGTTGCTATGAACCAGTTGCTCGTCCGCTGATGAAGACGATGGCGGCGACCCTGGCACCAAGGCTGTGCGCGAGAGAGAGCGCCGCCAAGCCAACAATGTTAGAGAGAGGTGCGAATACAACAACGATACATATGTGTGTGAATTTAAAACGGATACTTTCAGCCTTGTATGTGTTACCGTAATATTGAAAGTTGTTGCTTCGAAACCATAAACGCTGTAAATCAAGCCGTTCTTGGTTGCAGTAAGTGCACGCATTTTGTTTGGCACTTTCGTAGTTTTTGCCTAGAACGCTTTTGACTTACTGCGTATATGATTTGGACGAAAGAATAGTACTATTTCTTTTGCAACTATCAATATATTTTCCATTTGCAGTACTATGTAGTCAATTGATATTATAATATTATCATACTAATAGAATTGTTACGTTTTAAATTCACACAAAACTGGGCAAAAGGGGAGGTCCATTGTCAAACAGTTACCGAAATCTATTCATATAAAGAAGTTTTTTTTCGGTAATAATGATTTTAGTGTCAGTTTGATTTTTCGGTTACTTACATTTTGCGGTATTTAGACGAGCAGCTGTTCAGTTCGGTTGTGTTGTTACCGTAAACTAAAGCCTAGTATACACTGCATCGATTTATTTGTCCTGTTTGGTTTTAACTAATTGGATTGAATAGAATATAGTAATGGTCAGTGGGTATTTGGCTTTAGAATTATTGTACTTTATTTAATTGAACAATTTGGAAGAAAAAAAAATATAAACAATTACTAAATGTGACATCATGTTTTTTTTGGTCCATTGTGAGACCCGATGTTTTGTAATAAGGCATCGATCGATAGTACATGATTTCACATATAGTATGGTACTAAAAGATTATAGGTACAGATGAATCACTTTTAACTTGATGCAAAATTATTTGGAATTAGCCAAGCATGAATTTGAACAATTATTTGTTTGAATTATTATATGAATTTGGCCCCAATTCGTAAATATCAAGCAATTGTCGAAACGGTTACCGAAATCTTTTCATAAAAAGTAGTTTTATTTCGGTAATCATAATTTATTTCTATAAGAAAGTTTAAAATTAGTATGTCCGACACTGCCTCCGACATTGGCCGTTTAGGCTACGCAGATGATATGGTGATTCTCAGTCCATCGACCAGTATTAGAAAATTAATGTAACTGCTACTTAGTGATCAAATATTGTTAAGAGAAATATAAATATGACAATCAAAGCCTTTTTTGCTGTCCTAAACAAATGGACCGAGTTAAGAGTGCTTTCTCCGTACATATAAGCTTACACGGTACAGTCCAGCAACTAAGATAATAATCGGTACTGTGTAGCTGCTCGTCCGCTGATGAAGACGACGTGGATCCGGACACGAAGGCGGCGCGCGAAAGAGAGCGCCGACAGGCGAACAATGTGCGAGAGAGGTGCGGTACTCTGCCTGTCATCATCAGCCGAAATACGTCCACCGCTGAACACAAGCCTCCCCGATAGAATGACAAAAACACTTTCAGAATTAAATATAAGAAATATCTAGTAAACTCATTAACGTAACCTCAATCTTTTTGTTCTAATATCAAAATTAAAAACTTTGTAACTTTGCTATTCACCATTGCGTAGTGATATTTAGTATTCTCTGCCATAGATGTGTATAAAGTAAGAGAGCTATTTCTGCCAACAAACTGTATTATACAGTTTGGCGGGGTTATTGTATGTATATTTTTTAAGAGATGAATAAATGATTTTATTATTATTATTACACTTTTGGTGGGCTGTCCATTGGGGGATTGGCCATAATCACCACGCGTGCGACGCCATCTGCAATCATTAATACACCTGCCAACGGTGTCATTATATTGGGGGGGGGGGGGGGGCTTACGTTCAGGAGTGGACGTATTCCGGCTGACGACTTCATACATGTCTTTTAACGTATATTTAAGGATCTATATTTTATAAAGCGACTGTTTGACATTGGACCTTATTGCTTACAATCTTTAATGTGTACTCTTTAATCGTTTTAGGTTAAAATAATTATACATCTACATGGCTCAAATACTAAAACGAAATTTAACGCTAATGAAATCTTGTTACATAAATAATAAAGACCTTTCTTATCTGAAAGTTTCAGTATTAAGTCATTAGTTTTCTATTCAAAGGACAAGCTTTTCGACGTGTGTTTGCAATAGGTGGCGCTGTATACGTTTGTATCATTTAATACAAGAGCCGTGGTAGCCTAGTTGATGGTTTTAATTTAATTTGTACTTGGGATATTTGTTATTTTTTTTAGTTGTCATGATCACGAAGCAAAATACATGAACATATTGAAGAAATTTATATTTTAAGGTTATGGGGGAAATCTCACGTGAAGGAGAAACGAATTTATATGTATACGCTTGAATTGTACCAAAGTTTCCAATAACACGCGTCAAAAGCTAGTTCTCTGGATGAATCGAACTGTAATTACCGTGTACCTTAACTAACACAAAGAAATTTGATAGTTTCAGCTTTACTTAACTCCATTTTATATCTAACACCATCTCAAGGTCACAGTGTGTAAATTGTCATCAAACTCGGCATACTACTACGTATTGCCATGAATCCTATTGTCATGTCTGTCAATAATTGCATCATTTTTGTGTATATTTTGTGTTAGGTTGTCGAATTAGGATCGCAGGTGAGTGGAACTGGAGACGTTTTAAACTAAACGCCAACTAACTAAAAATAACGCCCACTACTAACGCTCGGTAACATTGTCTATTAAATCAAGGGATGCAACGATTAAAATCTCAATTTTCTATGTTGTCAATCCTGAAAACAAAGACCATGATAATCGTCGCTGGAAAGTACATACATAATGCTCACGCCTTGGTCCCAGAGGGGTAGGCAGAGACGATGGATCGCCACTTTGCGCGATCCTGACACACCTCACTAGCCTCACTCACATTCATCAACCTTTTCATGCATCCTTTTGTTCTTCTTACTGCAGACCCCAGCCTTTTTGAGGACGTCACCAATGTGATCCTTCAAGGATCAAATTAATAGTTTTTAATAAAATAACAATTTCTTTAATCAAAATCCGGTGTTTTGATAAAAATATATAATGACAAGCTCGGGGATAATATAGCATTCGAATGGTGAAAGAATTTTTGAAATCGGTCCAGTAGTTTTTGAGTTTTTTCGTTATAAATATACGAATCTTTCCTGTTTATAATATTAATGTAGATTTGTATTGAAAAATTAGTTTATTCTCTACGATAATATGCTGATTCGGCGCTTCAGCAATTTAAAATTGTAGATGGCTTAAGCTAGATTCACAACATGCCGCTATCGATGTCGCGCGGTGCCATTTACCGCGCGCTATGTTATGCTTTTTTTGAACATGCTTTAAAGCGCTAGAGGTTTTTTGTGGGTTAGATTCCCACTGGGGATAGACAACTTTCTACAAGTTGGTCCTGGTCTGGATGTTATAATTATAAATTGTCCAATCCTTGTTTAATTCCCATAGCACAGGAGAAAATCATCGTTTGGGATTAAACAAGTGTATAATAATAATAATAAATATGTCAGACATTCACACCAATTACCCAGTGCCAAACTAGGCAGAGCCTGTGGTATGGTTACTAGATAACGGATACACATACTTAAATAAATATATAAACATCCAAGACTTGGGTACAAACATTCATATTCATCATACAAACATTTGCCCCTAGCGGCAATATGTATGTCCAGTAATATTTATTATTATAAAAAAAAACAATATCGCGATTCCCACGCAAGCAATTATCTCATCGACCAATTACTTCTCGCGATGACGCCGGTATAGTAAACTCAGCGTTAACCCGCCGTGGCAGTGTATTGTGAATGCTTTGGTGTTTTGGTTGGTGTTTCTTTCTCTGTCGCTCTTACGTAGTATAGGAGGCCGGCTGTCTCTCTCTTGCGCACTGTCTTCGTGGCCGAGGTAAGACATAATTTCAACAGATGAAGCAGCGGTACTGTACTGTATATATTTATCTATGAAATTTGATCAGAAAAATCGTAATGCCTACAATGAACTTTTGTAAACGCTTATAGAAAAACGTATTTTTTAATACATTTAGTTACTCGAAAGTGGAGCCGTGGTAGCCGGTCGGTTGTGCACTCGCCTCACGTTCATGAGGCCCTGGTACTAACCCCGCCCGTGCCAATGAGTTTTACGAAACTTAAGTACGGTTTTATTTATAATACCACAGGCTTTTCGGTGAAGGAAAACATCGTGAGGAAACCTGCATATGCCGAAGAAGAAAATCTGAGGCGTATGTGAAGTCCACCAAATCGGCTTGGGGCACCGTTGGTGGTCAGGGGTTTGGCACAAAAGATCCTGAAGGGTTTAAGTGTCGCCAGGTCTTCCTGGCCCCCTGAGAAGATAAGATATTCGAAAGCGACAAACGAACACTCGTTTTTATTAAAATCATATTCTATTTTTAACACTTTCAAAATATCATGTGATTGCACTTTAATTTTTAATACACTATCGTCTTGGTTATTAAATTTATAGGGGCATAGGCCATCATACGTCCACTGCTGAACATAAGCCTCTCCAATAGAATGCCATTTTTGGTGGGCTGTCCATTGGGGAATTTGATAATCACCACGCTAGGCAGGCGGATTGGTGATCGCAGTAACCACATGTCTAGATTTCCTTACCGAGTAAAATATAAAAAGAAATTTGGTCATTTTTCTGGTCAAACTTGAAGCAAAAAATTAAAATATTTATTTTCAAAATTGGAATACATTATTCTCTTTTTGACGTCAAATTCTGCCTAAAACTACTAAAGGCTGTATTTGGGTACACACCAGTTCGTCTGCGGATGAGGGAGACGACGAGACAGACCCGCAGGCGAAGGCTATGCGGGAGAAGGAGAGGCGGCAGGCCAACAACGCGAGAGAGAGGTCAGTGGGTTCGCATCCGGCATCCTCCACGGCCTACACTCAAGCTCGGGGATCCACGCAACCAACGAATACTTACTATTAAATAAAGTAGCGCCACAAGTAATAATCGTCTTTAATTAAGTTTTTATAAAGTTCAAAATTGCATGTAGTTAAATATATCTTGCGCTCCGGATTTTAAACTTTATTGTAATTTTTGTTAAAGACGAATATTAATTGACAATGTAAGGCCAGGTCTGCATTGAAACTGAAGAGCTACTAATCCTTGAAGGAAAAAAATTCTTTATATCATCATCATCAGCCTGAAAGAGAGGTTTGAGGTGGTTATACCGCCATCTGTCGGACGTCAGTGCGTCGTCCGTTCATCATATGTATCTTATTATTTTTATTTATAAGCTTGTTTTTAAATATTTTAAAATAGAATGTCGACATTTACACACTGTGACCTCTAGCATATATTTTAAGTATCCAGTTTTTTCCAGTGCTATGCGACATAACGTACTTACTTAATTATTTTTACGACAAGTAATCATTAATTTGCAATAATGGGTTGCCTGTAAACGTAGCAACTGCATATTCTGTTAGCAAATTCGTTTAATAATATATTATGTAAATTAACCATTTTAAATGTAGCCACACTAAGTTATTAAATTTGAACAACCTGAAAGATTATTAACTTTTTTTTATATAAAACATTCTCTAATATTCGAAAAATATTAATAAACAAGAAATTGTTGATTTACCCATCTATGACTAGATGAAGGGGGGCAAGATAGGAATCGCCTAATTTTCACTTTATGCGATTTTTTTAATGCATTAAAATCGATATCTTGGAAGTCGATAACTTCATTCCATCTCTATGACATATTCACTCGTCAGCATCGTACAGATCACGATGGCACGCCCCACTCTTCAAAATAGCTCACATTTCATTGTATGCGTTAAATCGTTACCGTGTTTAGTTCTATCGTTACGCACTAATCATCAATTTGGCATGCCATCGTGAATTGAACGCCCCATAGTTGCAATGTACCCCAGTGCAACATTACTTACTTGTTTTGTTTCTCCACCTGTAGGATAAGGATACGAGACATAAACGAGGCTCTCAAGGAGCTGGGGAGGATGTGTATGACGCATCTAAAGAGTGATAAGCCGCAGACCAAGCTCGGGATCCTCAACATGGCTGTGGAGGTCATCATGACCCTCGAACAGCAAGTCAGAGGTGAGGAAAACTTGTTATATATTGTAGCAACTGGAAAACACTTGCTGTGTCAATGCAATGCACTAGCTGCAAGGAGAACGAATGTACTGGGTATGGCTCACCCTGAACCTGAGGATTGCAGGCTTCTGCCCCTTAGCTGCATCATAGTGTTTATGCAGCAGACCATGGGGGATGGAGGCACAGTATAGACAGAGGGGCTGACACGAAAGACCCCAGGTATAAGGTCTTCGACTAAGGGATTGCATAGTTTTAATACTAGATAAGTCTCTTGTGTAGTTATGGTAGCCTAGTAGATGTGAACACTTTTGTATGATCTGAAATACCAGGTTGATGAAACCAAAGGACATTCATCATCATCTTCAGCTTGCTAATGTTAATTATAAGATAAGGTGACAGGCTGTGTGGTTCCCAGCTTAGAATAGGGTCACCCCCAGTCTTCCCGCGGCTCCCTAGGTATAAGGTCTTCTAATAATCCTCCCGCGGCTGTCGTCTCAGTGACTAAGGGATTGCATAGTATCAATACTAGAGAAGCCTCTTGGGTAGTTATGGTAGCCTAGTAGATGTGAACACTTTTGTATGACCTGAAATACCAGGTTGATGAAGACAAAGGACATTCGTCATCATCTTCAGCTTGCTAATGTTAATTGTAAGATAAGGTGACAGGCCGTGTGGTTCCCGGCTTGGAATAGGGCCACCCCCAATCATCTCGTGGGTGTTGTCTAGGCGACTAAGGGATGGCACCAGGGACGGGCAACAGCGTTCTCCTGTGTATATTAAGATCATTACTGGGATCACCAATCCGCCTGCCAAGCGTGGAGGTCATGGCAAATCCCACAATAGACAGCTTGCCAAAGTGTCATTCTATTGGATTAGATTTCTTTATTTCACATTTCCCCGTGTGATTCCGGTAGAGTAGAATAGGACCACTCCAACTCTTCCCGTGGATGTCGTACAAGGCGACTGAGGGAATACATTATAAAACATCCATCAGGCCTTCCCAACCCGTCTGGCCAGCGCGGGGAGTGTAGGCCAAATCCTCCGTCTGTCTCCAGCAGATGAGAGAGGGTTGTGCTCCTGCAGTGGAGACAAAAATAACCTGATGATGATGATGATTTCACATTACAAATTTTAATACATAGATTAACTTACGTAAAAGGTCAGAGTTAATGTGATCGTCAAAAAATAATAAAAAATAATATACGAAATGTCAAAAGATAATAAAAGGTTGGGGAGGCTTGTGATCAACAGTGGACGTGTTTTCGGCTGATGATGAGTGGAACCCTCATTGATATTAAGATCGATGCAAAGTTGTGAAGGAGTATGTGGCTAATTTGATGTGTTGTTACACAGAACGCAACCTGAACCCGAAGGCGGCGTGCCTGAAGAGGCGCGAGGAGGAGAAGGCCGAGGAGGCGCCTAAACTACTCGCCGCGCCACTGCAGCACTACCAGCCCATGCCGGTGGGTACAGACTCCCTCCCTAATCATCACCCACCCCTCCCTCCCTCCCCAAAATATAAGCATGATTTCGAGCCCTTTGCTTTAAGAATTTGCGAAAATAGAATTGCGCCATGGGAATTATCCTGTCAGCGCCATGGACATTGGATAATTTCCATGGCGCTGACAAGATAATTTCCATGGCACTGACAGGATAAAAATAAGCTTATGACAGGATTGTCAGGGTCATGGAAATTATCCCTTCAGTGCGATGCATCCATTTTTTTGCTTTGATGCACACGAGCGAACATTACCAACGTTTAGAGTCGCTGAGAGGTGGTAGTAGGTGCAAGATAATGCCATTGTAAATCCTCTGTAAACTTTGGGCAGGTGCCCACAAATTTGACTGCACTGCTGGACAATAGTAGAACACTTGGAACAGTCAAGAATGTGGAAATAACAACAGTTGCTCTACGCTTTCCCGTTTTGCACGTTGCGTTTGGAATTTAAACTTTATTGTGAAAAACTTTATGTTCAGGGCATGGGTCAACTCTCCGGCCAGCCGCCACCGGGACCCCAGCAATAGCGACCCCCCGCGTCGCGCCTCTACGCGCTGCCCTACGTCTAGCCCCCGCCCGCCGCCGCACGCCACGGGAATAAGGCTGGCGGGCGACCGGAGCGAGCCGTAGGTACATCTGAATGGCGATGCAGTGACCAGTTCTGTTTGCTATCAGCCAGGTGAATTTGATTAAATCGCCAGGGAAATTAGGCACTATAGCCGCCGACTTAAATAATCAGGCTCATGTCATTACCAGATACCGGACTTATGGTGTCATAGGATAAAATATTAATATACTGAAGTGTTCACCATAATATTTAATTTTTTGACACCAAAAGTATGATTGTTGATGGCGATATATTCATTTGTAAAAATGAGGAAAAAAGCCAAGTGAATGAGTAGATATCGAGAAGTAGACCTCTGGCTGGAAACAGAGGCCGTGAGTAGCTATGCGTTTAGTGATTTTTTTTTTAATAAAAAATTTTCACTTTAGTAATTGAAAATATTAAAAAAAAATTTATTGTGGCAAAGTTACGTATTTGCAAATATATTTATAATTAAATAAATATAAATTAATAAAGATGTCAAGATTTAGACAGCTGACTTCATAATAAAATCTGGTCTTTGCGAATTGGCAGATTCGCCACGGGATTCCAAAAATAAATTACCAGTAATTAGACTTAAAAATTTCACCTAATTTTTAAGGTAAAGTTTTTTTTTAAGTTTACCTTGTTGGAAATAAACACTAGACACATAGCTATGCTTCTGACAAATCTAGAATAGCGATGTTTACTTAAAAATGAAGTGCCCAGTGAGTATGCCTAGTATTTTGCGTCATTTGCTAAAGTCTATTATAGATTTCTCTATAATTATTGTGTTTCAGCTAAATTTTGAGACGTCAGTAATCTTTTTTCGGGTGATTACTTGCGAATCAATATTTCCCTCATTTTAATGTATTTTTTGAATGATCTAAAATACTAAGGCATCAGTAAAAAATTATGCTTCGGTCGAGCCAGTTGTCCCAAACAGTGTTTTATAAAAATGCTAAACCAAAAAAGATGCAGTGCGTAGTGACTTATATCTTGGACTATAAACATGTAAGTGTGTATATTTTAGCTATAGACCATAGTTTTCTATTATTAATAATAATATGCTCGACATCGCTATATTGAGATTTAAAAAAAACAATGAATTTTGTCTTATCCCCAAAGACATGTGGAAAAAAATCCAAGAATTTTTGTAAAATATTAGCCTAGAATTACATTTTATGTATAGGTATATAATAGTGTTATTAATAAATATATAAGAAAAGATATTTTTAATTACAATTTTAAAGATTAATTTTTTCCGCTGCCATAAGCGTAGTTTAAGTGATTTTGGAGTCCATATTTAGAAGAAAAAAAGTTATTATTTTTTTTTCATCACCGCCGCTTACCGTCCTGTCCTGTTCTTATTTTTTTCATATATATTTTATATTCTAAATGCTTGACAATAATTCCAAAATGGACTCCAGACGGTTATGATTGAAAGAATATTGAGGGTATGTGATTTTTTTGAATGGAGACATAGTTTAGAAAGTGGTGCGTTTAAGTGACTTTTATTCGATTCATAGTTCATTTTGTGAATTCATGGATTACTTGGTTTTAAAATCTACAAAAACAAAATTCTGTGCTTTTACCTCTTCTGTCTCACGGGCAGAGAAGATGTGGTGAAACCACAGGGAAATTAGGTGCCACATGAATTAAATTTCCAGCCAAATTAGCATTTACTTAATAGTCATATATTGAATAATAATATTCTAAATATAATTAAGGACACACTCGTTCCTTGTTTTTATTAATTTATAAATTACCAAATAAAAAATTACACTATTAATCGAAAAATCAAAATGTTTAGTCATATATATATATATTTTTTTCAATTATATGTATTATTGCAATGAAAAGATTTATTACAGAAATAATTCACGGATTCACAAAAAGGAACTATGAATGTAAGTTATACTTTTTGATGAAAAATGGCTGCTAACTTAAGGAAGTACTTATTGAAGGTACTTTAATTTTTTTTTTGTACCAAAACTCCAGTGGAATCGTTGAAATATTTGTTTTTTTAAACGTATATTTTTTTTTATTAAGTAAAGGTCCAGGTGATCTTTTTAGTATTATTTTTTTATACTTTTTTTTTTCATATTTGGTAGCTACTCTAAATCACGGTTTCATAATAGGGTGCATATTTATGAACTTAGTAATAATTTAATACCCAGAGATTAAATATAATAAAAACAAATACATTGACGTGAATATATTTTATCCAGGTATTATTCACGCTTCTGTAATTTTAAATCCATATTTTTTTTAGCTAAAATTTATTATAAATAATTTTTTGGTATTAAATTATTACTTTTTAAACGAAGTAAGCGTGATAACCTCTAATATTAAAAAAATTGTGTTTTTATTATTATTTAAACTTATATACACAACAAATGTATTATTGCGAATTAGGAGGTATTTTCTTAAATTATATTTGATATTTTAAGTCAAACTTTCTTCGGGCATTTCAAAAGATATCTCAAATTCAGAAAATCTGTCATATTCTGTTTTATTTTTTTTAAGATTAGAGATTCTTTCACTTGCTCTCGTTATAATAAATCTCAGAAATCTAAAATTGCCAAAAGGGCATATTTTTTTGTTGTAAATAAAATATTTTAAATTCGAAGCTCAATATTATTGGTTATTTTTTGTGACAATCTGCTGACAATATCTCTTATTATTTTGTATAATAAATTATTATTAAATAAAATTTAAAACTACGATCACTATAGTACATGACGGGTGTAACCAACCTTTTTTAAATAAGTTTTTAAAAAGCTTTTTACTTATTTAAGTAAGTTTTTTTAAAGGGGCGGTGGTTCAGACGGTTACAATTTGTACTGGATCAGTAACCGAGGTTACGAGTAAAGTACAACATTGGTAGACGTAGAACTACCCTTCAGGTTAATTTTAGTTTCAGAGTAAAAGTGTATTATATAGATTTAAGTTTTGACAGAAAATGTTTGCGACCGATGTTTGGTTATCAGTAAGTTTTTAGTGAAGGCTTTGATATACAGGGTGTAACAAAATACTTATATCAGTGACCTATTAAATAGAGGCATTTAGTATTGAATACTTATCAACTATTTGTTGATAGAAGAAAAAGAATGATAATTTATAAAGCATAGGCTGTAAAAATAAAACTAAATTTTCAAAAGTTAAGTTTGCGATACTGAATGCGTCTCTAACTACTTACTATAGGTATTTTGTAACCCTATATATGGTAATGAAATAAAAAGATTCTCAACGATTTACGTTAGAATAACAAGACGGAATTAAAAACAAAAATAAAAACGAAAACATTTCGAATTATACAATGTATAATTAATTCTACAATGTATAAGTTGTATTCTTCATTCTAGAATTCTTCAAATTTACCGAGCAACCAACAGGGTCTAAAGTTATTGTCACCAAAATCTATAAAAGTCTGTATTATTTTTTTTTCTCCTTAAGAGGGCTATGTAGAAACCTATCTCCCATACAAACTTTCAATTCAAATATCTTTGAAATCGAAAGGCCGATTATAATAAAACTTTAAGAACGTGTTCTGCACACGCATTTGTTGAATTATTACAGATTACTTAATATACTGTATTTGACCGCCTCGTTGATCTAGTAGGATTGATCATTGGACTCGAGCCCCAGATGTCGTGAGTTTGATTCCTATCGGAGACAGACAACTTTGTACAATTTGTACAACTTGGTCCCGGTCTGGATGTTATATTTGTGACACTGTCCTTAATTCCCATAGTACAGGAGAAAATCCTAGTTTGGGATTAGACAAGAGTAAAAAAAACCTATTTGAACATCACTATGGAAAACTTGAAATCAATATAATTTTGTGGGTTTTTAAACAAATTACAATTCCATACAATTGTTTGTATGGGAGACGAGTTTGTATGGTAATATCCCTCTTAATCAATGACATTAATAATCAACATCAAGTAGTTGCTAATTGGAAAATTATATCAGAATTAATTTGTGCTCATTAAACAAACAAATCATTTGAATGAAAAAAGGTGTCTGTATTGACGGAACCATAAACATTTTCAGTGCATTTTTTTAATTTTTACGGCCTTGGACTCTTGTCTTGTTTAAAACCGTAACAATTTTTTATTTTAAAAATACACGACTCTGCAGTATTGCCCTTTTAAACCCGTATTAATTTTTGATTGAGTACAATTAAATTCTGAGATAATTTCATTAAATGAAATGTCAAAATTTTCAGCCCAAATATGACAATTGTAGTTCAAACATTATTTTAGTATTCTATCCTAGTTATAAGTCATTTAATCATTTTCGAGACCTTTTTTTTTAGTTTAGTTGACTTTCTCTTCCATTTAGCGTTAATTATAAGTTTTTATTATTATTATATAATTTTGTTGTCTGTACGTACACCTGCGTATTTGTCTATTTTAGGATGACAGTTTTTTTTAATTGGTACTTTATAAACCGTAATTTATTATAAATAAAAATGCTCATATTTTTTATGAATGGTTCAAAAGGCACTGGAGGTTTGAAAATCCTGGGGATTGTACAAATGAGGCTTTTTTGTTATATTTTTTTTTGTGTTCTCATGGCAACACCAGCGGCCTATCACTGTATCATAGAGCATTTGATTTTTTTTCGCCAATTCAAATGCATAGATTAAAAATGATATAATTACAAAGAAGGTCTAATTATAAAAGGAGTAATTTTAATTAATTATAAATGTGCCATTCATTTTGCTAACCTTTGTGTTTTATTTAAAAAAAATTATTACTAGATAAAAATTATTAAATTATTCCGCGATCCCGCTCCAAACGGCAATGCCACCTCTTACCTTCGCTTCAAACGTAGTCCTACCTCATCGCAGTCTGAATTCCGCCGAATATTAAATACACCAGTTCAGATATAGGCATACCAGCAAATTGCTGCCATATTTACCTCCATAATAATAATATTACAACTTCTTCGTTGTATAGTGTATACTGAAAAGTGTATGCGAAAACTATCATCATCATCAGCCTAAACACGTCCACTGCTGGACATAGCCCTCCCCAATAGAAAACCACTTTTGGTAAGTTGTCCATTGGGGGATTTGCCATAATCACCACGCTTGGCAGGCGGATTGGTGCGAAAACTAAATTCGTATAACTTTTGAATGAGTAACCCGATTGCGATAAAATAAAGCCTATATTATGGCAGAGACTGGATGAGAAGAACCGAGGATCGGGTTCAGTGGCGCGCCTTGGGATAGGCATATGTCCAGCAGTGGGCTCTTACAGGCTGATGATGATGATGAAAGCCTTTATGTTAATGCTAATAAAGCCGAATTAAAAATCGGTTCAGTAGTTTTTACGTGTTGCACAATGTACAGACGCGAAGTTTACGTTTTTATTTATTAGATAAAAACTTAAAAATACAAGTATGTATTAGGAGCAACAACATCAAACGCACATTACATACATAATATATTAAACAACTTGATAACGTCGACAATACTATTGGTCCTCCTCTCTCCTACTTGCTGTGCCCAAATGGGTCCATGAGAACTCTGTCTTTTTATTATCTGTTAACACCATGGAATACAATAAAGTTTACTGATTACGCTCACAATTCCAACATCACTGAGCTAGTGTTGTTAATGTTGCCGTTCCCGGCTTAGAATAGGGCCAACATTCCCTACCACCGTGGAAAGTCTACAGGGCTTCTGAGACATTGTGCAGGCGTCAACGTGGTGCTTTCTGGGGAGTGGCCTTCTGTACATCATCATCATCAGGTTATTTTTGTCTCCACTGCCCAACCCTCTCTCATCTGCCGGAGACAGACGGAGGATTTGGCCTACACTCTCCGCGCTGGCCAGACCAGACGGGTTGGGGAGGCCTGACTGATGTTTTATAATGTATTCCCTCAGTCGCCTTGTACGACATCCACGGGAAGAGTTGGAGTGGTCCTATTCTACTCTACCGGAAACCACTCGGCAAGTTCTGTACATATATTGTAGTTATATCAATCCTTAGTTAATCACATTATGTTGTACCTTCGCGTGCGTAAGGGACTGCACCAGACAGGCAGCAGCGTTCTGTTGTCTATATTTATAGATCATTACTGCAAACACCAACCGCCGGGCCCGAGCGTGGTGGTTATGGCAAACCCCACAACGGACAGCCCAATAAAAGTGGCATTCTATTGAAGAGGCTTGTGTTTCGCCTGACGACGACTAAATCGGTTTTGTATTTTGTTAAGTATAGTTTTTTTTTAAATTGTTGATGGGTTTGCGCTTGACCTCAATCTCACCTTGATGGTGAAGATACGATTATCGTAATCTCACTGCGGACCCCAGCCTTTTTGAGGACGTTACTAATTTGATCCTTGAAATGAAATAGTTTATTTCTTATATATACAATATAGCTAGAAACTATATAAGTGCATCATTTACATTACTAAAAGTAAGTAAATTTCTTACATTAAACCATATATATACTAAGTGGTGCTAGAACATAGTGCGCTGGTATCCATGCCAGGCGAGCCTGTGTTAGAGACACCAGCGCCCTCCTCCGGAGGCTAGGTTGTTGCATTTACGTACATGATAGATAACTAAATAATAATATAATTGTTCTAATACTAATATAGATGTATATGTAGTGTGTGTGTGTGTGTGTGGGGGGGGAGGGTTGTGTATAGGTGTGCACGATGTATGTATGTATGAATGAATGAATTGAACGTCCTCCTAGGACGACCTCTAGCTGTAGTTCCTTCTACATTCGCAGTAAGAATAAAAGGAGGTGCATGAAAACGCGCTTACCTATTTGATGCCTATTCACTCTTCCTTTAAAAAGATCCAAATTGTACTTGTCCGGAAATACCCAAGGTGGCAGGGGGTTCCATTAAAACAGATTTTTATTTATTAAACATTAGTTTAATATAGTGTTCATATCATATTTGATACAAAGTTGGTATGGAAGGGTAATTATAATGAACATATCCATATATAGTAGGAATGACAAATATAATTATATCTAACGTCGGTCGGTCTTGCCGACGCCGCGCTTGCCAGAGAAGAGATGCTTGGGCATCTTGGTGCCGATGAAGCGGTCGGCCTCTCCCTTCAGCCCCATCTTCTTGGTCTTGCGCGCGATGGCCACGTGGGCCAAGTTCTTGGCTTTGCGCTGCATCTGGTGGCAGAAAAAAGATCTTGGTTATTAAGTGTTTATATATATATATGTACAATGACATATACTTGTCTAATCCCAAACTAGTATTTTCACAATTCACAAATGTAATATACAGACCAGGACCAACTTGTGTACAAAGTTCTCTTTCCCCAAGTGGGAATCAAACCCACGACCTCTGGGGCTTGGGTCCAATGCCAAAACCAAGCCACTTGGCAACGAGGCGGTCAAATTTAATGAGAGGAAAGTCTATTGAAATGCATCGAACCGCTTAACCGCCGGGAAAGGTTGGGTTATGGGAGTGGGAGAACAATATTGAGAGGGGAAGTGGAGGGGGTCATGGAAGGTGGAATGTAGGGGGTAACGGGCAGGAGAAAGGACAGGGATCATGAGAGACGGACACTCTGGAATGTAAGGGGGATTGCCCTTCCTACTCATCCCAGAGGGGTGGGAAAGAGGGTGCCGAAAATAGAGAGGGAGGGGGAAGGATATGGAGAGGGAATGTAAGGGGAAGTGGAGAGGGTTTGGAAAGGGGGAATATGAGGGGGTGCCCTCCTTACTTACCCGAGAGGATGGCAAAGAGGGTGTCTAAGATAGAGGGAGGGAGGAAGGCGGAGGAATGTAAGGGAGAAGTGGGGAGGGTTAGGAAAGGACAGGTGAGTTGGGAGGAGGACAATGGGAGAAGTGGAATGTGAGGGAGTGCCCTCCCTACTTACCCCAGAGGGAGGGGATTGGGTGTGAAAGGGGTGACGAAGATATACAAATAACAAAAGTACTCACGGCGCCGTCCTTGACGCCCTGCTCGTCCCGGGCCGGGCGCGACACTGAACGCGAGGGCATGCGCGCGCGCTTGGCGGCCGGCGCGGACTGCGACCGCGACCGCGAGCGCGACTGCGACCGAGTGAAGTGGGCCTGCTGGCTGTCCGACATGTCCACGCCTGGGGAGTTGGTGGAGAGGGTTAACAAAGGTTAACACGATTATAATGAAGAATGTTTTGTAATAGTATCTTCAAAGCAACGGCGCGGCCCCGGGCAGGTGCCCGGCCTGATGATGATACCGCTGAGGTCAGCGGTATCATCATCATATCAGCCCTTAGACCCTCGTATTAGTCCACTGTTGGACGTAGGCCTTCCCCAATGAACGCCACCACACCCTAACCTCCGCATCCAGCCGCTTCCGGCCGCCTTCTTTAGGTCATCGGTCCACCTGGCGGCGGGGCTCGACGGTATGCTGAAGACCGTTGCAGAGAGGTGTGACAGTGTCATACTTGGGAGGTTTATGGAGTTACATGCAAAGGGCGTGACTCGATGAACCCCTATTATTACCATTATATTATTATTTTATTTTAGTAAATTTATTAATAGAATGGGCTCGATTCTGAAGACACAACGTAAAAATTTTACAGCACTAAAACTGTTGCTATCCTTGTCACACAGTATTATGAAGATAAAGACGAAACCAATTTTAGCGCTGTAAAATTTTAAATGTGTGCCTTCAGAATCGAGCCCAATAAGGACTAACAAAATATGGATTTTAAATTATTTTAATTTTAATTATTTATTGTGATTCTAACGATGGCTAGACAAGGATAAAAATAATTCAGACTTCGCCTCATTTTATCTTAAAGATTAAATTTAATGATAATATACTTCTAGTCCTTATAAAATTCCCATATTTGTAATATTGTGCTGCCTAGTCTCAATAAAGACCGTCTAGACATTAAAACCTGTCGTAAATACTGAGAGATAGCCCCGGCACGGGCTGTAGGGCCTATTGGGGCTTCTCTGGACACACACTGTCGTTCCATAACGCATGCTCGGCCCATATACTCGTATGAGTTGTGTTGGAATTAAGAAACTGTGTAAATTGTCGTAATAATATGTAAACAATATAAACAAATGAAGTTACAAAAGTGAATCAACAATTTTAGTTCTCGTATTTCATCATGTCAGCCCTCAAACGTCCACCACTGGACATAGACCATCCAAAATGAACACCATCACACCCGTCCCTTCGCATCCATCCAGTTCCATCCATCTTCCTCAGTCGATGGTCCATCTGGCAGCGGGGTGGGGTTGTTGTATTTGCCGCGGGTGAATGCGCGACACGTATATAGACGCGCCGCGCGACCGTGCGACAGACGAGCTCGCTGTCGGCCGCGACTTGACTGCCCAGAGTATGTACACTCGGGGCAGCTTCGAGCGGGCCAAATTAAAATACATACATTGGTACCACATTAAATTACATGCATAGGTACCAAGTTAAAATACATACATAGGTACCAATTAAAATACATACATAGGTACCACATTAATTACAAGCATAGGTACCAAGTTAGAATACATACATAGGTACCACATTAATTACATGCATAGGTACCAAGTTAAAATATATACATAGGTACCAATTAAAATACATACATAAGTACAAATTAAAATACATAGGTACCATATTAAAATATACAGGTACCAAATTAAAATACATATACAAACATACCACGAAATATTAATGTTAATATGGATATTCAAGATTTTATACGGAGTTTATTTAAAAACTTGTCAGTCATTTATGCAGTAATATTAATATTGACATTCCACATCGAACATTTAGTAATCTACAATTCCGCTTCCCGCTTACTTTTATTTATTTTTTACGTTATTTGTTAATTCTGAAACCTACAGCACTTTTCCAAAAATATATAATACAGAATAATATAGATTAAACATTAGCCATTAACAGATTTCTAATATATAAACATAAAAATTATTGTATAGGGTAGTAAAAGTAGATAACAGTAGGAAAATACAGAAAAAAAAATTAAATAGACATTTAAAACAGAATAGAAATAAATTCATTACAATCTACGTATTTACCAGTAAAAACCAACCATAAAATAATATGAAATTATATTTTCTTAATTGGATATTAGGTCCGATTCTTAAAGCCTCATTTAAAATTGGACAGCCGTATAAATTGATCACATATATTAAATGATCACAAATTAAATTAAATGTGGACTTTATTATAGGATGTCAGCAATCGTCAGACGTATACGAAGGCTTGCCGTGTGGTTCCCGGTTTAGAATAGGGCCACCCCAAATCTTCCCGTGGGTGTCGTCAAGGCGACTAAGGGATCGCGCCAGGGATGGGCAGCAGCGTTCTCTTCTGTGTATATTAAGATCATTTCTGCGATCACCATTGCGTCTGCCAAGCGTGGTGATCATGGCATATCCCCTAATGGACAGCCCACTAAAAGGGGCATTCTATTGGGGAGGCTTATGTTCACCAGTGGACGTATAGGCTGATGATGCTACGAAGACAGTACAAAGACCAAGGTCTTCCCAGCGAGGCTTTATACGTATCATGAGAGGCTATAAATAAATATGTGGGGACATTTCACACACGGCCACCTGATCCCAAACTAGGCAGAGCCTGTAATATGGGTATCAGGCAGCTGATATACATACATAAATACATAATATAATATATAAATAACATCCAGTCACAAGGCAAACACGAGCGCTCATCAAACGAATGTTTGCCCCGGGCGGGATTCGAACCCGCGACCCCGAGCTTCGCAGGCAGGTGTACCACCGACTGGGTTACGGGGCCGACTATGATGAAGCTGACGGTGGACTCACCCCCTGTGTCCAGCAGTGGACGTATATAGGCTGATGATGCTACGAAGGCAGTACAAAGACCAAGGTCTGCCCAGCGAGGCTTTATACGTAGGATGAGGCTGCCGGTGGACTCACCCAGCTTCTCCATCTCGTCCCGGAGCTTGGTGGCGGACCGGTCGCGGCCGCGCGCGCGGCTCGTGCGGGGCATCACCGGCTTCGTGGACTGCTTCGTCAGCAGCGACTCGTCCTTCAGCACCGCCTTCTTGTTGCTGGAGGAATACAAGGATATTTAGTTATATAGATCATTGCTGCGATCACCAATCCGCCTGCCATGCGTGGTGATTCTGTCAAATTCCCCAATGAACAGACCACCAAAAGTGGCATTCTATTGGGAAGGCTTATGTTCAACAGTGGACGTATTTAGGCTGATGTATATAAGTAGTATGTATGTATGTATGTATGTATGTATGTATGTATGTATGTATGTATGTATGTATGTATGTATGTATGTATGTATGTATGTATGTATGTATGTATGTATGTATGTATGTATGTATGCATGTAAACGCTTTATTGTACCAAAAATGACAACAACAATATTAAAATAGGAATTAAACTATGTGCAAAGGCGGACTTATCCCACTTAGGGATCTCTTCCAGTCAACCTTAGAGTAAAGTAATTGTATTTGCCGCGGGTGAATGCGCGACACGTATATAGACGCGCCGCGCGACCGTGCGACAGACGAGCTCGCTGTCGGCCGCGACTTGACTGCCGCAGAGTATGTACACTCGGGGCAGCTTCGAGCGGGCCAAATTAAAATACATACATAGTTATCATCTAAATTACATAGGTTACATAGGTACCAAAATAAAATGCACAGGTACCAAACTGAAATACACAGGTACCAATCTAAAATACACAGGTACCAAGCTGAAATACACAGGTACCAAGCTGAAATACACAGGTACCAAGCTGAAATACACAGGTACCAAACTAAAATACACAGATACCAATCTAAAATACACAGGTACCAAGCTAAAATACACAGGTACCAAGCTGAAATACACAGGTACCAAGCTAAAATACACAGGTACCATTTAAAATACACCAATTAACTAATGGTAGAGGCTAGGTCCAACAATGGACTTGGCTGTTATTGAACACTACGTACCGTATCTGCTTGGCGAGCTCCCTGATCTCGCGCAGGGTCTCGTCCAGCTCTATCTTGGGCACGGAGTATATGCCGCCGGTTTCACGGAAATCTTCATCGATCTCCAGGTCGGCCAGTTTCTGTGCGTGAGAGAGAGATAGCATGTTAGTTTCGTATAAGGGCATTTTCGTAAATATATGTCCATTTTCATGTTTGCAGCATATTAATATTTCTGTATATCTCCTAGACTTTTACCGCGTGTGGTGGCGTTCATTGGGGAAGGCCTATGTCCAGCAGTGGACGACTAAGGGCTGATATGATGTTGACAATAGAGTTACACCCTTCCAGCTTGGGTATTTCCGGACAAGTACAACTTGGATCTTTTTAAAGGAAGAGTGAATAGACATCTTGTGGCGCGCTCCACTTTAGGCCTCATCATCACTTACCATCAGGTGAGATTGAGGTCAAGCGCAAACTCATAAATAAAAACTACAACAAATGAAAATAAACTTGTTTTACCAGGGTTAAGACTAAGTAAGGTCAGTAAATCGTTCACGGGGCAATGTATACGCTTCTACAACAAACTACCAGAGGAAATTACTTATAAGAAATGTTCTTGAACTTTTAAGAATCATATTAAAAAACCACTTTGTAACAGAAATATACAGTAAATATACAAATCCTTATAGCTTCAGCGATTACTTCCAAGCAACCTTATGCTAGTGAGAATAGTAAAATAAAGATTACATGCAGGTAAAGAAGTAAGGTTGGCTGGAAGAGATCTCTTTTAGAGATAAGCTCGCCTTTGTACACAAAATTTGTAACTGTATTTACTTTTGTTCAATTTGTTTAATTTGTTCAATAAAGAACATACAATAAAGAAAGCCTATTATAAAATAAACGATTATTTGAATGACAAAGATGCCTGGTACTAATGTTAATTCAGCTTCGCACAATCTTTATATTATTGTACACAAACTTTTTTGAAGGAAAGAAGTGAGTCATTAGTGGGAAGAAATAAGCTAAGTTTGTATTTACCATGGGTAATACACAATTCCGCATATGCGTCGTACCGTGCGACCATAATGGCAAAATATTTAATTTTAGGCCGCTTTTGACTGACATAAAAATTAAAATATTATATCAGATTCGATCGGGCCTGAACTGTTCTACTTTGCTATGTTGAAAGCTTGTTTACTGACATATATTCATATTATTTATTGGTACTAATCGTACATTGTCAAAAACATTACAATCAATGGATATACACAACACTTAGTTAAGCTACTAACATAACAAAAAAAATATAGTAAATAAAATTCATACATTCACAATCACAATTATTCCATTAGCACATAAGATGTCAAAGAGCTATTGTATTTCATGTTAAATTATATAGCAACACTGGATGCCAGTCGCCATAAGCAGGCATCGCCCTCTGCCAAATCAAGTCAAAATCCTTTATCGCACTTGAGTATCTTTTAAAACTAACTAAAAGACCGCTATCTGTCTCACTCAGTATAACACCGCACATGAAATCATAAAACGTCTTAACTCAAAACAGCATGTTTTTTAGAAAACACGATTTTAAAGTTTAAAAAATTATATAAACAAAACGTCTAAAGAAAAGTACGCAATGTTGACTTATTTACTGAGACTTTGATTATCTGCTTACATAATGAAAAACAAAGATGTAGGAAATCGAGTACGTGTTTTTTTTGGTATTAATAACTCAACACTGCATTTTTTGAGTTATTATGACGTCTATAGTTAGTGCGGGGTTCGAGACAGGATATAGACTTAGGGCATACCCCGAGCCGTGGTAGCCGGTTGGTTGTGCACTCGCCTCACGTTCATGAGGCCCTGGTACAAACCCCGCCCGTGCCAATGAGTTTTACGAAACTTAAGTACGGTTCATTTATAATACCACAGGCTTTTCGGTGAAGGAAAACATCGTGAGGAATCCTGCATATGCCGAAGAAGAAATTCTGAGGCGTGTGTGAAGTCCACCAAATCGGCTTGGGGCACCGTTGGTGGTCAGGGGTTTGGCACGAAAGATCATGAAGGGTCGAAGTGTCGCCAGGTCTTCCTGGCCCCCTGAGAAGATAAGATAAGCGCCCACCTGGAATATCTCCGAGTCTATGTAGTCCGCGATGTTGTGCCCCTCCCAGAACTCCGGGATGGCGTCGTAGCGCTCCTCCTCCGCGATGTCCGTGTAGTTCTTCTTCAGGTCTGGAACATACGCGACGAGACATAACTATACATTATAATAATAAGGGAGATCCGTCAAGTTTGGCGGCAGCAGGAGGTTTTGGTTATCCCACTTATCATCCCCACCAGCGGAATTGTCCCCAAGTCGCTCACGGAGAGCATGATAAAGCTCGGGCTCTCCGTGAGCGAATTAAACAGTATGCAAAAGGCTGTAATTCTGGAGACGACGGCGATAGTACGTCGCCATCTGTCGATGCTGGCCGATGCTGCCTAAATTGACCCAAAAGAGAAAAACAGAGGAAAATGAATAAAAATATAATTTATTTAATTTTTCATAACAATTCTTACAACTCACAATGCAATTAATTCAAATTCAAAATTTTTATTTCAGACATTAGTCCATATTTTTGTTAGTACAGTCTTATTAAACTATGTTAGTTGATTTTAAAAATATATAAAAAAATTTAAAAAAAATACAAACATTAAAATATCACACAATTTAAAATTATAAATTCCAAGTATATAAAAAAAAGGAAATCAAAAAATTACGACATACAATCATTCATTTATTTATTTATTTATGTGTAATCGAATCGAGTGACCCAATATGGGGCAGTCGACTCGGCTTGCTATAACGCGTAGGATGCTGTTGGTGCTGCTGCGGACACGGCTTAGCATCGAGGCGGCTCTCTTTCTCAAGATGGCATGAAAGCCATCGATGCGAGCTTCTGCAAACATGCCTGAAGCGCTGCAGTGCCTTGGCAGCCCCAACAACATCCTGAGCGCGTTATTATATTGAACGCGCAGGGCGTTGACTGTCTTCTGCGTGTAGTTGACCCACAGACTGCACGTATAAAATGAATACATGAAGTATCTCAGAGACAAACACATATACATCTAGATCTCACACAAGGTTACCATGTGTTGTGCGGATAGACTTTTTGCATTTGATTTAGCCATGTGTGTGTGGATGTGTGTGTGTGGGGGGGGAGTGTATCATCATCAGGTTATTGTTGTCTCCACTGCAGGAGCACAACCCTCTCTCATCTGCCGGAGACAGACGGAGAATTTGGCCTACACTCCCCGCGCTGGCCATACGGGTTGGGGAGGCCTGACTGCTACCGAATTCAGTCGAGCATTTACACCTTACACTCCTCGCAGTGTATGCGAGTTTTCGGAAACTATAAATTCGCATAACTTTTGATTGACTGCACCGATTGCAATGAAATAAAGCCTACATGTTACACCTAATTAAGCACCATGTTTCTGTGGAAAGTCCATAAAAGTTGGTTCAGCAGTTTTTAAGTGATGCTCGGACAAACAGATAGACAGACAAACAGACAAAAATGATCGAAATGTGTTCTATTACTTATCCTTAGACCCCCTCAATTTTTTTTTGCTAATATCAATGTACAGACACGTGTAGTTTACTTTTTATTTATTAGATAAATAATTAGAAAGACCCACTCACCCAAAACATAGTCATCTCCCTCTTCCATCTCGATTTCTCTCTCCAGCTTCCGCTTCCGCGCAGCTCTGTCTGCCGCTTGCTGCTTCTTGAGGGCCACAGAGGGGGGGATGACTGGAGGACGCTCCTTTGCGTCGCGGGGGGAAGGCACAGCTACGTGCAAGCGATTGAGAATGCCGTCCACCTGGGAAGAATTACAGACTGATCAATCCATTGCACGTGGCAACCCTAGACACAGACTAGTAGACCCACTGTCAGACAGTACACACAAAAATCTGTCTAGGGCACTCAACTTAGCGTTGTTATTACTCCGTACAGCGTGCGAGATGCAGGCGGCTTTTGCCGTGGCAGTCAGCGCGCAAAAATGTGTCTAAGGCTTTTGACTTAGCGTTGCTATTACTCCTAACCAACCGACTGGTGGGCGGGGCCAGTGCAACGCCGGCGGTGCGCTAAAGCGTAGGTACTTATCGCAGTAGGGATGTTCAAGTGACGGAGGCGCGCCCTAGATGCAAAGTTAGCTTTATATGGTGGAGCACCTCCTGCATAAGTCAACTGTAGTCTGTAGAGAGCACAGCGAGATGATGAAGCAGTACTTGACAGGAGCTGATACGAGTTCCCATGCTTTTCTTTTGTGTTCTTCACTCTAACCCTAGCCGTGTCACCCTCAATATTTCCGTGGTGTCAAGGCGACTAAGTTCCATGAGGGACGGCCGCAGCGTTTAAGATCGTTACTGCGATCACCAAGCGTGGTGATGATGTCAAATCCCGCAATGGACAGCCCATCAAACGTGGAATTCTATTGGGTGGGCTTATGTTCAGCAGGCTGACGATGATACCGACAGCGGAAACAAAGGAAATGGGAACAATTGGTAAGGAAAAAATAACCGTAAAATATAACTATTTTTTTATTTATTCTATTTTAAATGTAAAGGCAGCTTATAGCTGGTGCTTCCATGTCAGTAGTCGACTTGCTGATTGTATTTTAACAAATTGTCTAGTCTGTCTAACAGACTCTGGCAAATTGTTCCATCTGGATGTTGCTTAAATAAATTCTTTCTTTTATAAATTATTTTTCCTCGCGTTATTTAAGAGGATGGTTTGGTTAAGAGGATGATTAGGGGCAAGTCACCAGGTCACGACGGACTTAGTGTAGAGCATTTGCAAAACGCGGGTGTTCACCTTCATAGAGTGCTTGCGCTGCTGTTTAACTTGTGTGAGACACTTCTACTTGCCGAACGATCTGATGCCAACTATCTTAGTACCTATTGCTAAAAATAAAACGGGTGCCATGTCAGATGTTAACAACTACAGACCGATTTCCCTGGCGACTGTTATAGCAAAGGTGCTCGATAATTTGCTTGATCGTAGACAGCATATAGACATACACGATGCTCAGTTCGGTTTTAAACGGGGACTGTCGACTGAATCAGCAATTTTATGTCTTAAAAGTGCAGTTCAGTATTATGTGAAAAGGAAAACTCCCGTGTACGCGTGCTTTTTGGACCTTTCCAAGGCATTCGATCTCGTCTCCTATAACATTATGTGGAATAAGTTGTCATACGAGACTGATCTACCAGCAGAGTTGATTGAGGTTTTAAAATTCTGGTATGGAAACCAAATCAACTCTGTTGGGGCGCATTCGACGGAGTATAGGCTGGAGAGTGGGGTGAAGCAGGGGGGGATAACCTCACCCACACTTTTCAACCTGTATGTAAACCGACTGATCGGTGAGCTGAGCGACACGGGCGTTGGCTGTTCGATTGATGGTAAGTCGTTCAATAACATCAGCTACGCGGACGATATGGTCTTGCTCAGTCCATCGATCACCGCGCTCAGAAAACTACTGCTCATCTGTGAGCGATATGCGGTGGCCCATGGACTAAGGTATAACACCAAGAAAAGTGAGCTCCTTGTCTTTAAAGCAGGCAACAAGAGCTACGTAAATGTACCACTGGTTTATCTCAGCGGTGCTCTATTAAACAGGGTAACCAAATTTAAATACCTCGGTCACTGGGTCACCGAGGATGTAACGGATGACGTAGACATGGAGAGGGAGCGCAGGGCATTGGCCGTCAGATGTAACCTGCTGGCCCGCAGGTTTGCACGCTGCGATGGTCGCGTTAAAACCACTTTATTTAAGGCATATTGCCAATCTTTTTACACCTGCAACCTGTGGACCGGCTGTGGACCGGCTACACGCAGCGGGCGTACAACGCCCTGCGTATTCAGTATAAGAACGCATTCAGGGTGCTTTTGGGGCTCAGCAGCGCATCGGGAATGTTCGCGGAGGCGCGCACTGACGATTTTTTCGCAATTATTCGCAAAAGAACCGCTTCTCTGATGCGCCGTGCGAGGGGCAGCTCCAGCAGTCTCCTGTGCGTTGTTATAAATAAAATTGAGATTGGAATCAAACACTTGTGGTCGCTTCCGGTGTCTCATATAGAAAATAACCATTGTTCTTGTCTATTAATGTACTATTGATTTATTACTAACATAGAGTAAGTTTTATTTTTTGTATTACTAACAAATTATGGACTTTGTCTGAAATAAATTATAAATTAAATTAAACTTCGACCCTATGGGATTATTTTATTTTTATATTTTCACTATCTACTTAGTGTTTTCTGTTAAAGAAAGCGGAAGACAGGAAAGTAAGGGAAAGAAAGAAACCACACCTGACCTACCACACTAACAACACTTTCCCGTGGAAAATAAACGTATCACCATTTTGCTGTGCTTTATTTAATCGATAAGTACTTATGAGAACATTAATCATTAATCAACCTACGTGTTGGGTACTATCGTTAAGCCTGGAAAAGCTCTGCACAACAGTATTTATCTGGCCCGGGCCTCTGTAACGCGAGTTATTTGCAAACAAACTGTATTTAATATTTTCTCAATGCCGCCATCGCGTCTGACGTACAACACCACTTTGATATACTCGGCGCTTCAAGCGCTTCGTACAGATCGAGCCGCTAGACGCACAACATTTTAACGATCCGATAGCAAGCACTCCATCGCTTTGTTTACATGTTGAACATATACCTGTGTAGTTGAATTAGTTGCAGTAGCAGCGAGATGTTCGTCAAGTTAGGGTGAACAAGTGAATTCATTCGATTTGTTCAGTAATTTAAAAGGTATATAAGGTTTATGCCAGTTTAAGCCTTCTTCCCAAAGTCGGCGGGGAGCTTGGCGGCGGCGGCGGCGGCGCGGGGAGCGGGCGGCGACTGGAGCGCATCGATCGCTCCCCGCTCCCCGCTCCCCGCGCCGCTGCCTTCGGGAACAGTTCAAATACACATCGATGCATTGCATATGCACGAGAGATGTCAGATGAAATATTTTTTTATAGAAACCAGCTTTGAAAAATTCGTACTCCCTTTGAACTAATGAAATAAAATAATTGTACGTTTAAATTATCCTCAAATTTTATTTACATATCTTAAATGTAACTTAGCCTCAAATTTATTATTTATTATTATTACATTAAAAACAACTTTGTAAGAAAGCCTATTATAAAATAAACGATTATTTGAATGACAAAGACGCCTGGTACTAATGTTAATTCAGCTTCGCAAAATCTTTATTAATTGTATGCAAACTTGATTTTTAAAAGATGTGTTGCGTGAAGTTTGTTGCGCCGTTTCTGCTTCACAGCGCTAACACCTAGGAAAAAAATGACGTGTATAAATGTACCAAGTGTACTCATATGCAATAAATGATTTTGACTTTGACTTTGGTGTATTTTGTCATCATTTTGAACAGTTTTAATTGAGTATACCATTTCGTAGTTAAGTTTTTATTACTAAATGTCCTCTCACAATCAGGTTGACCAACAAGTTGAACCAATATCTTAAACTATTCAAAAACTCGCTTTATTCCGCCTCAAAATTCATTTGTGTTTAGCGTAAAGTCAACCTTTTCGATCATGTTGAAGAAATTGCGCCAATCGTCATCTATTTTTTTTGCATTCTCTGTGTATATTAGATAGATAGATAGATAGACATTTATTCACTGACACAACACAAGTTCACAATCAAGTAGAAAACATAAATTTCGTGGACAAAACATAACATATCGCTTCGCGGGCACCCAACGGGACACAATAGAACTTCTACTGTTTAGTAACTTTCATATTCAGTATATTAAGTTAATAAATTTCCAGGCTCTTAAGTAACAGTCGCATAGTTTCCGTACAATCTTGATATTTAGGTCGTACGTGAAAAAAAAAAACTGGAAAAATTGTACAAGTACGATTTAAATCGTAGATATAACAGCCCTGACGCATACCTATAATGCGCCGCCGCCGCCCCGCTCCCCGCTCCGCTCACTATTTAAGTCAGCGGGGAGCGGGGCGGGGCGGCGGCGGCGGCGGAGGCGGCGCGTTCACATGCATAGATTTGTAATGAACAGTTCTCGGGGGCAGCGGCGCGGGGAGCGGGGCGGCGAGCGGCGAGCGGTCGGGGCGCTCCAGTCGGGCGTTGTCTGTGCCTTAGTATGGGTATATCGTAGTGCCGGACAGTTAATTGTTTGTTTTCATCAAACAAGTTGCTACGAAATGTCAGCGGACGATATTATTTCAGCAATTTATGATAGACCGCCAATATGGAACAGCAAAGATGTGAATCATAAAAATAGGAGGGTTATGAACCAGTTATGGGAGCAAATAAAAGACGAATTGAATATTGAAGGTGAGTCATCTTTTTTTATGTCAATAACTAATGATTTGAATTACCTACGATTATTATAACAGAAAATCTGTGTTCTGCTCAATACGTGTACAAAATCTGTGTACACAACGTGACTGATCATATATTTTTTTTAACAAAATATATTTTACGGCTCTGGAAGCAATGTCCTTTTGAGCCAGTCTCAAATTTTTCACTACATTCAAGTTATCCCTTACTAAATTTGATAGTAAGCTTTAGTAAGGTTTGAGATTAGAAAGTTCTCTGTTTTAAGAAGATCAAGACCATATGTTTGCGCGGATGTCAACTACCGGGCGCTCGGCGCACACAGCGAATCAAGGGGATTTCTGCAACGATTTCTATGTACTACTAGATGGAGCGTTCCAAACAATCGCTCTGTTCCACGCAAGTAGCCACAACTCTTTCACATTCACTTTTAAACTTGTGCAGTTATTACTCAGAATATTTAATTATTTACTAAATATTGACATTATTTAACCGTAGCGTCAATATTAAGTAATAATTAAATGTTCTGAGTAGTAACTGCACAAGTTTAAAAGTGAAAGTGAAAGAGTTGTGGCTACTTGCGTGGAACAAAGCGATTGTTCGGAACGCTCCATCTAGTAGTACATAGAGATCGTTGGATTTCTGGAATTTTTTCCAGAAATCCCCTTAGCATTTCCTTTGAGCTTCGGCAGGGGATTTCTGGACAAAAAATCCAGAAATCCCCTTAAGGGGATTTTTCGCAGGGGATTATTGGTATAAGCCCCGTAACTCATACCACACTCGCCGACCACTACATAACCGGTTGTACTTTAGTAGGGGCGAGTGCGGACGACGCAACGCTGCGCCCACGCACGCGGCTCAGCTACAAACTGAAAAACGAGCAGGTGACGGGCTGACTGGGGAGCGGCGCACACTTATAACGATCCTCACGAAATATATAACTTCGTTACACATTTTAATCCGATTTATGACAGAAACTAGCTGGTGCCTGCGGCTTCGTCTGCGCACGATTAGTATTTCGAGTAGCTTTTTTAGGACTATTTAAGATAAACATTTCCATCATACATTACATATGTGTAACTCTAGCGGTTTTGGCAGCGCACGCCAGAATAGCTCGCAGATGGTAGATTTTTTCCTACTTACTTGATATTTTGGACAATTCACACAATATCTTTATAAATTGTAGCCTATGTGTTATTCTGATGTATAAGCTATATTATTGTAAAGTTTCATTAAAATCCATTCGGTAGTTTTTACGTGAAAGAGTAACAAACATCCATCCATACTTACAAACTTTCGCGTTTATAATATTAGTAGGATGAATATAGTATAAATTGTAAACATACGTCAATAGTGTAAATATAAGAAAATCAGACATTCACACCAATTATCCAGTCCCAAACTAGGCAGAGCCTGTGGTATGGTTACTAGATAACGGATAGACATACTTAAATAAATATATAAACATCCAAGACCTGGGTACAAACATTCATATTCATCATACGAACATTTGCCCCTAGCGGGATTCGAACCCGCAACCTCCGGCGTGGCTGACCGAGAGCTATCTCGTTCCTCCACGGAGATCGTGAAACGGATAAATAACAATATAATAAAGATGTGTAAACAGAGAGATAATCTATATAAAATATGTAGAAAATAATAATATTGGAAATAGACTACAATATAGAAATAAGACAAATACATTAGATAATAAATAAGTAACAATTTTAGAAATTCTAAAAAAAATTTGGTTGGTCCTTCCTAATAATATTATAAATGTGAAAGTTTGGATATTTGGATGTTTGTTACTCAATCACGCTTCAACCACGGGGCGGATCGGGATGAAACTGGGCACACATATAGGTTAGGTCCTGGAATAGGACACAGGATAGTTTTAATCCCGAAAAAACATCTTATTCCAACGGGAAACCAAATTAATCGTTAAAAGCAGTGAATTTACTCACAACGTTTGTCTATCGAGAAATAATAGGGACGTTGATTACGAAAATGATATCTATTTTGAAATTCAAGATGTGTAAATATCGAAACCAACGCGGACAAAGTCGCGGGGAAAAGCTAGTTAATGTATATATTTGTGACTTGTTTCAGTTGACGCCTTAAAGAAGAAATGGAAAAATTTAAAAGATCACTTTCGAAAAGAATTGAAGAAATTTCCCGCGCATGGAACAGATGCTGGGAATGTTTATCAGCCCGCATGGCAATACTTCGATCAGATGCGTTTCATGACAGATGAACTTATACAAGTTACTGCTGAAAATAACTCAGACATAAATAATATTGAAAGTGATCAGATCAGCAACGATTCCATTAAGATTGAAGAACCTGATGAAATAACTTCCCAAAACACTTTTTCACAAGAAGCTTCAACTACTTCACAAAACACTTCTTCACAAGAAGCTTCAACTACTTCACAAAAACCTTCTACTACTACACAAAACACTTCCTCAGTACCACCAAGGAAAAGAAAAACAGCCAACGACTTACGTAATGAATTTTTGGAGTTGGAGAGGAAAAGGATTAAGCTGTTGGAAAAGGATTTAAGCCAAAATAGAAGCGACACTTCTATGGAAGAAAATAAGTCGGAAGACTATCACTTTTTAATGAGTTTGCTTCCACAAATGGAAAGTTTCATTCCAATGCAAAAGTTTAGAATAAGACAGAAAATTAATCAGGCTATTATGGACGAATTAACAGTAAGACCTACTACCACCAACAATAAAATACAGATTAAAAAATATTAATGCTGATAGATAATTGCCGTGTGGTTTCCGGTAGAGTAGAATAGGACCACTCCAACTCTTCCCGTGGATGTCGTACAAGGCGACTGAGGGAATACATTATAAAACATCAATCAGGCCTCCCCAACCCGTCTGACCAGCGCGGGGAGTGTAGGCCAAATCCTCCGTCTGTCTCCGGCAGATGAGAGAGGGTTGTGCTCCTGCAGTGGAGACAAAAATCACCTGATGATGATGATGATATAATTGATGACCACCTCGTTGGCCTAGTGTCTTGGTCATTCGACTCGAGCGCTAGAGGATGTGGGTTCGATTCCCACTGGGGAGAGACAACTTTGTACATTTATAAAAGTTGGTCCCGGTCTGTATTTTGTATTTGTGAATTGTTCTATCCAACGATCTCTATGTACTACTAGATAGAGCGTTCCAAACAATCGCTCTGTTCCACGCAAGTAGCCACAACTCTTTCACATTCACAATCAAACTTGTGCAGTTACTACTCAAAACATTTAATTATTTACTAAATATTGACATTATTTAACCGTAGCGTCAATATTTAGTAATAATTAAATGTTCTGCGTAGTAACTGCACAAGTTTCATTGTGAATGTGAAAGAGTTGCGGCTACTTGCGTGGAACAGAGCGATTGTTTGGAACGCTCCATCTAGTAGTACATAGAGATCGTTGGTTCTATCCTTGTTTAATTCCATGGCATAGGAATATATATTTGAAAAATTTATTAAAAAAATATATTTCATATGAATTACTGTAATTTACATCTCAAGACTGAACTGAAATCATTAGTAATTTTAATTTTTTTTTTAGTAATGGTAATTTTGTATTTAGAAGACTTATTCTCGAAGTCAGCGGGGAGTGGGTTATTGGCGCGGGGAGCGCGTGTTCAAATCAGGGTTGTTGGTGATTCAGGTTTTTACTGTATCAGCGGCTGCTGATGCTGATTCTTTCAGATAAATATCAGCGGCTGCTGATGCTGATATTAATAAATTACTTAAATAATATTATTTCCATTTTTGGAGGCATTTTGAATTTGAATATGGTTTGTGGATAACATATTTATTTTATTTCTTATTATCACACTTCGCACGCACCTCACATAATAAATCACTAACGTCCAACCAATTAATGTTGACAAAACAATCGAATGAGGGAACAAGTGACAGCTTTGTCCCGCCTTCATTGACCACGTTACGACTTGAATGTCAGCAGTAAAAATCAGCATCGATTGTTGCTGATGCTGAAGCTGATGTTAAAAACAATGCTATTTATTAATGATATTGACGACCTCCGTGGCGGAACGGGTAGCTCTCGGACTGCCACGCCGGAGGTTGCGGGTTCGAATCCCGCTAGGGGCAAATGTTCGTATGATGAATATGAATGTTTGTACCCAAGTCTTGGATGTTTATATATTTATTTAAGTATGTCTATCCGTTATCTAGTAACCATATCACAGGCTCTGCCTAGTTTGGGACTGGATCATTGGTGTGAATGTCTGAGATATTTATTTATTTTAATGCTGATAATCCGCGGATGCTAATGCTGATGCTGATACTGATATTCGCAACAACCCTAGTTCAAATGCATAGATTTGTATTGAACTGTTGTCGAGGGCAGCGCCGCCGCCGCCCTGCTCCCCGCTAGGGTTGCCAGGTCTTAATACGGCGAAGCCGGACTGGGCAGGCAGTTTACCTGGACTTTTCGATATCAAGGCCGGACACTCTAAAAGCCAACGATTTTAGAACTCCATCCGACTCGACTGACTCGTGCATGAGCCGTGAGATGGCGACTCGATTAACTCGAGCTCGTGCACGAGCCGCGAGATGGCCCAACATGTAAAAACCTAACAAAAACCGGACGGACCGGACACTGGCGAATTTGGCCGGACAAACATGAAAAAAGCCTGACCCTGTCCGGCTTTATCCGGACGTCTGGCAACCCTACTCCCCGCTGACTTCGAGAACAAGCCGTATTGTCGTTTCACTTACCCAAGCGTCAGGTATAATTTTTCCGCCGGAGATACAGGTCTACCGTTTTGTATTACAGTCAGATTCCAAATCAGCCTTGGCAGCATTGAGAATGTAATCAAAAGTCTCCACACTCGTTCTAGTACAATCATAAAATTTATTGGGATGTCGCCGTTGTTCTTCATAACTAGGGTTGCCATTTGTCCTAGTTTACGAGGCGTCCGGGGAGCGTCCGGGCGGGATTTCATTTGTAGTCCGGGTTTTCAAAGTTTTCAACAAAAATTAGATTTATAACAATTAAAACATTTTTTTTATTTTACTGAGTAACTTAAAAAGACTCTGTTGACATGTCCGGGTTGTAAGCTCTAAAATCTGATTATTTTTTTATTTTTTTATTTATGGCCTTTGTTATTATGCTTATAAGGCACAATAATTCCGCCAATCTCAAAGTAGTGGAAAATACACGAAGGAGGTTACTCTGGTAAAACCTGGGGTTTTCATGTTTCTTGTCCTGGTTGACAGATTTTATAGATGGCAACCCTATTCATAACTCCGATGAAACTCGCCCTTTTGTCTTCCTGATTTATTATAAGGAGCAACATCTTCTTTTGCCCACAATAAATCGTAGGAAATAAAAGGGTTTATGTCAGAGAGATGTCGTCGTAGTTTCGACATTTAATAATTGGCGCTCGCGAGACAACAATACGCCGCCACGATACCCAGCGTTGTAGCCGCTCGCTGCGTTCGAGAACGAGTCGATGACCCCGCGCCGCCGCCGCCCCGCTCCCCACTTAAGCCGCCCAACTGTTGCTGAGCATTTATTTTTTCTTAATCTTAGGGTACAGATACACATGTTCATTAGTCGCACGAGAGCATGAGATTTTCGAGCAAGTGCTACCAATTCGCATTTATAAACAGCGCGTGCGACTAATAAGCATGCTTATTTTGACCATTCGACTAAATCGCAACGGGTGGAACGTGTGAACGTGGTTGGTTTATGGTGTGCGAGTTCTAACTAATTTGTAGAGTTCATTTTGCAAGAAACTGTCATAATAGAAAGTTGCTGATCGTTCGGTTCACTTACAGGAGTGTAATTTTCAACTTGGTACTTATTCATTTTAACGGAAAGTCCTGAATATGTGTATTTGATACGCATGGTCGTCATCGTTTGATATAGCATGCTCATAAAAAGCATGCTATATCAAAGCAAGTGAACACGCTATGAGCATGCGACAAATAAGCATGCTTATGATACACATGCTTATTAGTCGCACGTGCGACTAGCACATCCCGTTCCCCCCCGCACCTCAGGTAGCATGCTCAAAAATCAACCGGCTTGCGATTTAGTCGCATGCTCATTAGTCGCACGCGCTGTATACACAAGGCCTTTATCGTACCTCAGACGAGGGCCGCAGTATGTTCAATATTTTATTATACTTTGAAAATAGTAAAATGGATACTCAATGATAATGTTTTTGTAATCTACATTAAATGGGTTTTCAGATGGTATTTTTTTATATAAAGTTTCATGTATAAATCTGAAAATATAAGGGTTTATTTGCCTAATTTACTGCTGAACATTTATTATTTTAGGTATTTCATCATATTTTACTAAGGAACCCTACAAAAGTGGTATTAAAAATGAACTGGCCATCGTCGATTTACCAGATAACGACACCAAACTTGACTCGGAAGTCCAAATACATCTTTTTCTGAGTGCAGGGAGTTCGGTACTTCGACTTCCCCCGCGCCTGTCGCGGAGTTACGTCTGCCTATCAGGCCTTTTTGGACTCAGCTTGATGTGTATGACACCCATGCCAAGTGGCATTGCTCTACTCTAAATTGTCATAGTTTTGCCCAATAGAAAACGGACTAAAGACAATAGAATGTGAAGTGTGAAACCGAAAATGCCTTGCCCTGCCACATTTGCTTGAAGCTGCTTACGAGAGGGACGAAATAGGTTAGGTCCTGGAATAGGACTTGGATAGTTTTTATTCCGAAAAAAAAACATGCCATTCCTACGGGAAAAAACATGCCATTCCTACGGGAAATCTAATAAATAAAATCGTAAACATCGCGTGACTGTAAATTTAAAATATTTGCAGAAAAAAATTAGGGGTCCAAGGATAAGTAATGGAACACAATTCAATCATTTTTGGAATTTTTGGCTGTTTGTCTGTGAGTTTGTGCACGCATCATATAAAAACTACTGAACGAATTTTGTATGTATGTATGTAAACGCTTTATAGTACCAAAAATAACAACAACAATAATAAAATAGGAATTAAACTGTGTACAAAGGCGGACTTATCCCACTTAGGAATCTCTTCCAGTCAACCTTAGACTAACCGAAAGGACAAGTATAATGCGTTTAGTCCCCCCATCGCCACTCCGGCTGCCACTGCCACCACCACCGTAGTCCTAATTCATCACAATCTGAATTCCGACGAACATTATACTTTTTTAATATTCTAGAACATTCTGGAAAAATCTGGAATATTCTAGAAAAGTTCTCAATGTTGTCAATCACAAACGCATTAACGCCATTTAGCACAATCTCGAGTTCATATGAGCCGTACAATGTGTTAGAAAAGGATAGAAGTATCCCATCCAACGATCTCTATGTACTACTAGATGTAGCGTTCCAAACAATCGCTCTGTTCCACGCAAGTAGCCACAACTCTTTCACATTCACAATGAAACTTGTGCAGTTACTACGCAGAACATTTAATTATTACTAAATATTGACGCTACGGTTAAATAATGTCAATATTTAGTAAATAATTAAATGTTCTGCGTAGTAACTGCACAAGTTTCATTGTGAATGTGAAAGAGTTGCGGCTACTTGCGCGGATCAGAGCGATTGTTTGGAACGCTCCATCTAGCAGTACATAGAGATCGTTGATCCCATCACACATTTTTACCCACATCCTATAAATTAGGTTAAGTTAAACTTTTTATAACAACGAACCAGCCAGCCGAAGCCAGAATCGAATCAAACTTGTTTAGTCGACATCATACATACATAATGCTCACGCCTAGTCCCCAAGCGGTGGGCAGAGACAATGTATCGCCACTTTCCGCAATCCTGACACACCTCACTCACTCAGCCGACAGGTGAATTTCGAACAAATTTATTTGTACAATACAATACAATACAATACACTTTATTGCACAAACAAATACAGTTACACGTTATAGAAGTTACAAATAATACAATTTAGGCGGTCTTATCGCTTTAAGCGATTTCTTCCAGACAACCTTTCATTGTAAAACATTACCTTTGCTTTATGTAAAATGCTGACATGCAAGTTTATTTTTAAAACATGAAACAATGCATTTTTCAAAATGGCTGCTTCTCTCATGAAAGTTATTGAACGAATAGTTTGTGAAATGAAACATTGACAAATGTCACTTGCGAAATGATAATTTGCTAATGAATTGTGTGTAAAATAATACATAAAAAATCGAGTGAAATCACTTGCCGTTTCCACCTGTAAGGAACTGTTGACAAAAGAGCTTGTATATCGCTTTTGTGTTCACAAACATTTGAACAAATATTTAAATATGACCTCTGAGGGTTACCTGGACAACATTTGCGGCCTGGAGCGAAGCTGGAGACGTCCTGATTAATATCACAAGTATAATAACAAAATGGTACCGGAGATAACTGACAGTTTATAGATGAGTACTTCAGCGATGTACGAGATGAAAAGACTTAACACCATCGTTTAGTTTAACACCGCACCGAGAGATGGCGCTAGCGAGACGATTTGGTAACAGTTTGCGAAGACAAAGATGGCGCTGTTTTGGATTTGTTGCTGGAGTGTTGGTATCATTGAGTATTATTTTGCTATAGCAACATTATTTATTTTATTTAACAATTTATTGCACACACAAAAGGAAGAACATCATCATCATCATAAGGTTATTTTTGTCTCCACTGCAGGAGCACAACCCTCTCTCATCCGCCGGTGACAGACGGAGGTTTTGGCCTACATTCCCCGCGCTGGCCATACGGGTTGGGGAGGCCTGATTGACGTTTTATAATGTATTCCCTCACTCGCCTTGTACGACATCCACGGGAAGAGTTGGAGTGCTCCTATTCTACTCTACCGGAAACCACACGGCAAGAACAGAAAGAACATACAAAACAATTAAAGAAAGTTAAAAAAAAAAAGATTTCTGCCAGCCTACTAGCGACAGCGAAAGCTTATTAATTTCAGCCGCTTTGTCACTTAATTTTTTATTTAAAATAATTTCAAAATAATATAAGATTCCTCTTTATTTACTTGGTGATCGCAGTAATGATCTTACATATACACAGGAGAACGCTGCCGTCCGTTAATGCTACAATCCCTCAGTCGCCTAGACGACACCCACGGGAAGATCGGGGGTGGCTCTATTCCAAGCCGGGAGTCACACGGCAATTTTCCCATTATACATTTTTTATTTCCCACGGTAAAACGTAGATTTATTAAAGTCGGTTCAACTACAAAGTAGTTTTTTTTCTAGGAGGCCCATAATATAAATTGTTCCGTACTGGAACAGATATTCTTAGTTCATATCATCATCATCAGGTTATTTTTGTCTCCACTGCAGGAGCACAACCCTCTCTCATCCGCCGGAGACAGACGGAGGATTTGGCCTACACTCCCCGCGCTGGCCAGACGGGTTGGGGAGGCCTGGTTGATGTTTTATAATGTATTCCCTTAGTCGCCTTGTACGACATCCACGGGAAGAGTTGGAGTGGTCCTATTCTACTCTACCGGAAACCACACGGCATTAGTTCATATATTTTTCTCTAATAAGACTACACAATTTGAGTGGAATAGATTCATTCAATATCTTATTTGACCTGGGAATCTGTCTAATCATTGATTATTGAATAAATTATTATGTAGATGGCGCTGATGTCGTATGACGGTATTCAAGTATGATTAGTAATCAATCATACTTGAATACGACATCAGCGCCATCTACACAGCGCGGCCGTTTACTCCAGTCGCCGTTTCGACGTTTGCCACGTGAAGGACGTGCTCCGCATAAATTATTATTTTGTGGCGATTCCATCGACCGTATTCCGATTAAAGACTGAGACACATACCCCGGGGTTGGATATAAGCCAGTGCACCTGTGGAATTGTTAAACTAAGTGAGGAAGACTGTGGGGCCTTTCGACCCGCCGGCCGGCGACGACGCTCAGCCCTGACAGTGGATGCGAGAGGCAGTTGAAGGTGTGGAAGGTCAGTGTTGTGATATCCTGCTATTGTACTATCCTGGATATACTTCGTAAGAATTAGGATGTTGCGAACTCTTTGATAGTTTTTATTATTTCTATGTTTTTGTAAAAAGAACCTTGTCAGTTAGTTAGTGTCAAATAAAAATCACCGTTCTTGAACCAGGACTCGGTTGGTGGTTTTTCCTTTTCGTCTGCTGCAGCCTCAGTCATCCTTCGTCACTCACATTTTGGTCCTTAATTCTTACGAAGTATATCCAGGATAGTACAATAGCAGGATATCACAACATGTTCTGGGCCCATAACCTGCTATAGTACAATAGCATGATATAACAACAGTCAATTCCCAGTAGTTCTTCTTAACATAAATATCTTCTAGTCCAGCCCTTACATACTCGACTGAAAAACATTTTGTTGGAAAATGAATATTATTCCATAAATGAATTTTCTAAAAAATTTAATTGGTGGGCCCTCCGACGTATAATTTAATTTGTGATAACTTAATACCAAGTGTATTTTTAAATTTTTATTTTAATATTATATACTGACATAGATAGTATGTTATATACTATGACATTATTTGAATTGTTGACATTGTAATTTATACATTATTTTATTTTATGACGATCCCTTTTACCATACTAGAATGCCATGTAAAATTGAATTTTTAAGATGTAAAAGTGAAATAAATAAATCTTATCTTATCTTACCTTCTTGGTGCGCATCTTCTCTGTGACGCGGTGCCCCAGCAGCCGCTCGCAGGCCTCCATCTTCACCTCTTGTACGCCCTCCTCGCTGACGGTGGACATCCTCATCACCGGGACGGTCCTCAGCTCGGAGTTGGTGTCCGCACTGGACAGAAACGCTTTATTTACGATCTGACATACATCATCATCATCAGGTTATTTTAGTCTCCGCTGCAGGAGCACAACCCTCTCTCATCTGCCGGAGACATTCCCGCCTCCTCACCATTCTCCCCCGCAACTCCTCCAAGCGAGGATCAACGGAGGTAGCTGCAAAGACACCTACCAGCGAAGGTAGGGCAAGTCCCAGGTCATGAATTTACTCTACCTTGGGCCCCAGACAAATTTAATTAAAGAAATAAAGAGTCAAAGTAGGAAGAGAGTTCCCACTTCCCCTCAAGCAAATGGGAGTGTAGCAATGAAACGATGACCAGAGTGGTCAGGTTGGGGGGATTGGTGTGGCCAGGATAAGCCTGGCCTGCCAGAGACAGACGGAGGATTTGGCCTACACTCCCCGCGCTGGCCAGACGGGTTGGGGAGGCCTGATTGATGTTTTATAATGTGTTCCCTTAGTCGCCTTGTACGACATCCACGGGAAGAGTTGGAAGAATTGGAAGTGTTAACTATCCTTCAATTATTAGAGCCTCAAACATCGTCGCAGTGCGGCCGGTCTTTCGGTTTTCTTCAAGGTGACCTGGGAATACATTTCATCATCAGCCTGAATACGTCCACCGCTGGACATAGACATCCCCGGTAGAATACCACTTTTGGTAAGTTGTTCATTGGGGGATTTGCACTAATCACCACGCTTGGCAGGTGGACTGGTGATCGCAGTAATGATCTTGAAATACACACACAGGAGAACGCTGCTGCCCGTCCCTGGTGCGATCCCTTCTAAGCCGGGAAGCCGTTCCTATTATTCTAAGCCGGGAACCACACGGCAAATTTATTTATTTATTACACGGAATATATTTATTAATATTTTTATTTCAATGAAAATATAAATATTTTTAAATTCTATCATTCGCAATAAAGTTGGGTGGACATTGTTTAAAACTATTCCAAATTTCAAGACGATAACGTGAGTAGTTCCTGAGATAATCAGCTATGACAGACGGACGGACAGACAGAGTCGCACCATCAGGGTTCCGTTTTTACCACAGAAATCCTATCAAGATAGAGCGGTTATATTCACTTCAGTCTCGTGCGTGCCGATTTTCGGTCACAGCGCGCCCCTCACGTGCACCCTTCATGCCTCGCGGTCACGTTTCTAGTGAGGAGATAGGTTATGCAGTCCGCGCGTGCAAAACGCTTAATATGGCATTTCTGTAGATTTGTTTACGATGTTTACCCGAACTTGACTAACGCGAAACGAGTGAGCGTTTGATAGTTTTTGCAATATATTGCATATCATTGGCACGCGTCTACTTAACCATTCTATCTTGATAGAATTTCTGTGGTTTTTACCATTTTTGGTACCGAACCCTAAAAAAAAGGAACTTACTTGACAAGGTTCCCCTTAGAGCAGGCTTGCTCCAGATCCTCAATCAGCTTCCTCTTCTCTGCTGCCAGGTCCTCAGGCTTGACTACGTCCATCTTGTTCAGTACAACGATCAAGGGCTTGTTGCTGAACAGAGGTCTGATGCTCTCGAATAGGGAGATCTGGAAGACGATCGTACATTTCAGACATACATCCAACCAGCCTAGGAATGTCCACTGTGCGAATAAACACTGCCGCCACGTTGGCCTAGTGGTTTGATCATTGGACTCGAGGTCGTGAGTTCGATTCCCACTAGGACAGACTACTTTGTACAACTTGGTCCCAGTCTTGATGTTATCTGTGAATTGTCCTATCCTTGTTTAATTCCCATAGCACTGGAGAAAATCCTAGTTTAGAATTAGACAAGTGTATATATGTATATGTACATACAATAGTACAGCCTATTCTCGTTGACAAAATCCTCTACTAATGCTGGCGAACGTGCCCCACTCCATAGAATTTGCAGCCAATATAATAAGAGCCTGGACTCAATCGACATCTTTAGTTCATCTCGTGCTTTGTTTAGACGCAACATATTCAAATGTTTGACCAATGACGAGTACAATGAGTTTGCCGTGTGGTTTCCGGTAGAGTAGAATAGGACCACTCCAACTCTTCCCGTGGATGTCGTACAAGGCGAGTGAGGGAATACATTACAAAACATCAATCAGGCCTCCCCAACCCGTCTGGCCAGCGCGGGGAGTGTAGGCCAAATCCTCCGTCTGTCTCCGGCAGATGAGAGAGGGTTGTGCTCCTGCAGTGGAGACACAAATAACCTGATGATGATGAGTACAATGGAGACACTGTATTTTAATATTATTGTTAGCACATAGAAACAATCTTTTATGGCTAGAATCACTTATATACTTTTAATTACCTGACCCTCATTATCGTATCCTACCTTGAAATGTAATATCGATTTCAAATTGACTTTATATGTGTATCTTTTCATTATTATAGTATGTTTAGTGTAGTTTAAGCTCAAAATGTATTTATAAATGTATATCATAGTGAGATGTAATGAAAGGACTCTAAGCTTCTTCGGTCACATCGTGTGGTCTCCCAAGCACGACCTGGAGAAGCTCATCATTCTGGGATGAGTGGAGGGCAGGCGTGCCAGAGGACGAGGTGGTCAGACCCGGTGAGGAGGTTGGCTGGCGGATCCTTATATGAAGCAGTGCGGCTGGCCAATGACCGCTATGCGTGGAGACGCATTTTATACGGTCGCGATTCTCAGCAGTGAGGGAACGACAGAGAAGAAGCGAGCTCTAGAGCTACTAGGAGGTCAGACCCGGTGAGGAGGGTGGCTGGCGGATCCTTATATGAAGCAGTGCGGCTGGCCAATGACCGCTATGCGTGGAGGCGCATTTTATACGGTCGCGATCCTCAGCAGTGCGGGAACGACAGAGAAGAAGCGAGCTCTAGAGCTACTAGGAGGTCAGACCCGGTGAGGAGGTTGGCTGGCGGATCCTTATATGAAGCAGTGCGGCTGGCCAATGACCGCTATGCGTGGAGGCGCATTTTATACGGTCGCGATCCTCAGCAGTGAGGGAACGACAGAGAAGAAGCGAGCTCTAGAGCTACTAGGAGCTCAGACCCGGTGAGGAGGTTGGCTGGCGGATCCTTATATGAAGCAGTGCGGCTGGCCAATGACCGCTATGCGTGGAGGCGCATTTTATACGGTCGCGATCCTCAGCAGTGAGGGAACGACAGAGAAGAAGAAGAATCACAGTGAGAATGTTAAGGGTGTAGACTTTAATCTATTGTATATGTTAATTGTTTAATGTAATTGTCGTCTGTATCTTTTGTTTCTCCAATAAATAATAAATAGGTATAATGAGTGTCTAAGAATTTATTTCTTTTATTATTATTATTCGTGGCGGAACGGGGTAGCTCTCGGCCTGCCACGACGGAGGTTGCGGATTCGAATCCCGCTATGTTCGTATGATGAATGTGAATGTTTGTACCCAAGTCTTGGATGTTTATATATTTATTTAAGTATGTGTATCCGTTATCTAGTAACCATAGCACAGGCTCTGCCTAGTTTGGGACTGGATAATTGGTGTGAATGTCTGACATATTTATTTATTATTTATTAAAAATTAATAAAAAAATGTATTTGCCGCGGGTGAATGCGCGACACGTATATAGACGCGCCGCGCGACCGTGCGACAGACGAGCTCGCTGTCGGCCGCGACTTGACTGCCCAGAGTATGTACACTCGGGGCAGCTTCGAGCGGGCCAAATTAAAACGACATTTTTTTTAAGTTCCGACCTGGAATCGAACCCGCGACCCCTCGCACGGTAGGCCGGTGCAATAACCGCTTGACCAAATGTGCTACAGAAGGTTTAGTGAAATTCCGTTACCTATTCAGGTTGGCAGTCAAAACAACATATCTTACCACATCCTATTTTTGAAAAATGCTTTTATACTATTTTAGTTGACTTCAATTTTATTTAAGCCATTTACGATAAAAAAAATAGATCGTTCAGTTCACGACGACACGCCCACTCCTCTAAACCCCTTACATTTCACTTTCAGTAAAACCACATAACCAAATGGTTCGTTGCGCTTTTAAACTTAAAAAAAAATAACTTGATTAGATAGATAAACTATTGCACACAAATTAAGGATAACAATAAAATAGGTACAGATTTTTGGAAAGTGTACAAAGGCGGCCTTATCGCTGAAAGCGATCTCTTCCATGCAACCTTTCAGAAGGAAAATAAGACAGACATAGCGACAGAGTATTGCAGGTGAAAGGAGAGAAAATTATAATTTTAGAACATGGTAAATACTTAGTATAAATATTACACAATTGAAATTACATACAAATATACTTAAATACATACCTATGCATACATATATGGTTTTTAATAATACTTGATTAACACGACGACATTGTGCCATTTACCGTGGGAAATGAAATTTTACCAAAGGAAAATTACGGTGTGGTTTCGGCTTAGAATATGGCCATCCCCACTCTTCCTGTGGGTGTCGGAATCCGCCTGCCAAGCGTGGTGATTATAGCCAATCCCCCAATGGACAGCCCACCAAAAGTGTAATTCTTATGGGGAGGCTTGTGTTCAGCAGTGGATGTGTTAATAATAATATTACATATACATACACTTGTCTAATCCCAAACTAGGATTTTCTCCTGTGCTATGGGAATTAAACAAGGATGTTATATTTCACAGATATAACATCCAGACCGGGACCAGCTTGTACAAAGTTGTCTGTCCCCAGTGGGAATCGAAACCACTACCTCTAGCGTTCGAGTCCAATGACCAACCCACTAGGCGAATGAGGCGGTCAAATTGATAGATATTTATACCTGCTCTTCGATGCTGTGCCCACACTGCTCGGAGGGGTCTATGAAGTACAGGACTGCTGCCCGTAGGTGGGCCAGGGCGGTGACCGCTTGCATTTCGATCACGTTGCGCTCCTCCAGAGGATGGTCCAGGATGCCGGGCGTGTCTATGACCTGGAGACCGCATGGGGAAAAAAACCATTTCAGTTACGACTTAGAGCTGAGTAGAACAATAAATTATACCTCGATATCATCATCATGTCAGCCTTAAGACGTCCACTGCTGGACATAGGCCACCACACCGAGTCCTCCGCATCCAGCCGCTTCCGGCCACAATCTTAGGTTCTTAGGTATACCTTGATAATGTATGTAAGTATGTAAACGCTTTATTGTACCAAAAATTAACAACAACAAAAATAAATAAAAGAAAAAGTTGTGTACAAAGGCAGACTTAATAATAATAAACATAATAATTAATTATCTTAACAGTTATTCTACAGGTTATATTTTGGGGAGTGTGCCCAGAAATTACATGATATGATCCCCCCCATCTCCCTTCCATCACCGGACTACCAGGCGTGGTGAGGGATTTCATCCTTATGCAGTAGACATACCACGCTCTCGCACGAAGCGTTTTGCTTCCTCTTTCATAATGCGAACTGCTAAGGAATGGAACTCCCTGCCTGCTGGGGTATTTCCGGAGAAGTACAACTTGGATCTTTTTAAAGGAAGTGAATAGACATCTTCTGGGTAAGCGCGCTCCACCTTAGGCCTCATCATCACTTAGCATCAGGTGAGATTGAGGTCAAGCACAAACCCATCAACAATTAAAAAAATCACACAGTAATAATTAATTAAACGCCAACGCTATCAATGTTGCTTTACATGTATCCGGTCACTTAAAAAAACCAGTCACAAACACTGTCATCATCATCATCATCATCATCATGTTATTTTTGTCTCCACTGCAGGAGCACACCCCTCTCTCATCTGCCGGAGACAGACGGAGGATTTGGCCTACACTCCCCGCGCTGGCCAGACGGGTTGGGGAACACAAACACTGTGTTTATCAACAATCAGAAAAATTTATGTTTAATTTTATCACTATTTATAATATAATTATCAAAGAAAATAATTATATCGATAATTTCGAACCCTGACTCAGAGACATGATAATAACTTACACACAACAATCTTTAACTTACAACAATCTATTTTTATTCGAGAATCCGTGATAATGCTCTGTTTATAACAACACCTCATACCATGAAGCATAATAATTTTTCGCACCTCATAAGTCCCCTCAAAGTTTTTACCTTCATGACTGACACTCATTGGTTATTAAATTAGACAACAGATGACTTTAAAATGTGCATCTGTTATCTAATTTAATAACCAATTAGTATCAATCAAACTTTGAGGTGACTTATGAGGTGCGAACAATTATTATGCTTCATGGTATGAGGTGTAGGCTGTTATAAACAGAGCGTTATCACGGATTCTCGAATAAAAATAGATTCCATACAGTACTTTATAGAGTTTTGATTGCAACTGACCTGCCACCTCAAATATTTGTAGTCAGTGTGACCGACGTACAAGCTCTTAGTTGTGAACGCATAAGGTTGTACCTCGACGTCCGCGCGGGTGATCTGAAAGTATTAACAATCAAAACATTCAATATTTACATATACATTCACTTGTCTAATATCAAACTAGGATTTTTTCCTGTGCTATGGAAAATAAACAAGGTTAGGACGATTCACAATAAAAATAAAACATCCATACTGGGACCAGCTTGTACTAATTTATCTGTCACAAGTGGGAATCAAACCCACGAGCTCTGGCGCACAAAGCCAACATCTTGGCCAACGGTGAACAGACATTTCGATCCTTATTATATTCTTTATTGCACATAAATTTTCCAAAAAAAAAGGGCATAACATAAAAGTGTCCACCTGACTTATCTCTATAAGAGATCTCTTCCAGCCAACCTTCACAGCCTTCCTTCAGTATCTTTTGTACCAAACCAACGACCAACGGTGCCCCAAGTCCATTTGGTAGACTTCACTTACGCATTACAATTTCTTTATTGGCAGATGCAGGTTTACTTAAAAAAAAAAGAAGCGGCTCTCTCCTGAACGTATTGCTTCCCTTCTGGCGGGACAGATGCCGCCTATATTTTTGGCATCTTTTACTTCGACCTAACAAAGATATAACCTGACGGTTTTATCCAGTTACATACTCCTCATACAAAATGGAAGAATACATATCTGTTGCTTGACCGCTCAGTAGGATACCGTATGCCAAGATACTGTGGAATTAGCAAGAGATATCCTAAAATATCAGTAAATAATCATTGTTCAGTACATACCTTGTTGATGAAGCTGGACTTGCCGACGTTAGGGAAGCCACAGATGATAATAGTACGCGTGTATGGGTCGATGGACGGCAGTCGCGCTAAGTGTTGCCGCACCTAAAAAAAAATAGCTTTTAGGATTTTCTGTTGACGGTTTTGTCATGCAATTATTGTTGTCATTACATATCATTACCACCTCTTTGGCTTAGCGGCGGCTAGTTTGTGGATTTATTTATTAGCCTAATTCGGTGGCAGAGTTTGTATATATATTTTTTTATATTATTTCGCTGCAAATCAGTCGCCGGGGTCAGGGTGTCTTGTAGACACGTAAACCTCTTTCAACTTTTTCCAGTTTCTTCTCTTACGAGTCAACCTCATCTATAGTGGGCTGGCTACTCTCTTCAGATCATTTGACCCCCTCTTGCATTGTCTACCTCATGTTTTTCAGTTAGTGAGTCACTTTTTAACAGTTTGAGGGTTGATGATTACCCCTACTAAATATTAATATGGGCAGCTATAAAATAAATGTCCCTTATTTGTTAATGCTCTACAACATATCTCTGAACCCTCAAAGAATTTTTTAAGCAACATGGTCATCCAGCTGGTACAAATTGCCAGAATCTGTTGTATCTGCCACATCAATAAACATGTTTAAGAACAGAATAGACAGTTTGTTTAAAGAAAATAATCAAGTTGGAAGCACCAGCTATAAGCTGCCTTTACATTTAAAATAAAATAAATATCCTAAAACAAATCTAATTGGAGACAGAAACCCCAGGTACTTTTTTTGTAAGTTTAGTTCTAAACTAACCTGCTCCAGGTAGATAAGGTTGGCGGCCTGTCTCTTCATGATGGTGGCCATCCTCCCGAGCGCGGCGCGCTTCAGCTGCTTGCAGCGGTAAAGGGAGTCACCGTACTTGAGTAGCCTGACGTAGTCCTTTGCAACACTGCAATAAGTTACACAGGTCTATTTTAGTGTTCTGGGACTGAATACCTGTACAGTATACCAGTGTAAAACTGGCATGAAAATGCAGATTGCGACTTTGATACCGTAAAACATATCACAGTCACTGCAAGGTGTAGAGAGAGTGCAATGCTCAGGGTTTCTTTGAAGGATAAGATCTGCAGTGAGGAGATTCAATAAAAAAAAATAAGCTTACCGACATAACCGCAAGGATTACCAAGATTGAAGGGTGTTGGAGCAGAGGAGTTCTGGAGTATGGTACTGGTTGGATGGATGCCCTACTGCCAGATGGACCTTAAGCCTATGTATCAACATTTAAAGTTTAGTCTCACTTGTCTATAAGATGTCTGGCTGTGTTGAGCTGCCCTAAGCCCAGCTTGTAGTGGTCTTTATCATACAGCACATTCATTAGATCTGCATAGAATGGATGGACATCATCTAGTTTTGGGAATTCCTGAAATAAATCAACATGTTTGATTATACAACTTTATTTTTATTATAAAACATAATAAAAACCTTCTCTATACTATTTTATTAGAATCAAGCTCCTCTCTCTCTTGTGTTGAGTAAGTCTTTGTTTTTGCAGAAAAATGTTATATAGGTTATGAATTTGTTGTTGGATTTATTACATTCTTCACAGTGACAGCATACAAGTGTGCATGTGTGTGTGTCTGTGTGTGGGCCCCCCTTTCCTCTGGGCATGTTTCGTGAAAAAGAGATATAGATAAATAATCCATTTATTCTTACACACAGCACAAATATGTTACATATGGGACACAGGTAAAGAAGTACAAGAAACATAATAACGAAAAAGTAACAGTGAACCGAGCAAAGTGAAGCTGATATTCAGCAAGGACCTAACAAGGTAGGGTGATATGCTTTGAAGGTCATATCAATAGTACACAGTCCATTAAAACACTATGGCTCTTCTCATCCTGGCCGAACCAGCGGCCTAAATGGCTCTTAGGATTAGTCCACGTCGCACTTTCGTTCTTCCATCTCTGCAACCCTGTACGCTTACCTCAGCAACAGCACTGATATATGCCAATTGCCATATTGTGCAACACCTATTATATAGCATTTATTTGCAGACTGACCACACAAATCATTCATAAGAACATAGTGATAACGTAAAGGGTTCTACTGTGTAGGAAAACGGAAACTAACCTGTATAATCCTAGATAATCGGTCGTGGAAGTTCTGTTGCGTGAATTTCACTTTTCTGATATAAAATCCACGAATACGAGATATTTTGTAGTGCTTGTGTACCACTGTGGGAGTCTTCCTTTGTGTTTTAGACAATATTATGTCTATAAAGTCCTGGAAATAACAATAAAATGGTTTGGTCGAGGTTATGAAACTTTGCAGCAATGGTTTAGTGAAATTATTATGGAAATGCGCAAGTTTTACTAATTACCTTGGATGTAGGGACTACAGCGATCTTTTTAAAGTTATACAAACTCATTTTGGATTATTTATCTGCTACTTTTTAATAAAACTAACTCGAAACGAGTACATCACGTCAACACGTGTTGATAAAAGGAAGTGTCAAAATGGATACATTCTTATCATAAGCGTAGATCGCATGCCTACTGTATATAAAGTAAAGACTACGCTTAGTTAAAATATTATTAATCCCCTGTCTTTAGGGGTCAAAGCTAAGATAAAATTACGTTTTAGTTGTAGATTACTTTTTATGACAGAACTGAATTCTTTTTTTACATAAAAATAATGAGCAACAATGTTATTAGATCGTATCCTCAAAACGCACCCTGTGCTGCCAGCTTATTAAAAAACCTATCAAAATCTAGAAAAAATATTTATATCGAATATAATGTGTGTGTCGAAATAACAAATTATATCGTAGGAAACTACAATTCGTATTCATCTTAAGAAATCACTGTCGTCATGAAATAAAGTTGCTAAATACTGAAAGACTAAAATAATGTACAGTATTTAGTAGTTTCAAAAATTTCAAAAATGGCAACATAATTTTGGAAATGTCATGTTATTTGGTTCGCCTTCGTCTTATGGTATATTCGTTTAACGAGGTTACATTTTTAAAAAATATATGTGTAATCTGTTGAATATATTGCAATCTTATTGAAAAAGTAACATAAAAAGCGTTAGTATTTGTGCTAACGTCCATAACACAACAAATCGGACGCAAATCATCGCGTAAGTATAAAAATATTGCATCATGTTTCATTTGTTTTCTTCAAGCGGTCGTTCCCTGTACGCAGTACTATATTATTTATTAAGTATTCTATGTCTGTACATCTATAAAACAATACAATTTCATTTATTTCACGTTCTTTCAACCCATTTGTATAACCTTAAATCACATTTATAGTTCGTTTTCTACCGGAACTTTTGAATTCAGTGAGTGGTGTAAATTGCAGGATAAAAGTGCGGAACTACGTAAAGAGACGACGAAAAAATGTATTCAAGGCTTCACAATTCGGGATGCCTGAGCCTCCACAACCGCCTGCTCACTGCCCGCAGAAAATACAGCAACGGCATTCTGAGAAAGAAAGAAATGCTTGTAAAGAATGTAAATGTGGAACCTGGAAAATGCATTCACGGCTTTCTATGCACTGATATTGAACATATCAAGGAGTACAACATGACGGCATATCTATTAACACATGAGAAAACCAAAACGGAATACTTACATATAGAAAGAGATGACCCAAATAATGTTTTCTCTATTGGTTTTCGTACAACACCACAGGATTCTATGGGAACGCCACATATTCTAGAACATACTGTTCTCTGTGGTTCAGAGAAGTATCCTATACGTGATCCATTCTTTAAAATGCTGAATCGCTCACTGGCTACCTTCATGAATGCTTTAACTGGACCAGACTACACTCTGTACCCGTTTTCATCACAAAATGAAGTTGATTATAGAAATCTCCAGAAAGTTTATTTGGATGCAGTGTTCAAACCTAATTTAACACGTCTCGACTTTCTGCAGGAGGGCTGGAGATTAGAGCATAAGAATTTAGAAGACAAGTCATCGGAGTTAACTTTTAAAGGAGTTGTCTACAATGAGATGAAAGGTGCGTTCTCAGAAACTAGTTCTTTGTTTGGTCAAAGATTCATCAACACAATTTTACCTAAAGGGACCTACGGTTATGTCTCTGGTGGAGATCCCTTACACATTCCAGAAATGTCACATGAGCATTTAAAGAATTTCCACACTACTTACTATCATCCTAGCAATGCTAGAATTTATTCCTATGGCAACTTTCCTTTAGAAACCAATCTTAAGTTTCTCAATGAAGCTTATTTGAGTAAATACAGCTTTTTAGACCCAAAAGACAGTGTTGTTAATCCACAAGAAAGGTGGAAATTGCCAAAACATGCTGCTGAATCATGTAGAGTGGATCAGTATGGTGGGGCGATTGAGAAGCAGAATCAAATAGCTATAGGCTATGTCATGTCTGATATAACAAACATTGTTGAGACCTTTACAATTTCTGCACTAGCTGAGCTAATGATAATTGGACCGAATTCAGCATTCTACAAGAGTTTGATAGAGAAAAACATTTCTGGGGGGTACAATTCACTGACTGGTTATGATAATCAGATCAGGGATACATTATTTGTCATAGGCTTGAAAGATATTGAGAAAGATAAATTTGAAACTGTTGAAAAGATCGCTAATCAGACAATTGAAAGTTTATTTGAGAAAGGTTTTGAAAAGGATCACATTGAGAGTGTACTGCATGGATTTGAGTTGTCAATAAAGCATCAATCACCCAAATTTGGCTTGAACGTGCTTTTCAACCTTGCGCCTATGTGGAACCATAATGGTCCAATCATGAGTGCTTTAAAAGTGAATGAGTTACTGCAACAGTTGAAATCAAACCTCATGCAGCCAGATTATGTAAAACATATGATAGAGAAATACTTCATTTTGAACAATCACAAGTTGATAATGACAATGCAGCCTGATCAGCAGTTTGATGATATGTTTAATGAAGCTGAAGCAAAACTGTTAAGAGCCAAAGTGAAGGAATTGACTCCAGAACATAGGGAACAGATATATGCTGATGGTAAAGAACTGTCATTGGCCCAAAAGAAACAAGAGAACTTAGACATCCTGCCATGTTTAAAGATTGATGAAATCACATTAAACAAAACTGCACCACCATTACAGCACTCGATATCAGGGACCATACCTTTGCAACTGTGCCAATGTAACACAAATGGAGTAACTTATTTCAAAGGAATAGTCGGGACTGACTGTCTAAACGAGAACCAGAGGCAATTGTTACCATTCTTCAAATATGTGATCGACAAATTCGACACAAAGTCGTACAATTACAGAGATTTTGACAAGTATGTCAGTAAATCATCATCAGGGTTAGGCTTCATCCTGCATATAACTGATCACATCGGTCAACCAGAGCAATATGAGCAAGGAATATTACTTAGCAGTCATTGTCTGGATGAAAATGTACCCAAAATGCTAGACATTTGGTCTGAAATATTTAGCATACCTAATTATTCAAACAGCAAACGAATGAGTATGTTATTGAACAACTACTGCTCATCTCTGACCAATGGGGTCATAGATAGTGGGCACACTTACGCTGCGCAGGCAGCTAAGTCCCTAATATCATCAATAGATGAATGCAAAGAGAATCTGCTGGGGATACACCATGTACTAAAAATGCAGGAAGTACAGAAGAAAACCAAAATAGAAGAAATCCAAAGCGCAGTCTCCGATACAGCGTCGCAAATATTGAAAGGTCAGAACCTTAGGGCTGCTCTCCATTATTCCCACACAAACAGAGACGTTCACGAACTAGTCGACAAATTTTGCTCAGAACTCTGCGGCAATGACGAACAAAAGGAAATGAATCGTATAAACTGGATTGACACGAAATCGATGCCGAAAGAGAAAAGAGGACTTCACATTTCAATGAGCATTCCTGTCAATTTCTGCGCCAAAGTAATACCTACAGTTTCGTATACAGATCCCGATTATCCGAAATTGCGTGTTCTCTCAAGATTTTTGACGTCGAAATACTTGCACCCCATTGTCAGAGAGCAAAATGGTGCGTACGGCGGTGGTGCAATGATATCTTTAGACGGAGCTTTCAGCTATTACTCTTATAGAGATCCGAATTCTAAAAAAACTTTAGACGTATTCGACGAAACAACAGATTGGATGTCGAAGAATACTAATCTAGTAGACGAACAGAATCTTTTTGAAGCAAAACTGTCAATTTTGCAGCAAATGGACCAACCAATAGCCGAACACATGAAAGGAGTCGACTTGTTCCTTTATGGACTCTCGTATGATATTTGGAAGACGCAAAGAGAGAGAGTTTTAGCCGTGACAAAAGAAGACTTGATAGAAGTCTGCCAAAAATATCTGACTAATGACAAATGGGCAGGAAAGGCTGTGATAGGAAAAGGCTCAGACGATCTGAAGAAAGGGAATGTGATTTGGGAAACTATTAGTGGACCACAGCAAGAATTGGCTTAGGTTTATAGAACTATATTATTGATTTATAGAACCCATGTGACTAGTTAAGAAGAGAGATATCTTTTAAAGACATCATTCTTCCAAAGAAATTGCAGTTCAGTTCAGCATTGTTTATTGGAAAGTCATAGTAACATAATAACTATCAAGTATTTATATTATTAATTGCTGCTTTGAATTTCAAACTTGTTATTAAACATTTTACGGGATTTAAATACCTACTTACAAAGTTTAAGCTTAAGTAGGTTCCTTATTAACTACTTTGAATGTATAAGAAATTATTGCTTTACGTAGATGATATCGTAAGAGAAACCACTCTTCTACGTAGTTATAGAATTTGCTGTTATTGTCTAAAAAGTACATAAAAAGATTTATTTATTTCAGAATTATTATAGAAAGTTGAGACTGTTATTAATTAAATAATATTTGATTTTAGTTTTATTTTTATTCTGACCTTGACAAATGAAGCCAAGAGACACTGGTTTCTAACCCCGCCCGTACCAATGAGTTTTTAGAAATTTAAGTACGGTTTATTTATATTTTTGGTGAAGGAAAACATCGCGAAGAATCTGTATACGCCAAAGAGGCGTTTGTGAAGTCCACCAAATCGGCTCGGGGCATCGTTGGTGGACGGGTTTAGCAAAAAAGATCCTGAAGGGTCGAAGTAATGCTAGGTCTTCCATCCCCCCTAACAAGATAAGAATGTGGAGTCAAATCTTGCATAAGAATAATTTTACTTGCAGAGTTCAAAAGTATGGCTTTGCCATCAGCATTCTGCCGTCCCGAAGACTATTTCAAAGAATCTGTGTCATTCCTTCAGAATTACCAACATTTATACAACTTTGCTAACACAGATGTACTTGTTAACAATATTTTGGATGAAATAAACATCGACGGCATCGAAAGCCTCGATATTTTCGAAAAAGACTTCGATCTACCCTCCAGAAGTAAAACAAATTATTTTCTTAACGGATTTTTTGCCAAGTTAGAAAGATTAAAAGCAGTTTACAATGATTTTGTTGAAGACGAACAAACGGCGATCAAAGTCGATGTGCCGTTAAGTCCTAAAAAGAGGCACGAAGTAGTGTACCTGGTGAAAGAGGTAACAAAAATGTGTGAAGAGTGTGACTGCGAGACAGTTGTTGATTTTGGATCAGGTTTGGTAAGTACATTTGCCGTGTGGTTTCCGCAGAGTAGAATATGACCACTCCAACTCTTCCTAAGGATGTCATACAAGGCGACTGAGGGAATACATTATAAAACATCAATCAGGCCTCCCCAACTCGTCTGACCAGCGCGGGGAGTGTAGGCCAAATCCTCCGTCTGTCTCCGGCAGATGAGAGAGGGTTGTGCTACTGCAGTGGAGACAAAAATAACCTGATGATAATGATGAAGTACATTTGAGACCTCTTTTCCTAGTTGTCCCGTTGGGTAGTCCCGTTGCGGGACACATGAGAATTTTTTCCCCAGTTGTCCCGTGATGATCCGATACGAACGAAAAAAATCGTACACTTATCTAATCTCAAAACTAGACTCCTATTATATTTATGTACCATCATTTCAGGGTTATTTGGACCAACTAATATTCGAGACGACCACTTTCAAAGTTCTAGGATTAGAATGCAACGACGGGCATTACATTGGTGCCAAAAGGAGACAGCGGAAATATCACGCTGATTCTTTGGAGAGAGTAAAATATTTCAAACATTTTATAAGTGAAAATTCTAATTCGAACATAGAGAAATATCTAGAGGAAAAGTTTGGGAACTCTGGCAGATTTTGCATAACCGGGCTCCATGCTTGCGCAGATTTGACCATAGATGCTATTAATTTATTTTTAAAAATGGCCGACGCGAAATGTTTGGTTATTATACCATGCTGTTATCACAAAATGAAAATGGAGGGTTGTAGCAAGGAAATATTCAAGAATTTTCCCATTAGCAGTTGTCTGAAAGGGATTTTTGAGAGTTACAAAGGCTTTGAATATATGAGGGTGCCTTTTTTAAGGCTAGCTGCTCAACCGCCTTGTAGAACTGAGGATAGTTTAGAGGAAGCTGTCTTTAATTTATTAGCAAGAGCTGTTTTGCAATTGTATGCGGATAAACGTGAGTATTTTTTGATAATGGATGTTATCCGGCTCGAAGGACCAAAGTCGTAATTGGTCCTTCGAACCGGATGCATCTTGATATCAGAATAAATTGCTGTTTTATTAATAATTAACATTTACAGATGGCTGCAAATTAAAAAGGAACAAACGTAAAGCTGTCAAAATTAAAACAATAGACAACTTCCCAGCTTACATACAAAGTGCAACTAACGGATTTACATTGTGTGAACCATTTGAAACACAAGAAATAAACAAAATTCCAATAAACTTCAACTTAGAGGAACTTGAGACAATATGGCGCGAAATATCTCAAGATTTGACATTCAAAAAGGCGGGTATTTTTATTTTGTTGCAAAATTATTTGCAGCCTGTCATAGAAAACTTCATTCTATACGACCGACTCCAGTATTTAAGAGAAAATGGTATTGAAAATTGTACATATAAAAGAATTTTTAATGAAAAGACTTCGCCCAGGTGTTTAGCTTTATTCGCTTGTAAATAAATAAAATTATAATCTTCATTTGTAATTATTAACAATTCTTTTTATCACTCAAACAACGCTTATACAAATCCCTAATGTATTCTCTCTATTGCCTTATAGAATTGAAAAAAATATATATATCACTTGTTAAAAGTGACACTTGTTAAATATAGATCGCACAGTTCACGATGGCACACTCTGCTAAATTTCGCGAGGGTGAAGTTAATTCGTGGTCAGTATGTTAGTATGCACACAGGTACATTTCGCGAGGGTGAAGTTAATTCGTGGTCAGTATGTTAGTGTACGTATGCATACATTGATGATTAGTGTGTAACGATAGAATACAATAATATAACGCATACAAGAAATGTAAGCGATTTATAGAAGTGGGGCGTGCAGTCGTGAACTGAACGATCTTTATCAACTGTCCGAGTATCTCCCGTCAAAGTATCTCTTGTCCCAAGTATGAAAGACTGGGTAGTTTCAGTTACTAGAAATTAAATTATTATTATTGCTTAAAAAGTCACAGGTAAGAGTAGGTAGTTCTAATTATTTATGGGTACCTATTACCTAAGTAATGGCCTAGTGGTTCCCGGCTTAGAATAGGGGCCACTCCCAATTTTCACGTAGGTATCGTCAAGGCGCTTAAGGGATTGCACCAGGAACAGGCAGTAGCATTCTCCTGTATATATTAAGATAATTACTGTCTATTACTGTGATCACCAATTTGCCTGCCAAGTGTGGTGATTATGGCAAATTCCCCAATCGACAGTCCACCAAAAGTGGCATTCTATTGGGGAGGCTTATGTCCAGCAGTGGACGTATTTGGCTGATGATGACAAAAGTATATCATAACAGAGATATGCCCTGGGATTTCCTGAAGAGAAAAGGCATGATTACTTATTCCTGCATAATTTTTAGAAAGCTCAAAGTAAAATATTTGGTCTTTGAGGCCGACTCCGACCCCTGCTTATCATTGTTACAGAACCAAAATTAGTTAATTTGTAACCTAATACATTTTAAAATACATCAAACCTATCCTATTGCTTATCCAAAAGACAAAATCAATACATTTAAAATAATGTGAGTACTAAAATATTTCATTAATCAATAAATAAAAAATATCATATAACATGAAATAATGACACAACCTAACTTTTTCTAGCTAAATTTGACCTACTGTGCTTAACTTGTTCAAAAACATATTATTATTAAATTACCAATGTTACATCACCACTGGAGCGTCCCACCGACATAATGATAAATATAAAAATCACAAAACATCAAACTGTTATTTATTATATTATATATTTCAATTCTTTTAAATGAATTTAATATTGAAATGTTACTTCAGTAGATGACAAATTAATAGTGCGCAATCTAGAAACACTTTATTAAACTGAAGTACGCTCAATTTTCAAGAATAGCAAATATTGTGTGCTCAGAAGTTGAGTGCGCTGTCAGTGCATTTTGGGTACTCTAGTACCCGGGACGTCAGTGAGACGCTTGAGTGGTTAAACTACTTCTAGTATATTTTCTTAAATATTCTAAAAGAAAAAAGTCTCATTTCATGAAGCATAAAAAATTGATACTACAATGTATTGCACACATTTTGAATCAACTCTGTATTTCTTCAGTTTTCAAGCTGACCGAACCATCTTTAACTTTAAGGTTAATTTTCGGCCGTCCCGGTCTACGCTGTGTCATCATCTGCTGCTTCCACTCCAGCGTTTTGTTTGTCTCCGGATAGATAATCATTTCTCCTGTAGCCGGGTTGATTGGATACACTCCTTCAGGAGTATGTTTCTTTTTAGCCATATCCATTCCGTGACGTCTCTTCATGTGTTTATTATAATTTGGCCAATTAGTAAAGTCACGTTGACAGAGTTCACATGAATATGGTTTGACCCCTGTGTGCTGGCGTAAATGCTGATTTAAAATAGTTTTAAAACGGAATCGTTTGTCACAATATGAACAAACATAAGGCAAAGTGTCTGTATGTATGATACTGTGTGACGTGAGCTGCTTCTGAAGGCGGAAACAGCGTCCGCACTGATCACAAGCAAACGGCTTTTTACTATCATGGACACCAACATGATTTCGTAGTTGAGGCTGAGTTTTAAACGATGCTTTACATATTTCACATTGATAAGGACGGACATTGTCATGCAGAACCATGTGGCCGGCTAGATTTTGTTTGCTCAAGAAGCATTTGCCACATTTATCGCAAGTGTGATTCCGTTTACGTTCTGTATGTATCAGTAGATGTGTGTTCAGACTACCTTTGTGTTTGAAAGTCTTTTTACAAAGTATACATGTTAAATTATCTACAATGTCCTGCGTTATTGGTATGGACCTCGTTCTACTAGCCTGATAATATGAATTACTGTGTTGTTTTAAGTCTTCTTCATTAAGAAATGTCGTATTGCATCCTCTACACATATGTTCTGAGTTTTTGTGAACGGATTTGTGTGTATTTGCTTCATGTGGTGTTGAAAACCTAGAATCACACTTGTAACATGATAGTTTGAGGTACTTCCTGTGACGTTTAACATGAATCAAGAAACTGTCTAAACGTAGTTTTCTAATGTTACAATCAATACATCTAAATGAGTTACAACAATTGTGGTATAGCATGGAATGCATTTTTAACTCGTCTATATTGGAAAACTGAGTCTCACAATACGAACACGTCCAGTTATAATCTTTCCAGGTTAGTTTGAGCTGTGCAAGAGGAATGCAATCAAGACCAATTCGTTTTTTGCTCACATTATTTTTCAACTTCTTTTTCCCAAATTTCTTGACGCTTACTCCTAATTTTTCCAAAGATTTCAGGTCCACAGTGTCTGGTTCTTGTTTTACGACAGCCTTTACATCTTCAGGGGGTTCGTAGGTAAAAGTATCATCGTCGGAGGAAGGGGTTTCATTGGATTCCTTTTTGATTTGCCGTACTAATAATATGTTATTTAACACACTCTGGGCTTGTTCGATGCCGAGAACGAACTCGAAAGCTCTGTCTAAGGAGTTGGTGCACACTAAACATACAGTTTTTGGAAGGATATCTCCGCTGAAATCCCGAAAGTCAGTTCCAGCATTCAGGCGAATTAATTTGTCTGTGATTTCTTCACGTTTCCCGGGGTCGGACAACAGGTTTATGAGTTTGTTACTGGGCTTACGTTCAGCACATAATCGACAGTAGGCATTATCATTCTCACAAGAATCCATCGTTTCTTTGCAAACAGTTTACGTTTTAACTTCTATTCCATTCTTTGTTGGTTGACATTGACAATTGACAAGAAAACTTCGTAATTGTAAAAAAAAATAAAAAGATAAATCGTTATGTTCCGAAATCGATCGATTATAAAATTTTATGTTTCTTATAGGCTTTTAAACAACAGTTTTTCAAGTCTTTCTTTAAGAAGTCGTCCTTATTAGAACGATAAGAAAGGGATTTAAGAATTTTTAATAATCGAAAAACTATCCAGATTTTTAATGGATATAAGTCAAAAGAGGCTTATAGAATTTATTATTATAAATTTATTGTACACAGAAAATATAAAAATAAATACACAGAAGAGGATGTATACACAGGTGTGCTTATCTCTAAAAAGAGATTTCTTCCAGCCAAACCTTGTCTGGAAAGAGAGAGGTTAATATTAGTAGTAGACATACATACGTGTACACATAAACTACAATATATATTGATGACAAACATAATAATAGATATTTATAAATTTATTCAATAAGAAGAGTTCAAACTGTTTATAAGTTACTTAATTAGTACCTATATGTGAGGAGATGCCAAAATATACTGTAAAATATATTGCAGTCATTTATGTATGATTTTTTTACCGTTTATTTGCAAGCTTCTGCCGAACAACGCGGATCTCGTTTTTATTACTTTGCTTCAAGAGCCGTAAAAAAACCAAATAAAAAAAGTTTTTTAAATCTTTAGGCGGGACCTCGTAGTTTCCAAGCCAATTTGCCTTGATCAAGAAGTTTTGGATCTAAACTTATTGGCCTTGACAAATAATAAATGATTATAATCATCGATCTCTGTCGATGACCGATCGCGTTTCAGGCCAGTCGGCCGCCGCCGCGTGTTCGCCATGAAAATTCGGAAAGATGCGTAAGGTATCATCCCATACTTTGTGATATATTTATGTATGGATAAACCGTCGAAAACGCCGTCGATCAATTTTAGGGTTACGGTTTACAAAAGGGACGCAAAAATAAATTGGGCCAATCAGAGTTTTTTCCATAGCGCCCGCTTTTGTACACTCTGACCAAAAAATAAGGTTATTTAATTAATATTTAGGCTCGATTCTGAAGGTACAACGTAAAAATTTGACAGCACAAACTGTTGCTATCCTTGTCACACAGTATTACGAAGATAAAGACGAAACCAACTTTAGCGCTGTCAAATTTTAAATTAGTGCCTTCAGAATCGGGCCCAATACCCACTTTATTTGTAAAACAACAATAAATACAATAATACATATTTCCCGCGCCTTTAGACAGATATTTTTCTTTTTCTCTACTTATTATTAGTGATTTCATACAGCCACTTCTCAGCGTGTTCTGACGCTAAGTCTTTGGTTTCCCCAGTTTTCTTGTTTATTATGTCCAATTTGCCTCGCGCAGTCTTTTTAGTTTTTGCCAAAGTGACGCCATGTTTCCTTAACATATGCTTGTTACAATTCCCCCAGCACGTGAAGGTTCGTTCGCAAACCTCGCATGAATATGGTCTCGCTCCTGTGTGCTGGCGTTCATGACTTCTCAATCTGACATTTGTTTTAAAAGTCTTGCGGCAAACGATGCATGTATATGCTTTTTTTATATCGGCATGACGGTAAATTATATGCATGCGTATACCCAGTTTGTCAATGAATGTCTGTCCACATATGTCACAACTGAAAGGTCTTTCTTGCAAATGGGTTTTGGCGTGTGATTTCAATTTGCTTTTGCTCAAAAACATCTTTCCACAGAATTCGCATTTTTCGGTTTTATCACCATGCGTCTTTATGTGGTTCTGCAAAGTGCTACAGCTTAAATAAGCCTTTCCGCATGTTTGGCAAATGAAATCTCTTTGGCGCTTTCCTTTGTGCGCATTCCACACGTGTTTTTTTAAAGAAATCGGACTCGGGTAAGTCTTTTGGCACACGTCACAGGTGGTGTTGGTGTTTACAGGCTGAGGGACGTTTTTAACTTTGTGAACGTTATATTGTTCTATATGTTGCAGTAACTCTGTATTGTCGGCAAACATGTGGCCACATGTGTGACACACGTGGCAATGTTCGGTGATATGATCAGTCAGTTTATGCTTCTCCTCAATATGCATGTTGCAGAACTGGCAATAATTGCTGAAAAGAGAATTGCAGATACATTTTTTAAGTAAAAAAAAAATTCATTACAATTGAAATCTAAATTTACAATAAAAACTAATGTTACTAAGATAATAGGCTCGATTCTGCACACATTTAAAATTTAACACCACCAAAATTAGTTTCATCTTTATCATTTTTTAATGTGTTTTACGGCTCTGGAAGCTAAGTCCTTCTGAGCCACTTCATCTCATAACAGTGTGTGACCAGGATGGCATCAATTTTAGTGTTGTCAAATTTTAACGTTGTACTTGAGAATCAAGCCCAATAATGCCTTAATGTCTCTAGATGTATATAACTTATATTTCATTCCAAAGCAATAGTCATACGAAAACCGCCGCTATTTGCGTTACGGTAACATGTACATGAAAGGGTGACCAGCAGCAAAAACAGGTTTGTATTACCATGAAAACTTTGCGGTCCGCTCAGGAACACCATCTATTGTTTATTTTCTTTTCGAGACGCAAATGCGTTTGTTTTCATATGACTATTGGTTTGGAATGAAATATAGGTAGATTATTCTAAAAACTTAAAACTTTTCTAAAACCGTTTTTGTACAATAAAGTGTATTGTAATATTTAATAGAAATACTTACTGTAAATACGGCCTATGTTTCCTTACATGATTAACAAATAGTACATAATCTTGGACGACCAACAGACAGTCGACGCATTTCATCGCGAAGCATTTGTGGTGGACGTTCTGCACATGTGTCCTAAGACTGGATGCATCCGGCATCCTCATCCAACAGTCCTGCAGAATTTTGAGAGATATGTAACTGGATGGTACTTTTAAAGATTACACGGTTAAGTTTTATTAAACAAGTGGAGTTTCAAGTTATGCAATGTCATTGTATCATAGTTATTGCAGTGTTTGTATCTCAATTAGATCTCTTCATCTGAGTACCTGAGTTTTCTGAGCAAAGTTATATTATTAACTAGCTGTGCCCGCGGCTCCGCTCGCGTGGACTACAGAATCCGCTCCATTCCCACTTCCACACCCGATCCAGGTCCAGATCCAGATCCAGCTCCTCAATCAAAAGTTATGCGAATTTATAGTTTTCAAAAACTCACATACATTACATGGTACCATACCCGCTCCCGCTACCGCTCACGAATTCCGTCATGCATGATGACACTTCCACTTCTTTGTTGTATGCGAGTTTTCTAAAACTATAAATTAGCATAACTTTTGACTGACACCGAGTTAAGCACTATGTTTCTGTGAAAACTCCATTAAGCTCGTTCATAATACGATTTTGTCAGGCAGTTCAGTTTTAGGCCGTAAACTGCCTGGAAATAAGAGTTCATAATAGGCCTACTGTTCTATATATTTCTCATGTATGTGTGTCGTAGCTACGAATAAATCACCTATTCTATTCTAATTTTTTTTGCAACATACGAGTAGACAGACTCCCAAACCGAACAATTTTAATAGTATGAAGTTGGGGAGGCCTGATTGATGTTTTATAATGTATTCCCTTAGTCGCCTTGTACGACATCCACGGGAAGAGTTGGAGTGGTCCTATTCTAATCTACCGGAAATCACACGGCAACCATCAAACTCGGTCAACTCAAATCCTAATAATATTAATATTTTTTTATTTCTAACAATATTTATTCTGTCTTGCAGTTTGTAATGTAACTTGGAATCTCAGGCTTCCCGATACAGACTGCAGGTCTAGTGTGGGAGCTCCAATATGTATTGTCCTGTTATTTTAATGTTTTAATCGTACTCAATTGATGTAATCATATAACTTTAAGGATGACTGAATCTATGAATCTGGTAATTTATAATAATAAACTATTTGAATTTAAATATTACAAACCTGGCATGACCAATCATAATCATTCCACGATTTTGTCGAATATATTGCTACAACTTTAGGTTTTTTCTTCATAATTGATGCTTTTTTCACTTTCTTAAGACTTCGCTTGTGGCTCTCTAGTGCTCCGATGTTTGGGAGGATCTCTCCACAATATTCGCACACTGTTGTCTCTCTCCAGTGTGAGAAAGTGTGTGTTACACATTCTTCTGGGCTGTCGAACTTACTGTTGCAGTACTGGCAGTAAAGCCTGTAAAAATAGATGTCCACAGTTAGTTCATTTTGTAACAGATAGATTGTTTCCTTTTGTATACTTTTTCACAGCAAATTTTACAGTTGTTTTGCAGAAAGTTAATGACGTTAATTCTGGTCATGCAATATTGACCTTTACGATAATCCTATTAAGATAAGATCAACTGAAGGTGTTTATACAGTTTGTATTGACATGTCTTTTTATATATCATGTGGTCTCTGAATGTATGATTTTATTATCAACTAACTGTGCATGCGGCTCTGCTCTCCTGGACTACTCATTCTCAATCCGACTACGACTCCGACTTCGACGCTCAAGACCACGTCCACTCCCACTACAGCTTCAAATTTAGTCCTAACTCGTCGCAATATGCATAATAACTATTTACCTTAAGCTCATATGCCTGTTTCTCACATGTTCGATAAATGGATTGAATCTCCTGAACCATTCTGGGCAATCAGCACACTTAAATCCAAAACAAGTATTGTGTACATATTTACTATGGTTTCTTACTTCACTCATACTATTAAAATCTCCTTCGCAGTGACGACAAAACCATTTGTACCCTTCCCAAGAAATAAATTTTGTGTCTTTATTGACTTCATGTAAGTATTCATCTTCCGATTCTATTGAAACATCTTCCACTGATTCTGATATTATTTCTTTACAATTATTGGACATTGATGTTACATCTTCATACATCAAATCAGTTTTAGCATTTGTATTAATAGTAAGATCTTGTGTTGAAGGGATATCGTTGTGGTATGTAGATTGATAACATAACTTTATGCTAACAGTACCATCTTCGTTTGTATGTAATGTTGGTGTTAATTCTTCTGCTTGTAATTCTACTGACTGTATTTGATTATCATCATCAATTCTAGGAGATAATTCTCCACTTTTATCATCCTTTTTAATTAAATATACTTCTTTTGACTGCATTTCATAATCTTTGTCAATTCTAGGAGATTTATCATGATTAGTATAATTAGTTGTTGCAACTTTTCTTTCTGAATCTGTTGCTACTTCTCTTTCTGACTCTGTTTTAAATTTATTGATGAGTTCTTTATTATCATTGTGGGTTTTAGAATGTTTATTTATATTGTCAGTGCAGTCTACATTTTCATATGTTTTATTGGTATTCGTGAGTTTGCATATTTTATTGGTATTATGAGCAACAAGACCTGATGAAAAGTTTTGTTGAGATAATGGGTCAAAGTCGTCTTCAGTTTTGATGTTCAAAGGTTCTGGTTCTAAACCACATACCACGTGATCTGCACAATCAATGTCAATCTCAATTTGAATAGTAGATTTTTTAACATCTTTAGTAAAGTCATTTTCGTTTTCTTCAATTCTGTAGTCTATTTTTGCATTGAACAAACCGTTCCATTTTTCTTGGGCTTGTTTTACCTTTTTAAAGAAATCAAAAGCGTCATTAAACGCGTCATAGCAATATTCACAAGTTGTTTTTGGCAAAAAGCTGTTTGTTAAATCTATGTAATCAATTTTTAGAAATTCCATTTTCTGATAATAATCGTAAAGAGTTGATTTGTCTTCCTTGAGATCTAGTAACTCGTCAGGTGACCTTTCTTCTCCACAGAATCGGCAGTATTGGTATGGCATATTAACAATGTTTGTATTAATCTCTACAGAGCGAAAGATTCACGGGAATAAACTTCATACAGCATAAATTACAATTAAAATTACGATTTTCAAAAAAATTATAATCTTTTTCTATTTTCGTTAGACATGACAGTGACAGCTACCTACACAGCCAATAGCAAAGAGGATGGCCAGTAGCCTAAGTAGAAAAACTCTCTTCAATTGAAACCGGTAATTACCGAAATCGATCGATTCAGCTGCAAACTCAACGCGTGCAAAGTTAAAACTGACAATGCAGATTTATGGTTAAGAAACTGACTAAAACCTTATGGCGGCTCCACATTAGTGCCGTGAAGCTCCGTAAACAGGCGTGAACGTGAATGTGGATGGTTTTCGCGGTGTTCACGCGCGTTCACGGCTGTTCCCCGATCAGAGTCGGTATTTTGTCCCGCGACAAAGGGTTCGCGCCCCTTTCGCGCGGCGTTCACGCGTACACATCCACATTCACGGCCCCGTGCTAGTTTACTCCGGACTACAAAGGGGTATGGACTTGTGCAGTAATATAATAAAGTCGCGCGTGAACGTTTGGAATAACGAAACTGAAAATGGTCTTTTTTAGAACATTACCATTATGAAAATGTACTGTCAAAGTTATTGCAGCAGCAGCTTCTACGTCCATTTCGCGGCAGGTTTCACGAACGATTGTGAGCATCCCGTGAATGTGGAGGGCACTACTTGTGCCGTGAATTTATGGCGTGAATTCGCACGTGAATTCACGGCACTAATGTGGAGCCGCCATTAGATTATTGGTTTTTAGCAGGAGCTAAAAACGAATGATGAGAATAGATAAATGATATTCTTGCGGTAACTTCTTCAAACTGACAAACGGAAAAAGTTTCAATTTTCGACCGCTTGGAGTGCTGGGACGTATCTTTGCAAGTGCGAATACTAAATACCTTTACTATTCTCACTTGCTAGCTGTACTACTTGCCTTTAGTAGTAGTACAGCTGGCAGTACGCGCGTTGCGTCGCGTGCTTGTTGGCTAGATGTGCCGGTACCTTAAGTAAGACTTTTTAGATATCTACATATACAGAATTGCAATCGCGACGGTGGCATGTAGAATGAGGCATACTCCATGTCAATCTGTTCAGTAGCTTTTGAGTTAACCGGCAGAGAGACAAACGGACCAAAAATTCACTTTAGGGCTCTCTAAAATACTGGATTTTATGGACATACGTTTAAAGCGATTTCTTTCAGAGAACTTGAAGCAGATTTGTTAGCTTTCTTTCATAGCTTCTGACATTAGATTGCTAAAAAAATTAAAATATAGAAATATACAACTTCTCTCTGCAGATTTCCTCCGATCCATTTTATTCATTAAACACATTTAAAATTAAAAAGTAGGTACACTTAACAGCTAAATTCATATATGAAATACAACCTAAAAATTTTACAAATCTAATAAAGACTCGTACCCGGCTCAAAGGTGCCCATGACGCTGGCTGCGTTACCACGTTGAATAGCCAGGGCTAATCTTTGAACCAGGTACGACTCCGCCCGGGGGTCACTCCCATGGTCTCTCATGCGCTTCCCCATCTCACGCACAAATGCCTTGGCCTCAGATCCCCACGCTCCCGATGTCACCACCGCGAAGGGCACAAAGATGTATGATTTAGCCAGGTCCGCATACTTACCATGCTTTTGGCGAGCGGCCCACTCCGCGGCTGAACACGCCACCTGGGCTGTACGTGCGAGGTGTGAGGGTGCGTACGTGCTCACGCAAGTCGCGTCCCACAGCAAGCCCCTCCCCGACCGCCATGGCACCAAAGTTAATCCGTCGGGCCTCTTGCCGTCCGTGCGACTGAGGCCTGGGGGCTCCAGCATGCACGGTACTTTGGCTGATACCAAGGCCCGGCGGATTATGTCGTTGAGAGCGTAGTGGCGCGAAAACCGTCCTGCGCACCGACAACAACTTAGAGCGTGATGGCCGTTCGCCTCTACCATGGATCCACATACGCATACATGGGGTTCGCATACGTTGCAACCCAGGCGAAGCGCCACTGCCACCTGCAGAGAGTCGCTGTCGAGAAGAGTGCCCAGGTGGGGCGATGGTAGAGCGTGCAACCACGCCCCCGATTCCGGCTGTGATACGGCCTTGAGTCTTGCCAGGGTAGAGCTGGTCAAGAGCAACTTTGGATCCGACGTCATCCCAAGAGCGCTGAGCATGTGGAGACTCTGGCGTCTGCGTGCCCGGGTTGATGGCCGTCCATGCCGTCAAAGCGTCGGTCGCGAAAGGGATGCTTGCCCAGTCACCATCCAGGGATAGAATTTTAGTGACAAGGCCAGCCGTCCCATTCGCCGACGCCAGGAAGGCCGGTAAGCCAACATCCCGCGCTCGCCGCACCCCTAGGCCCCCGTACCGAATTGGCAGAGTTGCTTGGCTCCACTGATCTCTGCTCATGGAGACGTTTAGGATGCTCTCGACTGTATTTTTTAAAGTGTCATCAAACAGCTCACTACAATAGAACTATTAATCCAATCCTACTAATATTATAAATGCAAAAGTTTGGATATTTAGATGTTTGGATGTTTGTTACTTAATCACGCTTCAATCACTGGACGGATCATAATGAAACTTGGCACACATATAGGTCCTGGAATAGGAGATACGATAGTTTCATCCCGAAAAAGAAAACCACCCCATTTCTACGGGACATACAAAATCATTTGTGATGTTAAGTTGTCCACGCGGACGAAGTCGCGGGCAACAGCTAGTAATAAATATAATAATAAACTTATTTTTAGTTGGTCCTAGAATAATGTAGATAAACGAGAGAGAAAGCGTAGTTAACTGTCACATTCCTGGTACCTCACCGCCGCGCATTCTAATGAGGATCATTCATATAAGATTTTTTTTATTAGTATGGCGTATGCGCTATAAATAGCATAGAATTTTAATTATTAAAATGCATCAAGAAATGACGAAGTTATTAAAGTTTATTTAACGCAATTTTTCAAAACACGCGCGCTTTTTGTGTCGACGTCACTTATTACCTACAACCCGCGCGCGATGTTCTCGCCCTCTCGCTCGTATTTCATTCTCCGCTCTGTGTCGCGCGTGTCTTGTTTACGACATACTGCGCTAGTGTGCCGCGCACATTTCTTCCCGCGACGTGACGTCACTTCCGTTTTTGGAACTGCGAGTCTAAAGTAAACAAGTGAGGTACTCTTTCTACCTATATGCACTATATTATGTTTCTGTGTATTTTCCCGACGTTAGATTAAACAAATAAATTTCTTTTTCTCGTCTTAGTTATTTCGTTCAGCCACTTTTCAACATTATCATCCGAGGCTATAGGCTGAGCTTCTCTAGTTTCCCTGTTTATGTCCAGCCTGCCCCGGGCAGTGTATTTAGTTTTGGCCAAAGTTACCCCGTGCTTCGTTATCATATGTTTGTTACAATTCCCCCAACAAGTAAATGCTCGTTTACACACTTCACACGAGTACGGTCTCGCCCCCGTATGTTGTCGTTCATGGATGTTTAAATGAGACTTTGTGTTGAAAGTCTTATGGCAAAACGTGCACTTGTGTTGTTTTATTTTAAAGGGCACATGGCGGAAAAGTATATGGCTGCGGATGCTACATTTGTTAAGGAATGACTGTCCACATACATCGCATACAAACGGTCTCGCTTGCAGATGAGTTTTAGCGTGGATTTTCAATCTCCTTTTACTTGTAAATACCTTAGCACACAGTCTACACTTCTCAGTCTTGTCACCGTGTGTGTATGTATGATTTAGCAGAGAGCTACTGGACTCGAACCCCTTTCCGCAAGTTTGACAAATGAAATCTCGTAGTCGCTTCCTTTTATGCATATTTAAAACGTGTCTTTTAAAACTTGCTGGACAGAGATACGTCTTTTGGCACACATCACAAGTTGTGTTGGTGTTTACAACTGGAGGTATGCCTTTGGGTTTGCGGACGTTATATTGTTCTATATGTTGCAGTAACTCTGTGTTGCCAGCAAACATGTGTCCACATGTGTGACACACGTGGCAATGTTCGCTGACGTGACGAGCGAGTTCTTGTTTCTCTGCAAAATACTTGTTGCAGAACTGGCAATGATTTCTGAAAAGAAAAAAAACACATCAAGTTTATGTTTCGGTAGTTTATTTAAAAAACTAGCTGTGCCCGTGGCTCCGCTCACGTGGACTACATAATCTGCTCCCCTTCCCACTGCCACTCCCACGCCCACGCCCACTAACGCTCCAAGTAATTATTGATATCATCATCATCATCAGGTTATTTTTGTCTCCACTGCAGGAGCACAACCCTCTCTCATCTGCCGGAGACAGACGGAGGATTCGGCCTACACTCCCCGCGCTGGCCAGACGGGTTGGGGAGGTCTGATTGATGTTTTATAATGTATTCCCTTAGTCGCCTTGTACGACATCCACGGGAAGAGTTGGAGTGGTCCTATCCCACTCTACCGGAAACCACACGGCAAAATTATTGATATGTTCTTTAATATTGTAGAATTTTTTTTGTTCTATATCAATAGTTTCCGCAGCGCATGCGATGAAAGATTTTTTTTAGACCTTGTAGCATTCTAATGGTGAATGAATTTTTGAAATCGGTCCAGTAGTTTTGAGTTTATTCGTTACTGTTATGTATTGAGGTATGAATAAAAGGTGGAGGTAGTATGTAAATTACAATAAACTGAGTGTGTGCTGTCCGTGCTTCTTTTATTCAGAAACATTCCATTTGGCGACGAAATAAAATAATATCGTGGAAATAAATAATTACACAGGTACCTAAAGTGCGTGCAATAATGTCAATCGGCAAAATACGTGAATTTGATATGGAAACCGGTACGTGGAGACTATACTACGAAAGATTGGAAATGTATTTCAAGGCAAACGCAGTGAAAGACGAGAACAAGGTAGCCACCCTGATCTCAGTTGTAGGCGACTCGTGCTACGAATTGATGGTGAACCTTGCCAGCCCGAAGAAACCAGCGGACCTAGTCTTCAAGGAGCTAGTGGATTTAGTGCAAAAACATCTGGATCCTAAACCATCAATAATGGCGGAACGTTACCGTTTTCGCTTGAGAAGACAAATTCAGGGTGAAACTGTGCTACAATACATAGCAGAGCTGAAAAAATTGGCACGGACATGCGAGTTTGGAGACTCTCTGACGGAAAATCTCAGAGATCAATTCGTGTGTGGAGTTAATGCGGAAATAATTAGACAGCGGTTATTTACAGAGGAAAATCTAACATATCATACGGCAGTAAAGTTAGCATGTGCCTTAGAAGCGGCTGAACGGAACGCAGCGATAACTCAGGAGGCTTCGGGCAGCGCTGGCAGCGCGGCATCCCCGTCGCACGGGCAATATTCTGGAACGACCCCCGGATCAAACGTCATGTTGAATCACATGACAGCTAGCGGCACAGGAACGGGATGGCGGGGACGTCAACGTCAACAGGGCGCCGACCCCAGAGCATCAAGTGAGCATTATTATTGTAATGCGTGCGGTTCCAGACACGAAAATGTTTTATCGTGCAAATTTCGCAAATACACATGCAGTCTGTGCAAAAATCAAGGGCATTTGCGACGAGTGTGCCCCAGGACATCGTCCGCAGCGCAGTCAACGACGCATGGAGCTTCCAACTCATCCAGGGGAAGAAACCGTCGTGCGCATTTCGTGGCGCAAGGAGATGACAGTAATGATGATGAAGGAAACGGCGAAGATGAAGCTATATTTAAAATGTCTCTAAGTCACTACAAACCGGTGAGTTTGCCGATAAATATCAACGGAAGAGAAATCGTCATGGAGGTGGATACCGGCGCGGCGTGTTCGTTTATTAGTAAAAAAACATACGAAGAGCGTTTTGACGATGTACCATTAAAAAAGTCCAAAAATGTTTTCAAGTTTTATGATGGTACTAAAATAAAACCATTAGGAGTAATCACCCCTTTGGTGAGATACAGTAAATCTTGCAAACAGTTGGATTTATATGTGTTGGAAAGAGGTGAAACTAGTTTGATGGGCAGGGAATGGTTGGCAGAGCTAGCTATTCAAATACCAATGCTTAAACGCCTTGGGGATATAAATGTTTTAAAACCAGTTCATGATAATGATTTGAATGTAATACTTGACAGGCATAAAGAGGTATTCGACGGGGCCTTGGGGTGCTATACGGGAGGAATAGCTACATTGCGTGTACGTCCTGATGCGGCACCAGTATTCTGTCGCCCACGGCCCTTACCCTTCGCACTGCGGGAGCGTGTCGACGCAGAAATAGACTCAATGTTGAGGGACGGCATCATCGAGCCAGTAGATTGTTCGGATTGGGCGACGCCTCTGGTTCCAGTGTCTAAAAAAGACGGTGGTTTGAGAGTCTGTGCAGATTTCAAGGTAACACTTAATCCTGTCTTAATGGTAGATAGATATCCACTACCAAGAGTCGAGGAATTGTTTGCAAATCTATCGGGAGGTGAACAATTCTCTAAAATTGACCTGTCACAAGCGTATAATCAGATCAGGCTGTCGGAGGACTCAAAAAGGTACACAGTTATAAATACACATCGTGGTTTGTTCAAATATAATAGGTTAGTGTTTGGTTTATCATCAAGCGCTGGTATTTTTAGTAGAATTAGCGCATCCATTGCCAATGGAATACCTAATGTCCAGTCTTTTTGCGATGACATATTAGTCACTGGTAGTGACCGGAAAACACACCTACAAGCCTTAAACACTGTACTAGCCAGACTGAAGGATCTTGGTTTAAAAATAAAGAAAAGTAAGTGTAGCTTTTTAGCAGATGAAGTTTCTTACTTGGGGTATATAGTAAGCAGAGAGGGAGTCAGGCCAGATCCAAGCAAAGTGGACGCAATAACGAAAATGCCCAGCCCTAGTAACGTCACAGAACTCCGTTCCTTTTTAGGCATGATTAATTTTTATGCAAAATTCATTAAAAATGTTAGTAGCATTTTACATCCATTATACATTCTACTGAAAAAGGGTAGGCAGTGGGAATGGACCAGAGAGTGTGAGGTAGCCTTTATGAAGATAAAATCATCACTAGTAAGCAGTGAAGTATTAGCACATTATGATCCTAAGCGAGCCCTGACACTGACATGTGATGCTTGTGCTCGTGGCATTGCCGGGATCATCACCCAGCCCGATAAGTATGGCCAGGAGAGGCCCGTAGCATATGTATCACGTCGGTTAAATGCTGCGGAGCAAAACTACTCACAAATCCACCGGGAAGCCCTAGCTATTGTTTTTTGTACGCGAAAGTTTCATCAGTACATATATGGTAGGCGTTTTACATTATAAACAGACCATAAACCTTTAGTGAGCTTATTTGGTCCCCAGACGGGAGTGCCTGGCATGACCTCAAGTAGAATGCAACGGTGGGCACTCATACTGACCGGATATGATTTTGATATACAATATGTTAACACAAATAACAATTGTGCAGATGCGTTATCGCGGTTACCCATAGGCGAACAAAAAGAGTTTGAGCCGCCGGAGCAATCGTACCTACATTTCGCGTCAGATGCCTTGCTCATCGACAATAACGAAGTTCGGTCAAGTACCTGTAGGGATGTCCTGCTAGGTAGAGTAATTAATTATATTAAAACCGGTTGGCCTAGCAATGCAGAGATAAAGGAATTGCAGCCATATTTTAATAGGCGAAATGAAATGTATATAGAGCTTGGGTGTGTTATGTGGGGGCACCGTGTAGTAATACCCGAAGCCTGTCGCCAGCGGATATTAAGTGAACTTCACGAGCCACACATGGGTATAGTAAAAACAAAAGCCATGGCCAGAAGTTATGTCTGGTGGCCCGGCATTGACGAAGCCATAGAGGCATGTTGTCGCGCGTGTAGCGCGTGCGCGGCGGTCGCGCCCGCGCCGGCGGCCAGCGCGCCCGTGCCGTGGCACTGGCCCCAGCGCCCATACGAGCGAGTCCACATTGACTTCCTAGGTCCGATAGATGGTAATACTTACCTTATCGCGGTCGACGCTAGGACAAAATGGATCGAGGTATATAGGATGGGCCGGACGTCAGCGAATTGTGTAATAGCTAAGTTATGTGAGTCCTGGTCTAGATGGGGCATTCCCAAACAGATCGTGTCTGATAATGGCCCGCCATTTTCAGGAAACGAATTTAACGAATTCTTAAGCACCAACGGTGTGCGTCACATATATTCTGCACCCTATCATCCGTCATCTAACGGAGCCGCGGAGGGCGCGGTGAAATTAATAAAAAATGTAATAAAGAAAGCCAAATATGAAAAAAAGAATATAGATGTAACTATTTTAAAATTTCTTCTACACTACCATAACACACCACACACCACCACAGGGGAATCACCAGCTAAAATGTTGCAGGGTCGCGACTTACGCATAAGGTTAGACTTATTAAAACCTGACCCGACCGCGAGAGTAGCTGATCAGCAATCAAAAATGCATGAGCGGGGAAATCAACCTAACAGACATTTCACTGTAGGAGAAAAAGTGAGTTATAGGGACTACAGGCCGGGCGCAAAGTGGTCAGAGGGCGTGATCCGAGATAGATTAGGTATATCTGATTATACAATTGTGGCAGGCGATGGGACAGCGCATCACAGACATATAGACCAGATGAGACAGCGACTAAGAAGTTCCTTGGCATTTGCCACATCTAAAACTGAGGACACTGAACCAGGGAAGTCACTCAACGCGACATGCTCATCAACCGTGATGGCGAAGGAATCGGAAGGCAGGCATGACACGCAGTGCGACGTGGAAAGGGTAAATCTTAGCACCAGCTCTAACCGTGAGGCAAACAATGATTGTCCAGAGAAAAGTGTAATATTGGCGGCCTCTCCGCCAGTGATACTAGAACCCCGAGCTGATAAAAGAATCAGGAAACCTGTGACACGTTTCGGGTTCGAATTCGATTGATTAAATTGCGTGTTATCTATACTATGCTTAGGCCATACATTGTCAACAATAAGAAATAAATAGTTTAAGGAGCATCAATTAGTGTAAGGAAGTGTTATGTATTGAGGTATGAATAAAAGGTGGAGGTAGTATGTAAATTACAATAAACTGAGTGTGTGCTGTCCGTGCTTCTTTTATTCAGAAACATTCCAGTTACAAACATACAATGTTCTCTTTTTCAATGAAAGACTGGCTACCGATAGAACAGGGAATCCTAGTTTGGGAGCCAGGCTACTGCTTGTAATAATATATCTACATAGATATGTCTAGTATAAGGACCCTAATGTTCTTGAACCAATAAAGTTATTTGTATTTTGTATTTAAACCTTTCCTTTTTTTCTTTCTATCATCAGTGTTGGTTAAAATAAATTAATGACATTATTAAACATGGCTAATTTTCCCGTGGGTGTTGTCAAGGCGACTGAGGCATTGCACCAAGGATAGGAAGTAGCGTTCTCCTGTGTATATTAAGATCATTACTGCGATCACCAATCCGCCTGCCAAGCGTGGTGGTTATGTCAAATCCCCCAATGGACAGCCCAACAAGAGTGGCATTCTATTGGCGAAGCTTATGTTCAGCAGTGTACGTATTTTACCGGATGATGAATATGTTACAGATAGAGTACAGTCTTATCCCATATAACCTTATCCCATAAAGATAGAGTTCAAATTAGAATGAACTTGGCCAGCTATAATAAGCTGCCTTTCCATCTAATAAATAAAACGTAAACTTCGCGTGTCTGTACATTGAATATATTTGCAAATAAAAAAGGGGGTCTAAGGATAAGTAATAAAAATAACATAAATGTTTAAAATAAAATAGAACACACTAAGATTATTTATGAAATATTTTTCTGTTGGTTTGTGCACGCATCACGTAAAAACTACTGAACCGATTTTGATGGACTTTTCAAAGAAACATAGAGGGCTTAACTCGGAGTAACATAAAGGCTTTATTTCATTGCAATGGGTTTACTCAATCAAAAGTTATAGGCATTTTTAGTTTTCTAATACATTAGTAGGTATGCAATATAACAAAGAAGTATAATTATATATGTGAGATAGGTTAGGACTACATTTGAAGCTGTAGTGGGCGTGGGACCGTGTTGTGTAGTCCTCGCGAGCGAAGCCGCGGTCACAGCTAGTTTAAAATAAAATAAATTAATACTCACAGCAAATGCGGTCGGTGTTTCCTTACATGACTGACAAACTGTACATAGTCTTGGAAAACCATCAAGCAGTCGAAGCATCTCATGGCAAAACATTTATTGTGCACATTCAGTACATGTGTCCTTAGATGAGACACATCGGGCATTCTGATCCAGCAATCCTGAAGACAAGAAAATAATATTTACAGTTCGATTTGTTAGGATTTTATTCTGTAAAGGGGCTACTTTGTCCTAATACTCAGTTTGTAGTATCTTTACTTCTAGTTTTAACAATAGGTAACAAATTATTGTGTATTTAGACAGTTTGACATATTGTAATATTATATGCATAGTTACGAATTTTTTGTTGTTGTTATAAATAATCTCAAATTACTATTAAATCATTTTTATACCTAATTATTGTATGTCAGAAATGACTAAATGTGCTGGATATATAAAATAATCTACCACTTGTGTACCACATTTATGGCAATAAACATTCATTTCATTTCATTTGTTAAATTTGAGTACAAGCAGACCTGCGTTACTCGAACGAACCTACTGCAATAAGTACCTACCCTGCTTAGATTCATAAGAACATCTTCGGGTCTGAGTGGTACCCTAGAGATGGGAAAAGGCGAAAAGGAAGACCAACAAAAAGATGGGAAGACGACCTGCTTGGTGGATGGCGCAGAGCGTCCAAGCAGCGTTGCCAATGGCGAAATTTGGAGGAGGCCTATGTCCTAGGACAGCCTGACCGTGACCACGAGGTTGTTGATGCTAACAACCAACCGATTTAGCTATAAATCTTAAAAATTTACTATGTAAGTCAGTGAATAAAGGCTATTTTTATTTATTTATTTATTTATATCTTCGGGTCGCCTCTCCATAAGTAATAACAACGCTAAGTCGAGCTCTTTAGATACATTTTTGCGTATATTGTTTGATAGTAGGTGATTAAAAGCGTATGTATTTTCGTTTTACTATGGAGCGATATATCTGTTACGTAGCTACAATAAAGTAATCTGTGTTACAAGTCACTTTAAAAGGTGAGAGTTACTTAAATATATGAGAGGTAACTTAAACAGGTAATTCCATAGTTTTCCCCTTTTTTTTCGAAAGGTGTTTACGCTTTACGATGAATAATTGACTTGAGTGAAGCAAGAAAATGTAATAATCTAGATAAAGAAAAAATGTAAGTACCTAACAAACATTTTTAACAATAGCATTCCAGTATCAATCAGGCCTCCCCAACCCGTCTGGCCAGCGCGGGGAGTGTAGGCCAAATCCTCCGTCTGTCTCCGGCAGATGAGAGAGGGTTGTGCTCCTACAGTGGAGACAAAAATAACCTGATGATGATGATTCCAGTATTAAAAATAAAATAACAAACCTGGCATGACCAATCATAATCGTCCCACGATCCAGCTGTACAAACTACTTTGGGTGTTCTTGTCGAGATCGATGCTTTTCTTACTTTCAAAAACACTCGCTTGTGTCTCTCTAGAGCATCAAAGTTCTGTAGAATCTCTCCGCAATATTCACAGATTGTTGTCTCTGCCCAGTGCGAGAACGTATGCATCACGCATTCTTCTGAACTTTCGAATTTAGTGTAACAGTACTGACAGTAAAGCCTGTTTAGAAACAAGAAAATAGAAAGCACTCGTTAGTAAAATGACAATATATATGTATGACAGCACGCCCTACATATTCTCTAAAATTATTACATTTCATTGTTACTGTGTTCTATCATTCAAGTTACTCAGCGAGCTATGAAGAGGACTATGCTCTGGGTTCCTTTGAAGGATATGATTCGTAATGAGATCCGACGGAGAACGAAAGTGACCGATATAGCCGAAAGGATTAGCAAGTTGAAGTGGCAGTGGGGCCATTACTGTCGCAGAACCGACGGCCGTTGGGGCAGACGAGTTCTGGAGTGGAGACCACGGATTGGCACGCGCAGGGTGGGACGCCCCGCCCGCCGCCAGAAGGTGGCCAGAAGCGGCTGGATGAGGAGAGCCAGGATGGTGGCGTTCATTGGGGAAGGCCTATGTCCAGAAGTAGACGGCTAAGGGCAAGGCACCCACTGCAACTTCAGAATGAATATTAACCTTTAATCTTATTACCTTAAGCTTTCATAATGCTCTTCTCTGACATGTTCGACAAATGGATTGAATGTCCTGAACCTCTCTGGGCAAACTGCACATTTAAACCCAAAACAAGTATTGTGGATATCTTTACTGTGGTTTCTTAACTCAGTCATATTACTGAATTCTTCTTTGCAGTGATGACAAAGCCATTTGTACCCTTCCCAGGAAATAGACTCTTTGAATTTGTGAAAGACTGTTTTTATGTCCGGTTTCTTAGTAGTATCTTTTGATTGTATTATGGTATTTTGTTTTTTACTGTTATTCAATATAGATGTACATTCTGTATTAGCAGTTTCATCTTCAATTACCAATTGTATTTCAGGTACCAATTGATTAACAAAGTCTGAATTATTTGTAGCATTTTTGGGGGAATCGCAATGTTCCTTAATATTAACAGTGGAGTCTATATTTTTTATTGTTTCCATCTTTTTTGTGTCAGTGAGTTCACAAATTAGAATAAATTTGTTCTGTGATACTTGTTTCTGAGCAATAGTTTGAAATCTAGTGGAGCCGGTGGGAAAGTTTTGTTGAGCCAATGCGAAAACATTTTCACTGGATATTTCTTTTTCATTTATGTTCTTCAAAGATTCAGTATTAACAATTGTGTGATCTTCAACCTCATTTTCAAAGTCAGGAATTTGAGTATCATGTTCTTCACATTCATTTAAATTAAAATCTTCGTGCTCAATTTTAATTCCTGTATATTCACATAACTTGTCCTCTTCAGTTTTCATGTCTATTTCTGCATTATACAAAAGATTTAAATCTTTTTGGGATTGTTTTACCTTTTTAAAGAATTCAAAAGCCTCATGAAACGCGCCGTAACAATTTTCGCACATATTTTTTGGTAAGACCTTATTCGATAAATCAACATAATCGATTTTTAGGAATTCCAGTTTATTAAAATAGTCTTGAAGAGTGTCTTTGTCACCTGTGATGTCTAGTAAATCGTTTTGCGATTTTTCCTCGCCGCAGAATCTACAGTGTGATAGTTTAACATTATCATTTTCTATTACATTTCCAAAATGTTCTACCCAAAAAGTGTTTTTCCTTGCATTTTCCATTCCAGGTTTATGAATTATCGGTATTATCATTGTCGAATGTGGTTGTTGATTGCTTGCGAGTGAAGCAGACATATTTTAGTAAGTTAGCGGCACTCTAAGAAATGTAACATAACAGTAATATAATATTAAGAGCAAACTCGAGGCACTACTTTGGCAAAACATACACACATTGGGGCATAGAATAACATTACTTCGGCACTGGATTTCTCCTACAGTTTCCTATCTTTGATGAATGGATCACTACCTACTTAGTTTATGTGAATGGATCAATCAATGGATGAAATGAATGACATTGACATAAAATTGTTTTGACATGCCATGGACTGTCTGGCCGAGCGTTGCGCATGCGCAGTGCCGTCTAATGCAACACACACAAAACTAAAATATAGGGGACTCAAAAACCGTTGATTACCGAAATCGATCGACTATCGAGCGATTAGGAATAAATTTGTTTTACTGGTCGTCTGTAAGTCAATGAATTGAAAAAATGATGATGATGATATTGTCGTGATGATTTTGTTATATTTCATTTGTTCGGAGCCATACTAAGCCCCCCCTGAAATAATCATTTTATAATTGACCGGCTCCTTAGCATTAGTGGCTTGGTCATTAGGGGTTGTGGGTAATAAAAAAAAATTTTAAGTATAAAATTCCCTTTTTCCCATCTTTCACCCTACCCATCCATCTTAGGTTGGATATCGAGGATTTATGTAGGCACCGGTTTGGGATTTTAACACTTGAGTTGTACGTTGATAGATAAATAAAAACAAAATATAACCAATATTAGGTATATTAGATATTTAGTATATGAGATGTTAGATCCCAATCTTCATTTATTTACATTAACTAACTTATTTATATATTATAACTTTATTGTACACAGAAAATATAAAAAATAAATACACAGGATAGGACGTATACACAGGTGTGCTTATCTCTAAAAAGAGATTTCTTCCAGCTAAACCTATTCTTTTTCAAAGATAAAAGCAACTAATGTTAAACCAGACGCAAATAATGTAAAACCAGAACAGTAAGCCATCTACCGCCCCGTATACTCTCGCCCAGATCGCAGGGCTGTGCCCATCAGTTTAGTCCGTATAAGTAGGTTATATAAAAATTAAAAAAAAAGTTTCCACCTGAAAGAGTCTACTGTTGGACATAGGCCTCTCCCAAGGCACGCCGCTGACCCAGTCACTGCCAGCTACCTTACATCGCCCCACCTATAACCACACTACGCCTGCCCACTCGGGGTTTCCACTCGACAACTCGTCTACACCAACTGTACTCGGTTCTCAGACAGATGTGACGAGCCCACTGCCACTTCAGAGTAGTCACTTTTAGAGGCATGTCGAAGACTTAGTGTTCGTGGTATTCAACGATCTCTATGTACTACTAGATGGAGCGTTCCAAACAATCGCTCTGTTCCACAATGAAACTTGTGCAGTTACTACGCAGAACATTTAATTATTACTAAATATTGACGCTACGGTTAAATAATGTCAATATTTAGTAAATAATTAAATGTTCTGAGTAGTAACTGCACAAGTTTCAAAGTGAATGTGAAAGAGTTGTGGCTACTTGCGTGGAACAGAGCGATTGTTTGGAACGCTCCATTTAGTAGTACATAGAGATCGTTGGTGGTATTGTGATTTTTATATATTATTCAATTAAATATTATTAAACTACAATGCCACAGCCCTGACTGGCGGCAGCCCAGCTCGACTGAGATATTGCCGTTGTATGCATACGTACAAACCGCACTCGATACCGCTCTATGAAGATAACCTACTCTACTGGCTTCACTATGGTTTAACTAATAACAAATAATCGTTGACACCTAATTGTTTTAAAAACCATTGCTTTATTAAATTAAATTTGAATTAAAGTTTCTATAGCATTATTCAAAGTAATTTCTATAACTTTAAAACACATTTACAAGTCTTTAAAAACTACCTATCTATAATTAACAGTTATCGAAGTAGGTAGATCTATTTTTGGTACATGAAACATGCTGTCAGAGTATGGACATGCCGTTTTGAAAAACCTATCCCGGGATTCGCGGAATTGAACAAAAATATTCACAAGTCGCCCATTTCACAATTTTTAAAGACAAAAGTCTTCAACCAGTGCGTCCTGCCAGCCATGACCTACGGCGCGGAAACGTGGACGCTGACGGTGGGACTGGCCTTGTGTGTCAAGTCGCTCGGCGAGCTGTGGAGAGGGCTGTGTGTAGGGGGTTGTTTGAGAGATATGATTAGTAATGAGGATAACGAAGGCGAAATAGCCAAAAGAATTAGTAAGCTGAAGTGGCAGTGGGCGGGTCATGTCGCTGAATCAACGTCCGTTGGGGCAGACGGGTTATGGACTGGATGTATTAGTGTATATACACAAATATAGCTCCACTTACTTCGATGAATAGTACACATTTTATTCTATAAAGTTCTTGATAATATCAAAATTCCGGAGGCATGTCCACATACTTGACAACGTGTACAATTGAGGTCAGTGACCCGAAGTGGATGTCTATTCCGATTACCGATAACACAGCCTCACAAAAAAAAGTTTCTGACCTGGAGGTCTCTTAATAATTATAGAGGAAACTAACCTCGATTCAGCGACCCCAAAAACATGTAGTACACATAGTGACATCCCTACGTTAAACTTTATTTTTTAACGGGTTTTAGGGATATTTTTTTTTAACTCAAATTACTTGAGCCTGCCTGTCAAAAATGGTTTAGGATCTTTGACCCAAGAAAGGCCTATGTCCAGCAGTGGTTATATGGGGTTATTATGGGGGTTGACTTTGACTTCAGAGCCATAGGGTTTGTGGTTTCAACGGATATAGCAGATTTCAGGATTTTTTTGAGATTATGAGTGGAACCAGACGTGCTGGGATGAAACTGACCCCGAATTCGGATACAGCGACCCCAAAAACATATAGTACACATAATGAGACCTTCAGGTCAGAAATTAATCAGCCTTCAACAATGTTATACAGGCCTCCCCTGAATTTCTTTAGAATCCAGCAGAGGAGAGTCTCGGATAATATCCACTGAATCTCAAAGCCATTGTGTTCTCTCCATCAGGTCATGAGTGATGTCTGCACTGGCTGTGCATATACTCCGCGAATTGAACACTCTCTTTCAGGAAAAGTTGGATATATTTAACTGATCTCTTGCCGGTATTAAAGAAAAAACAAAAAAAAAGTTAAAGCAACCCCCATTTGTGTTCAAAGTACCTTCTATATGTATGCTTAATTTTGCTGTTGCAACCTATAAATACTTGCAGCTCAAAAATGTCTACGTAGAGTCCAAAAGCAACAGTGCATTATCATCTCGACCACTAACTTGAATTTCTCGGCTTTTCAAATAGATATATTGCTGTTTGAGGCAGAAATAGGAACACCACCCTATTGCCAGCACTCAGACGGACCACGATTCCTATCAATAATTTATTAAAAGCTCTCCGCTTTCTTACCAGGTTTACCCGGCTTCATCATTTCATCGAGCCACACTTTAGTCTTTGCATCGGACACTAATTTCTTCGCTTCTCCAGTCTTGCGGTTGATGGCCACCCTTCCTTGGGCGGTGATCTTCGTTTTAGCCAACGTGACCCCGTGCTTCCTTATCATATGCTTATTGCAGTTCGTCCAATTTGTAAACGTTCTCTCGCACATTTCACACGAGTATGGTCTCAAACCTGTATGCTGGTATTCATGAGTTTTTAAATTCATCTTGAAATTGAATTCCTTGTAACAATACATGCATTTGAAACGTTTTACTTCCGAGTGGCTTATCAGATGGCATTTGAGACGTCTTTTACTCTTGAAGCTGTTGCCACATTCATCGCAAACGAAGGGACGTTCCTCGGAATGTGTTACGATGTGGTGTTTTAAAGCACGAGTAGTGTGGAATTCCTTCTTGCATACTTGGCACACTTCTGATTTGGTCTGATGTATCTTTGTGTGCTCTTTCATGGTGTGGCTGGTTAGGAAGGCTCGCCCGCAAGTTTTGCACACAAAATTTCTTCTCCGCTTGCTACCGTCATGAGTTTTAATATGTCTTTTTAGTTTAGTTATCGTTTCGAACAGCTTGAAACACACAGTACAGGTCAAGTCGTTTGAGTTAAGGGAGCTTTTTGCCTTTCTGCGTCTAGGAAGATTTGTTTTTGTGTCACTTTTTTTAGTTGTTCGTCTACGTTTGGCTGCGTCTCGCGCTTTCTCCTGCTTCATAGGATCTTTTGGTCTGTTGTTGATGAATATTTGCTTGTGTTTGGCCAAGTGCAAGTTGTCTTCGAAGATCTGGCCGCAGCAGTTGCAGGGCCGCTGTTGACTGGTTATGTGCTGGATTATGTGTTGGTTTAGATCTTTGGCGTCATCGCAAAGGCTGTTGCAGTATTGGCAGAAGTTTCTGGAAAGAAAAATATTAGTTTGTCAATAATGTCATGGGGAAGCAAGGGCAGTGTGGTTCCCGGCTGAGAATAGGGCTACCCCTAATTTTTCCATAAGTCAAAAGTCAAAGTCAACATCATTTATTGCATATGAGTACACTTGGTACATTTATACACGTCATTTTTTTCATCGACTACCGCTTCCTAGGTGTTAGCGCTGTGAAGAAGAAACGGCGCAACAAACTTCACGCAACACATCTTTTAAAAATCAAGTTTGCATACAATACAATACAAAGATGGCGTCAAGGCCACTGAGGGACTGAACCAAGGATGGGCAGTAGCGTTCTCCTGTGTACATTAAGATTATTACTGCTATCACCAATCCGCCTGCCAAGCGTGGTCATTATGGCAAACCCCCAATGTACAACTTACCAAAAGTGGTATTCCATTGGGGAGGCCTATGTCCAGCAGTGGACGTATCTAGGCTGATGATAATGAAAATATGTTGTAATGACATTCATCTCTCACATGACTAACTAACGTAGTAACTGTAATTTTTTGTCTAAATGAGTTACAAACACCGACCTATTTAATTTTTTTCTATTGGGGAGGCTTGCATTCAGTTGTGGACGGACGTAGCTGATGATTATACTCACTTGAGATGAGGTCTGTGGTCGATGACGTGTGCAACGAACATCTTGTAGTTCTTCATCACCTTGGAGCAGTCCGCGCACTTCATCGCGAAACATTTCTCGTGCGCCGTCTGCGTGTGTGCCCTTAGACTATCTACGTCAGGCGTCTTGATGCCGCAGTCCTGGAAGTAAAAGAAATACTTTTTGCTGAGTGGGGAAGGCTAAAATGTATGGCATTAAAACTTGTAAACGACTGGAACTGATTTGTACCAATTAGTCTTCAGGGGCAAAAGTGGTCTACTTTCCCAAAATGTCAACTTTCCCGAAATGTCAAATTTCCCACAATAATAATACATACATAATGCTCACGTCTTGGTCCCAGAGGGGTAGGCAGATACGATGTATCGCCACTTTGCGCAATGTAATATTGTAAATGTAATATTACAATAATAATAATAAAGCTTTTTATTGTTTCCACTTTTATTTGTAGTGTTGTTACTACCTATTTAATTGTAATAAATATTAAATTAAGTGTTAGTGCTATATGTAGGTTATTTTATTAAAAGCCTCCTCCATCTTCTTCCATTTTCCTCTGTCCCTGACCCTAGTCATCCAATTCTGTCTTTTCTAGACTTTCCACAAATTACCACTTAATTTTCTCAAAATGTCAATTTTCCCAAAACTACCACAGGACAGTCTTTAGCACATAAACCTCTCATCATCACGGAGACCTGTAGTGCTATTCTCTAAAATACAAACTCACGTGCGAGTCTCACTCAAGTGCCTTCACTTACTTTGAAACCCAATCCATTGTTAATTCTGTAAACATTCAAGAGCAATATCGAAGTGAAGTGAACAAAGAACTCACTTCACGTCGACAGTGCTCTGAAATGTTTACAGAATGCCAATGGATTAGGTTTCGAAGTGAGTGAAGTCACTTGAGTGAGACTCGCACGTGAGTTTGTATTTTAGAGAATAGCATTACTGCTCCAGTAGTAGGGTGTGGTTGTTGGTTTCATGTACCTGACAAATCCATTCATAATCCTCCCAGGATCTTTTGTTTGAGGCCCTCCTCTCTAGCGAGGCACTGCCGTACAGCTTCCTGTGCCACTCCAGCGTGTTGGCATATGGCAGTGTCTCCCCACACAGCTCGCATATCTTCTGAGTACCAACATAGTGGGTATCCACATGCTCTATGCATTGAGCTGTGGTGTCGAACTTCATGTTGCAGTATTGGCAGTATAGTCTGAAATTGAAGGTCAAAGTCAAAAGTCAAAATCATTTATTGCATATGAGTACACTTGGTACATTTATACACGTCATTTTTTATCGACTACCGCTTCCTAGGTGTTAGCGCTGTGAAGAAGAAACGGCGCAACAAACTTCACGCAACACATTTTTAAAAGTCAAGTTTGCATACAATTAATAAAGATTTTGCGAAGCTGAATTAACATTAGTACCAGGCATCTTTGTCATTCAAATAATCGTTTATTTTATAATAGGCTTTCTTACAAAGTTGTGTTTTAATGTGAATCTTAAACTTTCTATCCGTCATATTTAAGATTTCCTCTGGTAGTTTGTTGTAGAAGCGTATACATTGCCCCTTGAACGATTTACTGATACTGGTAAGTAAAATAAATTAACATGAAAGTATTTGGGCATATAACGAAACGTAAATGTTTTTGGGATTTTTGTCTTATTGTTCATGCACGTATCACGTAAAAACTACTGAGCTGCGATGGAGCTTTCAGAAAACATAGGGCTTAAGTTGGAGTAACATTTAGCCTTTATTTCAAAGCTAACGGCTTACTCCATCAAAAGTTACATAATTTTCAAAAACTCTCTGAAAGAAGTATAATGCTCGGCGGAATTCAGATTGCGATGGGTTAGGAATATGGTGGCAGTTGGAGTGGAGAATGGAGTGGGATTTCAACTTTTATTTTTTAAAAAAATTGTCCATTCGAGCTGAGCCGCTGGCACAGCTAGTTGTAACTGTGTATTAAATTTTTCTGAGGAGGACCAAGGCTTTGCAAGCGAAAGTGGGAGAGCGGGCGACAATTGTGGCAGAGGGCCATGGGGCAGACAATCTTTTGGAGATCGCAGACCAGTACGGAAAAGGTTGAAGAAAGCGAATGGATGCAGAGGGCGGACCACCCAGGAGTGGTGGCGTTCATTGTGGAAGACGTATGGTTAGTAGTGAACGTCCAAAGGCTAATATGATGATGATGCTTACCTCAAAACATCTCTATGCTGTCGAACATGCTCAACGAACTCATTGTAACCACTGAACTGCTCATCGCAATCGGCACATCTTAGTGCGTAACAAACATTATGCTTGTCTTTACTATGAGACCTCAACTCCTCCATATTATCAAACATAATTCTACAATGGCAGCAGATGTATGTATAGTTAGTCCAGGAATTATCTTCTTGTATTGTAATGGTGCAAAGCGATAATGGATTAGTGTCTTTGTTTGGTGACACTTTATTATCACATATGTTATGTTCCGTCTTGATTGTTAATATCAGTATTTTAGGCTCCATTTTGATGCTATAGATATCTTTTAATAAAGATTGATTGTGCTTGACGTTTTTGAAAAAACTGTAAATGCTCTGAAGAGTTTCATTACAAACTTCGCAAGACGTTATTGATAATTCAGTTTTATTCTCTAAATAATCAACTTTGAAATTGTTAATTATTTTTCTATATTCTTCTGTTAATGTCTCTTCTGGTAAGTTTATGAGATTTTTAGATATATTTTCTCCACCACATAATAGACAGAGTTGGTCACCAACATTTTCAGTTGACTTTTCTGGCTTTGAATTGTTATCTGTATCTATTTGTTCACATTTTTTGTTTTGTTGAATTGTATCATCAATATTAGTGTCCTCTATAACTTCTGTTTCTAAAAATGTTTTGTCATCTTTTTTCTTTCCTTCACAACTGGGCTCTATTTTTACACTAGCAACATTGGAGTTTTTGAAATGTAACTGTTTCTCATTAATTTTCTGGAAAAATGAATAGGCTTCTTGGAGTTGGTCATGGCAGGTTTCGCACGTAGTTTTTGGCAATTTACTCGCATTAGACAGGTCCAAGTAATCGATGTTTAGGTACTTTATTATTTTTAAATATTCATTTAAAGTTTTTAAATCACCTGCTAGGTCTAGTACTTCTGCGTAAGTTTTCTTTTCGGCGCAAAAACGACAGTGAGTTGTTTTGTTTACAGTCTCCAGTGGATCTTCCATGTTGTGCTGTAATGAATTTAATAAAAAAAGCCATGAAGCGTTGGTAATGATCTCCCCTCGCATTGATCTGTACTTTTAACTGACATTTATAATTCATTGACATTTCTATTGTACAATTGACGAAAAAATATGACTTCCTACCATCGAAATAGACATATAGAGGTTGTTGCTTCCTACTAACCTAATTTAAGATCTACTAATTATATATGGAATGTATCTTTCCGAAATAAATAATTTTCAATTGATGTGATCAATGGTTTAAATCCATCAGGCTTGAAAGTTAAAAAACTACAACGTCCAATCTCTAGGCATATTACTTTTCAAGAAGCCATTCTGAGAAAACAGTTAAACACTATGAGATTTATAGTACCAATTTACCACATACAAAGTTAAAAAGTAAGACAAGTGCTACTTTACATTTTTCTGAATTTGGTCAGACATTGTAATAAATATTTACTGTGAAGTGCATATAGAAATTAAAAATATTAATACATACACAGGTTCTATCTGGACCTGGACGTTGTGCAACAGATTGTCTCTTATATGATGGGAATGAGACAAAGAAATATAATATGAACATTACCTCATCCATACCAGGACCAAATCATACAACATTGTCTGTTCCTGGTGAGAATCGAACATATTACATCTGGTGCTTGAGTCTAACGACCAAGCCTTTTTTTTCACTTTATTAACGACCACAGAATATCCAATTTCCAATATGGAATAAAAAAGATCTCATTAGACAAACAGGTGTCTACGTTGATTTTTTTATTCATTTTTGATAATCAGTTGTCTACATTGATTATGGGATACTAGGCCATGGGGCAGTCTATTGAAATATCTTTGTAGGAAACTAAATACAACTTTATTGGAAAATAAAGCCCTCGTCTTGGATTATGTACTTTTATTTCCGTCTTGTCTTATATTCAGTCGCTCGTCTTGTCCCTAGTCTGTCATCATCGCCCCTGTCACCAACCAATCAGCCAGTAATTCAAGTGGCCAGTCAGTCAGGTCACACAGTCTCTTTGTAACATCCTCACTTTATTCTAGTACACAAAACACTTGCAAAACACTTTAATATGCTATATTATTATTATTTCATTCATGCTTATAGTATTCAATTAAATTACTCTTTGTGTGTTTACACTGAATAACATATTTTTTTAACAAAACAAGTACAGTTTTAACTTTTATAGTTTTTCTGTTGGAGCGTAGGAAATGGGGTACTATGAAAATCCACACGAATATTAAACGAGAATTTTAACTAAATCACATATGATTGTTACAGCCATTAGATATAATTCCCAAAGTTTGTGTAGATTTTGGATGACCCTGTATGGTCGACATCTTAGTAATGTGTAAAATTAGTAAGTAAATTAGTAAGTAACATTTAGTAAGTAATGTGTAAAATAACATATGTGAAAGGGCCTAATTTGCAATAAAAATAAAATGGATATTTTTAGATTGTGCAAAAGGTGTTATACATTTTCCTGAATCAAGATCACGGTCAGTCACAATCTCGGGGCGGAATTTTGACAAGAACTTCGAAGTCCAGATGTCCAGACGTAGGGTCTCCGATCTCCCAACCCTATCTCGTGAAAATGTTTAATAGACACACTTGTAATTGATTTGTGGTGTTATTTAAATCTCTAAAAAAATAAGATTCTTAAATTTCATACCTCACAAAGTTGACAACAGAGAAATAAACAAAAACAAATAGTTTTTTATTTTTTCAAAGCAAAATCAACATTCTATTTTTTTATCAAGAATACAATTGAATCCGAATTCCGAATCTGTCACACAGCTCACAGATTAGAAATAATATGTAAGCCTTACAAAACCTATTGTGACAATGCCCACTCATTGTCACACTATGTTTACCGAAATCGATCGATTATAACTTATAATAGTGACTGTAGCAATATGATGGAAAGACACAGCGCTATACAACTAGTGTAGTCTATCTCTTTCTTGTATAAAGTTTTGTGCTAAATCTTGAATTTTTCATTTGACCATGAAACAAAGTTATAAAACCAAAACTAAAAAAAAACACAATTGGATTATGTTTATTCGATGGACGTGATGTATTTTTGTTATTTGCTGTGTAAATAAATGTAAGAAACAATGGAAGTCACGGAAAACACTTACTGCCGCTTTTGCGCGGAGCCCAGGACCACGGAAAAGCTGCTGTACCTCGACGATATAAAATACAATGAAATCCTGACAAAACTAACTTTCCTGAATGCAGTTTACTTAGACTTCTCCAGCCGAAATAGTCTGCCGAAAACCGTGTGCTTGGTGTGCTACGAATCACTAAACAAAGCCTATGACTTCCTGGATAGAGTGAAGAAAGCGCAAGATGTTTTGTCGACCTTATTTCCGCCACAAACTCCAGACCCCTCAAAGTTTGAGCTGTCTGATGAAGATAGGATGGCTGCGTTCGATGATTTTGACTTCCTTACACAAGATGAAGTGCCAGCCGTGAAACAAGAAGCCCCTTCAGATTGTCTCCTTTCCCAAAAAAAGGTTACATTTGTCAAAATAGAACCAACAGATGTAACAGACTCGGCTAATATACTGCAAGAAGCAATTAACAGTGTACGAAACACCACTGAACCCAACGAGACATTAAATGTACAAGACATATTAGACGCAGCATTAAACAATGTTCCGTATACCTCTAATGTAACGATTTATGCTAAAGAATTGACGGATATTGGCAAGAAAGTAATTAAGTCTTGGAAGGAGTACCCGTGGGTTTGTGCCTGTTGTAATATAGAGTTTCTTGATATTAGTACACTGAGGTCGCATAGTAAGACTGTCCACGGCAAGTGTTCTGCATTTGTATGCATTGATTGTAAGGCGTATGGAAAGAAAGAGAATTTGGAATCGTTTTTAAGACATGTGAGGAAGCATAGGAAATTATTAAGGTAATATTTTCATTGATTTTTTTTATGATATTTTGGCTTGGTTACAAGACCTTTAAGCCATGTCTTACATTGTTTATTCGTCGTGATCAGAGTAGATAGAGCTATTTTTGGTAGATAATTTCGACATGCTGCCATAGTATGGACAGGGTATTGTTACCTGCAAGTGTCATTTTGATATCAAATTTTAGTGACCGTCATAGCCAACAACTTTTATCTAATATCAATATTTTTTTCTTCTAAAGTGACACAGAACTGCCTGGTACCTATATATCAAGTGGAGTATTACCTCAAACCCCTATTTTTTATGGCTTTGGATAGAGGATCATTACAGTTCTCTATAATTATATGCATGGACTCAGAGGCATGACCATTGCCAGAAAATCGCATTTACGTACTCTGATCACTGTTTATTCTCTACAGTGGGGGACAAACTCTTTAGTCTCTGCTCAATCTAATAAAAAGGCAAAGTAAATATGGGGAACTTAAAGGGCTCTGGGGTGCACCGCATTGATGCAGTGATGTAGGAGGGAACATCAAATGTATGGATTGTACGGCACTATTACATAGCCGACTCATTCTTCCAGTGTTCATTTAGCTTATTAAAAAAAAACACTGTATGAGCTTATTAAATTCATTACCTGAACACTATATAGCGTAGTATAGTACCCTGCCTACTAGAAATGTAGAACTTGGTTCTGTTTTGAGTGTTATTTTATCAGTTGTGAACTTAACTAATAAAAAGGCAAATAATAATAACAACCAACAGCCATACTGGTTATCCTAGTTAAGTATTGGAGTAAGGGGTGGTAAGGGTACATTTAAATTATTTTCGTAGTAGTTTAAAAGATGAAGGGAGTTTTTTTATGAACATGGTTTCACCTAACGCCGAAAATACAGCTGAGATTAGCCACCATAGTAACTTGTTCTACTTAATAAGACCTTATCATTGGTGTATCACTTATTATTATTGCTGGCTGGGACCAAAACTTCTATCATCCTTTAATTTATAACCTGGTGGAAGGACTGTCAAATATACTTACTACAACTTATTTCTTTCGCCAAATACTTTACACCACTTTGGAACTTCATTATTATTATTATGAGGATAAGTGCAATTTGCTGGTATGCCTATATCTGAATGGGTGTATTTAAGTCTTTGAATTGTCACTTGCACCACTGGTTTCTGAAGAACTTGTTTAGTCTCTTTGTAAAAGTATTCACTGATGGGGCATCAACAACATCCTGTGGTAACTTGTTCCATGTGCTCGCAACCCTGTTAATTGAGTGTGTTGTGGCCGACGAGGGTGTTTAGGCAAAAACATTCCAAGACAAAACAATCAGTTTCTCAATTGTTTTCAGAAACGTTTGCCTGTACTGTGATGAATCGTTTGAAGACGGAAACTTAAGCAGCCATGTGAAAATCCATTTCGTCAAATCCCAAGTACCTTGTCTTGCATGCGGGGAGATTGTTAAAAACGAGGACTCACTACGGCAACACCTACACGACTATCCCATCGCTAAGCCGAAGAGGAAGCCACGCAGGAAAGCTGGCACTCCCATAACTTTAGAGGAACTGACCTGTCATATTTGTAAAAAGGTATACAAAAACCCAAATAGTCTACGGGATCATTTGAAAAGACACACTATTGACCGAAAAAGGAATTATACTTGTGATCGTTGTGGAAAAACATTCTACAACAAAGGGACTTTGACATCTCATATAATGATGCATGATCAGATTCGTCCGCATTTATGTAGAATTTGTAATAAGTCGTTTCTGTTTCCAAATATGTTACGAAGGCATGTTGATATGCATTCTGGTGTTAAGCCATTTGCTTGTGACCAGTGCGGACGGAGATTTAGGCTGCAGTATCAGTTGAAGGCCCATAAAATCGTCCATACGGACGCGATGCCACACGTTTGTCAGTATTGTAACAAAGCTTTCCGTTTCAAACAAATCTTGAAGAACCATGAACGGCAACACACAGGTGCCAAACCTTATTGCTGTCAACATTGTGGAATGGAATTTTCCAATTGGTCAAACTACAATAAACATATGAAAAGGAGACACAATACAGACACATCCAAGAAAAAAATTACTCCATCGGGCGTGTTTCCAATAAATCCGGAGACTGGACAGATAATGCAGCTACAAGATCAAGACACAGAGGAATGGAAGAGTAAAATAATGATACCAGGAAAAAGAGGAAAGAAAAAGGTTATTAAAGAAGAAAATCTGGATACTTAGAAAGTATTAGGATCTTTTTGACCACCAGTAGCTTAAGAAACCCCGCACTGCTTCCTTATATGAAGCAGTGCGGCTGGCCAATGACCGCTATGCGTGGAGGCGCATTTTATACGGTCGCGATCCTCAGCAGTGAGGGAACGACAGAGAAGGAGAAGCTTAAGAAAAGCTTGATTTTAAAATGCTACTGGCGATGTGAGAGTTCTCATCAGCGCCCCTAGCGAAAGCAAAAAAAAATCAGTACTAATTTGACAGGTTCGTCACATTAGTAAATTCTTAAGGTCCAGCCTGTATCCGCGTGCGTGGTGGCAATCAGTTACTGCCCTTGTACGGGGTTCAGCGTTCAGCGTTCTGAGCAGTGTTTAGACAGCGATACGAATCAAAGAGATTCGTATAGATCAAGGATAAAATACTTTACAATCACTGTTGAAATGGTCACTTGAAAAATTTAATTTAATATTTTCATTATCTTTATATCTTCTATGAGCGCTGCTGATATAAAAAATTAAGCTCAGTTGCACGCGGACGTGAACGCGAGCTCGGTGTGATTACAAATTAAACGCAGGCTGATCGCCATCGCCGTCGCACGTCGCCAGACGCAAGATGCAGGACGCAAGACGCATGACGCAGGACGCAAGACGCAAGACCCAGGACTCATGACGCGTTGGTTAGGGCGGAGCGTCTCGTTTCTATGGAGCTTTCAAATTTTGCCGCTTTATAATTATTTTATTGTTACATAATAGAGTTTGAAAATTGAATTGTTTTAGTTTAGATTTAGAAATTGTCTTTTATTTGGAATATGTTATTCTTTTTATTTAAGAAAATGGCATAGTATTAGTGTAATGAATGAGTGACGTCACGTATTTATGGATTTATTTACGTTTTGTAATTATTGCAATATCAATATTATGTTTTAATAAATAAGTTACACTTTCATTGATTGTAAATGCACAATTTAATAGAATAAAACCAAAATATGTTATTTTGAGATATTTTTCTTGCGTCTGTCAATAACAAGAGTTGATAAAAAGAAACAAATATATCAATTTTCCCAAGTCGCAGCTCTTCGATCTCAGTTCTACGGTAGAACTTCTACCGAGGGAACGTTATACCTATCCATATTGATCAGTTTAGAGGGGGAGGGGGTTCCAATAATACCCTCAAAATACCACGCTTGGTCACGGGGAGTTTGGGCTTCGTCACAGTTTTCACGGGAGCTGTATTTTTTTTATAAACACAAAAATCATCTCAGGATCATTTATTACTAACTCAGAAGAACGAATGGTCTGAGATTACTAAGCAAGTAGAGAAGTTAATTTGTTTTGAGTCAACATAAATCGATAGATTACGGAAGTAACCGGTTTTTGTGAGAGCAGCAGAAATTAAGTATGATCCTCAGAAGAACGAATGGTTATTATTCGTCTGAGGTATGATCTGTCGGTCATGTCAGTAGATCTGTCACTGTCAAGATAAACTGTCAAAATATATGAACGTTTCGTGGCTAATCTACTCATGGATAGAACAATCAAAATTAGGCATCATGGTTTGGACCTTGGCCCTAGATCTGTCTGGAAGGGACTGCCACAGGGGTCCGTATTGAGTCCCATCCTCTACAGTATTTACACATATGATCTACAGCAAACAGTCTCCCCCTTCTGCAACCTTCTACAATATGCTGATGATTTGGCCCTTTATGCCTCTGCTGACTCCATTGGGGACGTCTCTTCTCGTGTGAACTCGGCTCTATACTATTTAAATGTCTGGTTAGAAGACCATGGTCTGACACTTTCTGTCTTGAAGAGTAGCGCTGTAGTTTTCACTAGACGGAGGAACGTTCCAGACCTAGAAGTTTGCTGTGATGACCAAGTAATTCCAGTTAGGGGCGAGGTAAAATTCTTAGGAGTTACCCTCGACTCTAGAATGTCTGGCGCCGCCCACCTTAATTATGTATCCCAGAAATGCGAAAAAGGTATTAACATCCTTAGAGCTCTCTCTGGCGTCTGGTGGGGATCTCACCCCTACTGTCAGAAGTTACTTTATAACGCGGTGGTCCGAAGTCAATTAGATTACGGCTGCTTCCTTTTGGAACCATGTAATAAAGGTGCTTTGGATAAATTGGATTTAATACAAGCTAAATGCTTGCGCATCATATTGGGTGCTATGAGATCCTCACCCAAAAATGCTTTACAGGTGGAGTGCGTGGATGAGCCCTTAAATATCAGGAGACAGTACCTTGCAGACAGATTTATCTTTAGAACCATACAGCTATCTTCACACCCAATACTGACAGGCCTTGAGGCGCTATCTGATAGAATTCCAGGCTCAAACTACTGGGCCCATAAGTCACCGCCCAATATTATTAAAAGTTTTGAAAAATTTAAAAATCTCCCTTGCCCAACCTATCAGTCTGACATATTCTCCATTTTCTCCACCAGTTTTGAAGCCCTGGTGTATGTACCTTATATCATAGTTGATTTTGGAATAACTAAGGGGGACCCAGGTGCTAACAGGTCTTTTAATGAACTGATCACAAAGAACTGCAAAGATTACTTGACCTTGTTTACAGATGCGTCCAAATTGTCAGTAGAGGGTTGTGTTGGTGCCGCTGTGTGGATCCCAACCTACAAAATTGTACTATCTTACAAGTGCCCACCCCAGACCTCGGTCTTCACAGGGGAGGCTATCGCAATCCTAGAAGCTATCACTTATATCGAGTCACATAACCTGAGCAAAACTATAATCTTCTCAGATTCGAAGAGCTGTTTACAGGCTATTCTCAGCAACCAATTTAGGTGTAGAAACAGGTCACCGGTGATACACAGAATTAGGGAGATACTATTGCAGTGTAAAAGTCGGAGCCTGGAGGTCACGCTGGCGTGGATCCCGGGCCATAGCGGCATAGTGGGCAACGAATGGGCTGATTCATGGGCAAAGAACGCAATCGATTCTGGATCTTTAAAACATTACAGAATTTATAGCTCGGACCTTTTGTCTATTGCCAGATCTGACCTGGACGAATCATGGGAAGTGCTATGGAGAGTTTCCAGAGGGCAGAAAGGTCGATATTACGGTAACATTCAGCCCAATATTCCTCGTAAACCTTGGTTCTTCAGATTTGGAGATGGCAGTAGACGGGTCACTTCAACTATCTGCCGTTTGCGTTTGGGACACGCTTGCACCCCTGTGCACTTATGTAAGATAAGGGTGAGGGATAGCTCCCTCTGCGAGTGCGGTATTGACGAGGGATCGCCAGACCATATATTTTTCAACTGTCCCAGATACCCCTGATGATGTTTTACCCCTTGATATCCCCCGCCCCATTAACTTCCAGTTTCTTCTTACACTAGTGAATTCTCCCTATACCAAGTATTTGGCTAAATACATTAATATATGTAATATAAAATTGTAAAACCCCAAAATAATTAATATATGCATGCTTGTCCTTAAATGTCTTAATAAACCTTTTCTCCCTCTGCTAACTTTGTGATGGTGAATGTAGTTTGTTAGTGTCGTTTGTTTTAGATGGCGGTGGGACAATCATCTCAACTTTCGTTTCAAAATTACCGACCTCCTGATTGGAAACCAGAGTAACCTCCTTCGTGTATTTTCCACTACTTTGACATTGGCGGAATTATTGTGCCTTTTAAGCATAATAACAAAGGCCATAAATAAAAAAATAAAAAAAAAAAAATAATAAATATGAACGTAATTGAGAAAATTATGTTTTTGTTGAAAATAGGGGATTCTTATATGATTTAGTTAGATACCTAGTCTAATTACGTGAAGTGATGTAAACAACTTATAAGTATGTTCTCTTACCTATCGTGGAATGAATATAACATTTGCTATATTTCTTCCTGAAGTAAGTAAGCGTATAACAATGTAGAACACAATAATAAGGTTTTACCACAATACACAAACATGCAGTCAAAGACCGACTCCATATTGCAGAACCTTTTAAAAGGCGAAAAGACTAAACTAAGTCACTGCCGGTTTTGTGCGCAACAAATTAAATATGAAGACCTCCTGGATATATCGAGCGACAGTGAGGCATTACAGAAATATCTAAATATGATAACCGCTTTAAAAATCGATTATTTAGACTTTAACGACACCAAATTACCTAGAACGACATGTGAGATTTGTTACAAAGCATTTCAAGCCGCTTACAAGTTTTTTGACCAAGTAAAGCAGTCGCAAGTTGAGTTAAATAGATTATATTATCATGTAAATGTGAAGAATGAACCACCGGAGCCAACGTTTGAGATTAAAATTGAACCGATCAATCATTCACATCACGTGGATAATTCCAGTGAAGCTAAGGAAAGTCCGAAGGCAGCACAAGTATTGATTTATACACACAAACCGACACTGAAACGCATTACCACTAATAATAAGCGATCAACTCCTAAAAGGACTAGGAAGAGCTGTCCAACTCCTGTACAAAGAACTCGAAGACCTGTAACAAGACAACAAGTTAAAAACGTTGAAGTTTCGGCCGAAAGCAGCCCGATATCAAGTGATGTTGAGCCTGACATTGATTCTGATAGCTCATCCTCATTGGATTCCGATACTGATTCAATAAAAACCACAGCAGACTTCTCGCCGAGATACTGTGGCTTATCAGTATTTCAGAGCGACATACAAGAGGATCCCAAAGAGTCTGATGAGTCTTGGACTAGTTATCAGTGGGTTTGCCGACACTGCAACTTAGAATTTGATAGTATGGAAGACGTTAGAGAACACAGTAAGGGGTTGCATGGTTATTGTAATGGGTTCGACTGCGTGGACTGTGATGAACAGTTTAATACGTTCAATTCATTTATTGAGCATGTGAGGCAGCACAGAGATGATTTGAGGTACATATCATATGCAGCCTTTAATAAAAGTATAATTTTGACATCTATCAACACAATCTTAGCTTATCAAAGAGATTCCATGGAAATGTTTCTTCAAGCAATAAGACAGCCACTGCCTTATTGCTTGAAGGAAACTTTTCCAGGAAGTCTAAGTTCCAGACTTTTCTAAGAGTGTGCGGGTAGATATCAAAAATGTACTTTTATTAAAAATGGCAAACTGTATAGAAATTCTACTCTGTTGACTGTTACAGTTAACAGAGTAAGATATCTAAAACATATTTAATGGATAGGAATAAAATTACCATTTTGTTGGGATTAACAAAATGGCCCCCCTAAGAAGATAATTCTTAGGGGGGCAGGAAGACCTGGCACCACTTCGACCCTTCAGGATCTTTTGTGCTAACTAAACCCCTGAACACCAATATAACTTCTTCTTTGGCATATGCAGGTTTCCTTACGATGTTTTCCTTCACCGAAAAGCCTGTGGTATTATAAATAAACTGTAGGTACTTAAGTTTAGAAAAACTGATTGGTACCGGTGGTCACAACCAACCAGGCTACCACGGCTTCTATTTTGTTGGGGTTAAGATTGGAATACTCCAAAATGAAGATGCCAAAAATTTTAGAGAAGGGACTTTGAGGTATTCTTCTTGCAATGTGTGCGGAAACTGCTAGTCTGCTTATTTTAAACATATTTTTTCTGCATGGTACTTTTAAGAGCACAATATAAAAACTGCTGTTTCACCAGATACTACTGTCAATACTGCAACGTCAAGTTCGAGGGCCGGTCGGCGTGCGCGGACCACGCGCTGTCGCACTGGGCGGGCGCGCAGCGCATCTGCGACCTGTGCGGCGAGCTGTGCCCCGACGCGGCTGCGCTGCACAGGCACAAGAAGGCCTACAAACAGGTCACTCTGCCACGGAGGGACTACAGGTTCATTTTACTTATATTGTACTAGCTGTGTCCGCGGCTCCGCTCGCGTGGACTACAGGATCCTTCCCATTCCCACTTCCACTCAGATTTTATTTTAGAGGCCCAGGTCCTGATCCTTAACTCTCCCCTCAACACTCCTCTCAACCCTCCCCTCAAACCTCTTTCCCTCTACAAATGTAGTCCTCGTAACTAATCCATCGCAATCCAAATTCCGACCTACATTACTTTGTTGCATATGTATACCACAAATTCATCGTAATCGGGTAACTCAGTCAAAAGTTATGCGAATTTTCAAACACTCAAATCACACTGGTACCATACCCGCTCCCGCTACCGCTCACGAATTTAGTCGAACATTTACATCCTACATTCTTCGCAGTGTATGCGAGTTTTCGGAAACTATAAATTTTGATTGACTCCACCGATTGCAATGAAATAAAGCCTATATGTTACACCAAATTAAGCCCCAAGTTTCTGTGAAAAGTCTATCAAAGTCCGATCAGTAGTTTTTAAGTGATGCGTGCACAAACTAACAGACAAACAGATAAACAGACAACATTTTCAAAAGTGATCGAAATGTGTTCTGTTGCTTATCCTTAGACCCCCCAATTTATTTTTTGCAAATATCTTCAATGTACAGACACGCGAAGTTTACGATTTTATTTATTAGACACTCGCTGTGGTCGCGACTTCGTATGCAGACCTTATGTGTATGCATGTATCTGGACTGGTTTATTAAATCTTTGAATGAGGATCAGTAACGTTTTTTTCTTAAGTATGCAGATGTTCCTCCGAGTACATCTACCTCGGGCAGATAATCTCCCCAATGGATCAAATGTCAAAAGAAGTTGCTAAAAGAATAGCATATGGATGGAGGAAATACTGGTCTTTGAAAGAAATAATGAAGAGTAAAGACTTCAGTACCAGTATTAAAAAGAAGACCTTCAACACATGCATTCTTCCATGTATAACTTATGGTTGCGAGACCTGGGCTCTGACGAAGCAGCACAGAGAGAAACTCACAAAATGCCAACGAGCTATGGAGAGAAGCATGCTCGGACTAAAGCTCAAGGACAAAGTAAGCAATATCACTATGAGGGACAGAATAAAACTGACAGACCTTCTGACAAGAATTTACGAAGAGAAATGGAGGTCTGGACATATGATTCGCTGCAGTCTGGACAAGTGGAGCAAGCTAGTGGCTCTCTGGTACCCAAGAGATGGTACCAGAAGCAGAGGATGACCAACAACAAGATGGGACGACAAAATAAAACAGACCCTAAAACCGTACTAGTCAAGAGTGGCACAAAACAGGATATACTGGAAGGAATTGGAGAAGGCCTATGCCAGAAGGCACACCGAAACTATAGATATAATATAAATAACACTCAGTATTAAGTGCAAAAATTTCGCATATAAAGGCTATATTATATTATGCAGATATTTAGTACTAAACATCCAATAAATACTATGAAAAATTATTTAAATCGGAGTCTGACGAAGATACGGTAATTTCTGTGCAATAGTTCCAAAAACGGAAGTAACCGGAAGTGACATCATCCGTCGCGTCGCGGAATGCAATGCAATGCGCAGCACACAGGCGCAGTCTGCCGTAAACAAAACGCGCCACACCGCTCTGGATCCGTGCGAGAGGGCGAGAACATCACGCGCGGCTTGTTATATGTTACGTCGGCATAGAAAGCGCGCGCGTTTTGAAAAGTTGCGTTATACAAACTTTAATAACTTCGTCATTTCTTAATGGATTTAAATAATTTAAAAACTAAAATGCTCGGTTAGGGTGTAGAGTGTAAGGTGTACTTTTAAAGGTCAATTATGGGTCGCAGAAAAAACATTATTCGACAAAAGTTGCTCACCATGTTGCCCTCTGTCGAATGCCATCAAAAAAGGTTGTTATATGGTATTATTATAATTTTTTTTTGCCCCTTTTGTACACCCTAACCCTAACAACGCTCCGGAAAAAATTTCACGCCAATCAGAGATTTTTTCCATAGCGCCCCCTTTTGTACACTCTGACCTCACTCTAGTCTGTTTTTAAAAGTGTTTACTGTTGGGACATAGATAATGTCCTGCGGTAACTTGTTCCACATGCTCGCGACTCTGTTATTTGTGTTTTTAACTTTTGCTTGCCCATATACTTGTATGTGCTGTGTTAGATATAAGACAGTGTGTTGTCATCCAATAATATGTAAACAATAAATAAACAACAACAGGGTCGCGAGCACATGGAACAAGTTACCACAGGATGTTATCGTTGCCCCCTCAGTGAACACTTTTAAAAACAGACTAGACGAGTTCTTCAAAGACCAGTGTTACAAGTGACAATTCAAAGACTTAAATACACCAGTTCAGATATAAGCATACCAGCAAATTGCTGCTCGACTATTATCCCTATAATAATAATATGAATGGTCTATCTTAAATCAATCCACAGAAAGAGACCGAAGCAGGTGGCCCCAGCGTTCACATACAACGGTATACCAGTGTTCGAGACGACACAGGCCAAGAGCTGGGAGGAGTATGAATGGACATGTCTGGTGAGTTTCTAACGTATCCCTTGTGAATTCTTCATCATCAGCCCGAATACTGCTGAACACAAGCCTCCCCAATAGAATTCCGTGGGCTGTCCATTGGGGGATTTGCCATAACTTGCATGCCTGGCAGTCGGATTGGTGGTCGCAGTAATGATCCTAATATACACAGAATAATGCTGCTGCCATCCCTGAGTCGCCTTGACGACACTTGGATGAAAACTAGATAATGCTGTGGTTTGAAAGGAAGTTTGTTCTCCAGCTCGAAAAGGGCGCTTTTGCTGCGTAAAAACTCGCAGCAAAATCGCGAGCGTGAGTAAAAGTGATTTGTATTTCGAACATCACCTTTTCGCGATAAACTGGGCGATGGTGATTTAACATAGGCTAATGATTGTATATTGGGCCCGATTCTGAAGGCACACATTTAAAATTTGACAGCGCTAAAATTGGTTTCGTCTGTATCTTCATAATACTGTGTGACAAGGATAGCAACAGTTTTAGTGCTGTCAAATTTTAACATCGTGCCTTCAGAATCTAGCCCATTATTTATTGAAATTTAAGTTTATAAACAGTACCGTTGCCTTTTTTGATGGAATGTTTAAAATATTTATAAATTATCTAGTATTTACTAGCAAATATTAATATCACTTACTTAAAAATATCATGTTTACTTGGCTTTATAAAAATGCCAAGTAGTGCAGTTTCAGAACGCAACATTAAAATAAAAATATTTTTCTTTTCTCACTGGTAGAGGTGAAAAGTAGTATGTTTCACACGAGAGCAAATTTTTTTGTCTCGTGCACTTATATCACTCACTGTACTCAGTAGTCTATATTTAGAATCACTGGCTACGCTCGTGATTCAATTCTAGACTCCTTCGTGATTTAAAGTCGGCACTCGCAGCAAAAAAAACTTTGCTCACTTGTTGAACAAATAACTAGCAAATTAAGCAAACACAACGATCTCTATGTACTACCAGATGGAGCGTTCCAAACAATCGCTCTGTTCCACGCAAGTAGCCACAACTCACATTCGCTTTGAAACTTGTGCAGTTACTACTCAGAACATTTAATTATTACTAAATATTGACGCTAATAATGTCAATATTTAGTAAATAATTAAATGTTCCGAGTAAAACTGCACAAGTTTCAAAGTGAATGCGAAAGAGTTGCGGCTCCTCGCGTGGAACAGAGCGATCGTTTGGAACGCTCCATCTAGTAGTACATAGAGATCGTTGTGTTTGCTTAATTTGCTAGTTATTTGTTCAACAAGTGAGCAAAGTTATTTTTTGCTGCGAGTGCCGACTTTAAATCACGAAGTAGTCTAGAATTGAATCACGAGCGTAGAGCGTACATGGAGATCGTCGAGCGAACGTAAGATATTGTCAGGAGTGCTGCGTGAGGATGTCCGACGCGGACGGCCTGCGGCGGCACGCGCGCGAGCGGCACGGCCGGTGCTTCGCCATGAAGTGCGCGGACTGCCTGCGCGTGCAGCGCTGCTACCGGATGTTCGCGGCGCACGTCGCCGGACACCGCCCGCACTTGAAGTGAGCACCCGCCTCCTGATAATCCTCCTAATATTCATCATATCAGCCCCTCGAAGTCCACTGCTGGACATAGGCCTTCCCCAATGAACGCCCCCACACCCGGTCCTCTGCCCTCCACATCCAGCCGCTGCCGGCCACCTTCTTCAGGTCGTCGGTCCACCTGGCGGCGGGGCGTCCCACCCTGCGAGTGTCGATCCGCGGTCTCCACTCCAGAACTCGTCTGCCCCAACGGCCGTCGGTGCTGCGGCATATGTGGCCCGCCCCCTGCCACTTCAGCTTGCTAATCATTTCGGCTATGTCGGTGTTCGGTTCGTTCTTCTTCGGATCTTCTCGTTACGAATCATATCCTTCAAAGAAACCCCGAGCATAGCCCTATAGGATATTCATGATCAGGTTATTTTTGTCTCCACTGCAGGAGCACAGCCCTCTCTCATCTGCCGGAGACAGACGGAGGATTTGGCCTACACTCCCCGCGCTGGCCAGACGGGGTGGGGAGGCCTGATTGATGTTTTATAATATTACAAATGAGAAAGTTTCGATATTTTGATGTTTGCTTCTCAGTCACGCTCCAGCCACTGGACGGATCGTGATGAAACTTGGGACACATGTAGGTTAGGTCCTGGAATAAGATATGGGATAGTTTTTATCCCAAAAAACATCCCATTCCTACGGGAAATCCTACTAATATTATAAACGCGAAAGTTTGTGAGTATGGATGGATGTTTGTTACTCTTTCACGTAAAAACTACTGAATGGATTTTAATGAAACTTTACAACAATATAGCTTATACATCAGAATAACACATAGGCTACAATTTATAAAGATATTGTGTGAATTGTCCAAAATATCAAGTAAGTAGGAAAAAATCTACCATCGGCGAGCTATTCTGGCGTGCGCCATAAAATTATAATTTTAATGTCATAATGTTAGTTATTTCTACGCCACGCTAATATAAGCTACTCGAAATACTAATCCTGCGCAGACGAAGTCGCGGGCACCAGCTAGTATATAATAGAGAAGAATTCTCCTTCCCTCGACAGTCTAACATGTGTTTCTCTTTGGCTCTCACTCTCATCTCAGCGCCAGTTCCACTTTTTCCCAACGATCTCTATGTACTACTAGATGGAGCGTTCCAAACAACGCACGCAAGGAGCCACAACTCTTTCACATTCACAATGAAACTTGTGCAGTTATTACTCAGAATATTTAATTATTTACTAAATATTGACATTATTTAACCGTAGCGTCAATATTTAGTAATAATTAAATGTTCTGCGTAGTAACTGCACAAGTTTCATTGTGAATGTGAAAGAGTTGTGGCTCCTTGCGTGGAACAGAGCGATTGTTTGGAACGCTCCATCTAGTAGTACATAGAGATCGTTGCTTTTTCCTAGTGTGCTAAGACAGACATACTTTGCACATTTTCATTCACTTATGTTGTACGGCATTATTCTTTGGGGAAACTCTACAGAGTCGAACCGAGTTTTTATTCTTCAAAAAAGAGCACTACGTATAATGTGTGGAGTAAATCCAAAACAAACGTGCAGGGGACTTTTCAAAAATCAAAACATAATGTCTATGTACTCGTTATATTTATTCGAAGTTATAATGTATGTTAGGCGAAATATGACCAGTTTCGGTCGACGTATAGGCGGAGGGCACGAACTTCGTAACGAAGGTCGATTAAAGACAGTAACGCGCCGCACTGCACTTGCCACCAAAAACCCCCGCGTCATCGGCCCCACGTACTACGAGCACCTGCCCGCAGATCTACGTAACGAGACCAATGACGAAACGTTTAGTCGACGACTGAAAAACCTTTTGTTGGAAAATGAATATTATTCCATTAATGAATTTTCTAAAAAATGAAATTGGTGGGCCAAAATGTGAGTGACGAAGGATGCGACTGAGGCTGCAGCAGACGAAAGGAAAATAAAAATCACCGTTCCCTCTGACGTTTAATTTAATTTGTGATATCTTAATACCAAGTGTATTTTTAAATTTTTATTTTAATATTATATACTGACATAGATAGTATGTTATATACTATGACATTATTTGAATTGTTGACACTGTAATTTATACATTATTTTATTTTATGACGATCCCTTTTACCATATTAGAATGACATGTAAAATTGAATTTTTAAGATGTAAAAGTGAAATAAATAAATCTAATCTAATCTAGTTTTTTCTTAGGTCCCTTCTCGAACAAAAAAAATCGTTCCTATAGTACAATTTTGAAATCTGATAGTTGCATAGAATTATCTCAAAAGTTAACTTGCATCGTAAGCTTCCCCAATATAATGCCACTTTTAGTGGGATGTCCATTGGGGCATTTGCCATAATCCCCACGCTTGGCAGGCGGATTACTGCTGGCAGCAATGATCTTAATATACACGCGTACCCTGGTGCAACCACTTTATTTACAGTTATGATATTAGTGTTTTCCAAGTATGAAAAAAAAAATGATCAAAAAAAATATATGTCTCTTCTTAACTATGTTTTGACGCGTCCATTTTCTTTTCAGGAACTACTGCCAGTATTGCAACCGATACATCGACAACTTGTCAGATATGACAGATCATATCAGCGATCATATGAACGGGCCCCAGAGACCCTGTGATGGCTGCGGCCAGATATTCGATAACAACACCCTGCTACTGCAGCATATGAAGCAGTATGATCCTCCGAGGCGAAAAGGGACTCTGACTACAGAGGATTTGACTTGCGATGTGTGTTTGAAGCTGTTCAAGAACATGGGCCGGCTGCGGACCCATAGGAAGACTCATGACAATAACAGGCAGCGCGACCATATCTGCGACAGTTGTGGCAAAGCGTTCTATAGTGTTCACGTTCTACAGGCTCATGTGAAAACCCACAGCGAAGTGAAGACAGAAGTCTGCCAGCTCTGCAAGAAGGAGTTTGGGACGATACAGAAACTCAAAGCCCACGTTCTGACCCATTCCGAGCTCAAGCTGTTTACTTGTGACGAATGTGGTAAAAGTTTCAGAACTAAGGAGCGTTTGAAGTCTCACGTGATAAATCATACGGACATCAAGAAGTTTAAATGTCTAGTGTGCGAGAAGGAGTTCAAGTTCAAAACCAATATGAAGTCCCACATGAACCTGCATACCGGAGACAGACCGTATTCCTGCAAACACTGTGAGAGGACGTTCTCTAACTGGGCCAACTGCGATAAACATATGAGAAGAAAGCATGGTGTCACCTTAGCAAAGACCAAGCTGACGTCTCAAGGGAGGATTGAGATCAACAAGGAGACCGGAAAGGCGAAAAAGTTAGCCAGTGACAAGAAAGCCAAGGAATGGATGACTCAGGTGATGAAGCCTTCTAAGCGGGGGAAGAAAACTAGTAAATAGTCGAGCGTCAGAGGACGTGGGCTCGATTCCCACCGGGGCAGACAACTTTGTACAATTTGACACCAAATTACTGTACAGTCTGGATGTTATGTAGATATATTCAATTCTGTGGCTACCCCCAACACCACTAGACCCGGTACTGAGAAACCAGGTAGCCTCCCGGGGGCGAGTACCTGAAGAGGGACAGTTGGAGCTCCCAGGCCAGTTAAACTTACTAATATCAACATCAGCGGAAATACGTCCACTGCTGAACACAAGCCTCCCCAATAGAATGACACTTGGTGGGCTGTCCCTTGGGGAATTTGCCATAATCACCACGCTTGGCAGGCAGATCGCAGTAATGATCTTAATATACACAGAATAATGCTGCTGCCGTCCCTGGTGCAGTCCCCGAGTCGCCTTGACGACACACACGGGAAGATTGGCCCTATTCTAAGCCGGGAACCACACAGCAATATACACTAGATAATGCTGTGGTTTGAAAGGAATTTAAAAAATGCACACGCCTATTAAAAGTAAGGAAAGTCAGATGCAGATTCTAGTTTTAGACTGAACTGCTTCAGTTTCTTGGGAAAGGTCTCCTATCGCAATCGATTTAGACTTCAGATTTTATACAGATACAAGAAAAGACTAATGGATCACCCCAAAGCCTAATTTAATGGCTGAAAAGAAGGAACCTCGCGGGCTAAAAAAAAAGATACCACAAGAGAACGCTACTAAAGATTTAACGTAGAACTCTAGTTAGCTAGTGGGATACGTCAATGGACGTATGCCGAGCAAGACTTAACTCAATACCAAACATACCTAAATAAACAAACAAACGTGCCTGCGTCACCAAGACCCTCACCTATCCCAAATCCAACACCAAATTCTTTTTCAATTCCTTCACTGTCCGAGCGGCGCAGATGTGGAATAAACTGCCGACGGTCATTCGAGATAGTACGTCGGTGACATCCTTTAAAACTAAACTAAAAGAGCACTATCTGTCTCACTCAGTATAATATGGTATGTATGTATTTATGTAAGTATGTTTATTATAGTTATTATTATTTACTATATGTATATATATAGTTCAGGTATTTAGTTATTATGTAGTTTATTATGCACTTATTTTGCCCCCCTCTCTCTTACTGCCTTGTCTCACACCCTGTAGGGTTGGCTGGAAGAGATCTCTTTTAGAGATAAGCTCACCTTTGTACACACCATTTATTACTGTATTTAGTTTTAAGTTGTGCAATAAAGAATATATAAAACATTTTACTGAATGTCCTCAAAGGGTGACAGAACGTAAAAAAACCCGAAGCAAAAAAAAAAAGATTTTATATATACATATTACTAAACTAGGATTTTCTCCTATGTGATGGGATTTAGGAGTAATTTACTAATATAACATCCAGACCGGGGCCACGTGTGTACTAATTGTACAAAGTTGTCCCGTCCCTGGTGGGAATCGAACCCCCGACCCTGAGTGTTTATATTATAAGAGTCGCACATTAGTTTTAAATTTAAGAAATGAAATATACCTGTTGAGTTATATAAATTATTCCATATTATATGTATATTAAACATAATTATTAAACGTCTGTCTGCTTCAACGATCTCTATGTACTACTAGATGGAGCGTTCCAAACAATCTCTCTGTTCCACGCAAGTAGCCACAACTCTTTCACATTCACAATGAAACTTGTGCAGTTACTACGCAGAACATTTAATTATTACTAAATATTGACGCTACGGTTAAATAATGTCAATATTTAGTAAATAATTTATTGTTCTGAATAGTAACTGCATAAGTTTCAAAGTGAATGTGAAAGAGTTGTGGCTACTTGCGTGGAACAGAGCGATTGTTTGGAACGCTGCATCTGATCGCTGCAACATAGAGATCGTTGGTCTGCTTATATAAATTAGTCGAGATCTGCTGGTTATGACGAAAGGTATTTCCATGTGACCCTTGGATGTTTGTTACACAATCACGCTTCAACCACTGGACGGATCTTGATGAAACTTGGCACACATATAGGTTAGGTCCTGGAATGGGACATAGGATAGTTTTTATCCAGAAAAAACGTCCCATTCCTACGGGAAACATAATAGTTTGTGATGTTAAGTTGTCCACACGGACGAAGTCGCGGGCCACAGCTAGTATTTTATAAAACTAATGTACCTACCTTAGTTATATGTCTGTATATGCTATAATCTGTAAAAGTGGATAACTTATGGTTGCAAACTCGTCATCTACAGAAAAACCTCAATGTTGGTTTAGTTAGAAGACTAGAGATTTAAGATTTATTTATTTATATTTCCCATACATGATAATTTGTGATGTTAAGTTGTCCACGCGGACGACGTCGCGGGCAACAGCTAGTTGTCAATATGACAAGTTGTAAAATTTGTTATTTTTTTTTCAAATATTGGTAAATGCTGATAACGGAAACGACAAAAATTGACGACCTCCGTGGCGGAACGGGTAACTCTCGGACTGCCACGCCGGAGGTTGCGGGTTCGAATCCCGCTAGGGGCAAATGTTCGTATGATGAATATGAATGTTTGTACCCAAGTCTTGGATGTTTATATATTTATTTAAGTATGTGTATCCGTTATCTAGTAACCATAGCACAGGCTCTGCCTAGTTTGGGACTGGATAATTGGTGTGAATGTCTGAGATATTTATGGGATAACGTTATATGGGGCAGAAATTAAACGGTTAGTATTGCTCTTAAAGTATCCCTAGGAGCAATTTCAATTTATTACTACTAGTACTTAGGGAACGTACCCAAACTACGTGACCCGTCTAGGGGGGGGAGGGTCTTCAAAATACCACGCTTGGTCACAAGGGGGGTGGGAGGTGTTAGGTTTTCGTCACGTAGTCAATATCCTCTAGGGAACTTTCGCGCTTTTTCGGGCTATATTCAAATATGACGCGCAGTTTTGAGCGCTTTTTAAACTCAGGTGGCAACACGGACATCAGCTGATTGAAAACCGACAGGTTTTTCTTCTTGATAATATGAGCAAAGATAAATATGAAATTTTTTTTTCTTTTCACATTCTGTTTGCGAAAATTGGTTTAAAAACATATTTATGCACTACTCGTTAAAACTAGAGGGGGAGGGGGGTCTTCGCATATACTACGGGTGGTAACCGAGGGGGGGGGGGGGGGGGGGTTAAAAAAAAAATTGTCACGTAGTTTGGGTACGTTCCTTTATCCCCCTTCCATCACCGGACTACCAGGTGTGGTGAGGGACTTCATCCTTATGTAGTAGACACACCACGCTCTCGCACGAAGCGTTTTGCTTCCTCTTTCCTAATGCGAACTGCTAAGTAATGGAACTGCCTACCAGCTTGGGTGTTTTCGGACAAGTATAATTTGGATCTTTTTAAAGGAAGAGTGAATAGGCATCTTCTGGGTAAGCGCGCTCCACCGTAGGCCTCATCAAGTGAGATTAAGGTCAAGCGCAAACCCATCAACAGTAAAAAAATTAGTACAATCCAGCATGCTTTATAATGTAGTAGAAATACATGGATATAAATAAATAAATATCTCAGACATTCACACCAATTATCCAGTCCCAAACTAGGCAGAGCCTGTGCTATGGTTACTAGATAACGGATAGACATACTTAAATAAATATATAAACATCCAAGACTTGGTTACAAACATTCATATTCATCATACGAACATTTGCCCCTAGCGGGATTCGAACCCGCAACCTCCGGCGTGGCAGTCCGAGAACTACCCGTTCCGCCACGGAGGTCGTCAATATAATAATATGTATTGCTCCTAGGGAAAATATTTTAGGAGCAATAGATGGATTAACTTAAATTAAATTATCCGTTCATACACACTATTAATTAACTTATTTGTTCAGTTAAGTATTAGATAATTGTTGTTGTTGACAGGCAAAGGCTATTGACTTTTGTTATATAATAATTAGTAGTTATATGTTAAAATTTATTTACATCTGGTATTTTGTATATACGAATTGGTTATTTATATTGTATCAAGGGATCGGAAATGTTGAATTATAAATTTAAGAAAGTATGTAATAGGTGTTTGTCAAATTGTTCTCAGATAATCACAGTATGGTGTTTTATTATACATTACTAGTTATTTATATTATAAAAAAAAATTACCCATGTCCCCATAAAATAATCTGCCACAGCCAACAATCTCTATATACTACTAGATGGAGCGTTCCAAACAATCGCTCTGTTCCACGCAAGTAGCCACAACTCTTTCACAGTCACAATGAAACTTGTGCAGTTACTACTCAGAACATTTAATTATTACTAAATATTGACGCTACGGTTAAATAATGTAAATATTTAGTAAATAATTAAATGTACTGCGTAGTAACTGCACGGCTACTTGCGTGGAACAGAGCGATTGTTTGGAACGCTCCATCTAGTAGTACATAGAGATCGTTGGCCACAGCAGTTTTACATGGTACTGTTTGAATAAAATTTTCTCATATACAACTTTGAGAAATACACAAGTAAATACAGCTTGTTTTAGCTTTTCCCACAGTGAAGGTTGGCTGGAAGAGATCTCTTATAGAGTTAAACCCACCTGTTTACACTTTTATGTTATGCCCTTTTTTTTTTGTAAAATTTATGTGCAATAAAGGATATAATAACACGTATAGGAGAGTTTACAAGTTGAGTTGTACAAAGTTGTCTGTCCTGGTGGGAATCGAACCCACGGCCTCTGGCGGTCGAGTCTGAGCCATAATTACAACTTAAGCTCAAAATGAATATTCATCTAATGAAATTTCCATGAAATCATTGTTTTTTGAAGGCCATGCATTCTATTCACTAAATGATTTCATGGAAATGTCACTAGATGAATATTCATTTTCTGATAGCTGAGCTTAAGTTGTAATTAAAATTATTTAAATTATTTTGTAACTAAAATTTACATTAAAATAACATTGTACTGTGACCTGCCCAATGCTACGTACTCAGTTGCAGGGGTGAATAAATTGATTTGATTTAAACATATAATACTGGTCAATATATTTAGGGGCAAATGGGAATATTCTCAAAAGTGGGAAGGAATGCAATGCACTTCACAGAAAGGAAACCTATTTAATAAAAGTATATGCTTAAAATATATTTGGTTTAATAAATTATATGTTTTTTTTTCACAATATTGATTTTCTCAATTCTACAGTACTATAGTAGTCATCATCAGGTTATTTTTGTCTCCACTGCAGGAGCACAACCCTCTCTCATCTGCCGGAGACAGACGGAGGATTTGGCCGACACTCCCCGCGCTGGCCAGACGGGTTGGGGAGGCCTGATTGATGTTTTATAATGTATTCCCTCAGTCGCCTTGTACGACATCCACGGTAAGAGTTGGAGTGGTCCTATTCTACTCTACCGGAAACCACACGGCATTTAAGTAGTACCTATCTAAAATATTTGATTGACTTGCGCATCATTTTGCAAGACTTTAATAAGTCTCTTTTTTGTTGTTGTTGGTTCTATTTACTCCATATAGAAGAAGACAAAGGTAACTGAGATCATACAGACTGGTTTAATAATTTGTTTTTAATTTTCATAATAGTTGTTACAAGCTTTTACCTCGCTCCCATCCGCCACTCCATTCTGTTGCAGCACAATTGAAAATGACGTCACAGCTTGCTTCTACCATCATTTCCATCACGACAGACCATCAGTCAAGAATCCATTCTGCCATACTATAAAAATTCTTGTTCTTAATTTTTCATCAATATCAGCTTTTTTTACCCCTTTTCCGAGGCACCATGATCTTCTCAGTCCATTCCTTTATATCTCCATCTATGTCCTTAATCTTTTTCAATCTACAATTCTTTGTTATTGGCACCTTTCCTCTCGGGGTTAGTTTTGTTTTAGCCATGGTAACCCCGTGTTTCCTCTTCATATGCTTATCGCAGTTGGACCAGCATGAGAAATCCATCCGACACACATCACAAATGTACGGTCTTGCACCAGTATGGGTAGATTCGTGGTTCTTCAGTACATTTTTGAATCGGAATCTCTTATCGCAGTACTGACATCCGTAAGGCAATGTATCTGAATGCGTGATCATATGCCCTTTGAGTTGCTCTTTAAGTCTGAAACACTTCTGACACTCAGCGCATTGGAAAGGCTTCTCTCCATAATGACTGTTAATATGCTTCTTGAGTCGAGTTATAGTCAAAAACGATTTCTTGCAGATTTTGCAGATTTGAGGCTCCAGGTTTTCGTGTATGAGATGGTGGGCGGTTAAAGCGCCCTTTGTGTAAAAGGATTTGCCACAGCGATCGCAGAAGAAGTCTCTTCGTCGATCCGTGTGCAATTTCTCGTGAGCACGGAGGTTGTTGATGCATTTTGCCACCTTGTGACACACTCGGCAAGTCAAATCGTGGACTGTGAACGGTCCATGCTTCCTGGGTGTCTTTTTACGTTTAGGTGGGTCGTATACGGCTTTGTGGACTTCCAGTTCGGCGGTTTCTTTAAATAATTCGCCGCAGGAATCGCATTGAGGGACGCTGTGGTTTTCTTTTATGTGGATGATGTTCTGATCGGGAGTGGACAGTCTGCAGTTACAGTATTGGCAGTAGAATCTGCCAAAAAAAGATATATATTAATATTATGCTTGCTTACTATATAAGGGCAAATTAAATGGTTTAACAACAGGCTGTTTCAAGACTGAAAAAAAACATTTTCAGACATGTTATAGGGACAAATATAACATCAAGACTGGAACCAACTTGTCTGTCCCCAGTGGGATCGAATCCACGACCTCTGCCGCTTGAGTCTAATGCAATGACAAAGCCACTAGGCTAACAAGGTGGATATTATAGACTATAGACAAAAATATGTTTGCTTTTATATATATTTTAGTCAAAACTCAAAATTCCACGTTCACAGATGAAGGACCACCTAAGACTAAGAAACTAACAAGGGAACCTCACGAGGTCTCACTCTTCTTACTGTTTTTTTAGTACAGATACAGATGTCGTTTTGGAAAATTAATTTTGGCAGAAAAATGCCTTGAAGTTCATCTAGTTTTTATGAAACTTACAACAGATGTTGCTTTGGTAAATGGATTCATTTTGAGATTCATAATAGTTGTGTGAAATCTACTAAAAGTGCCCCTCTATGCTTTAAAAGTTTTTGGATTTATGTTGCTTAAATCCAAAAACTTTTAGAGTATAGTGGGGAATGTTTAGTTGACCTAAAGAAATTGTTATTGTACCTTGCTACATCCCTTTTGGTAAATTTATCTTGAAATCTGCGACATTAGATTGCGCAGTGTCGATGTATCGTCTCTGCCTACCCCTATATGGGCCACAAGGTTCGGGCACTATGTATGTATGTATATTAAAATCACTAAATGTTCCACCTATGTAAATAACATTTAATTCATGGCAAAAATATACAAATTAACATCAACATCAAACTGAGTATTTTTAAAGTAAATCAATTTATCACCTTGAAACACCAATTTGATAACAAATCAATACTCACTTTAAACTAGACCTATGTTCCCTGACGTGATCAACAAACGCTCCAAAACTATAAATACTGTCTTGACAATCCACACATTTCATCCCAAAACATTTACTGTGAACATCTTTTAAGTGAGTCCTTAGCAAGTACAGATCTGATACTTTAGTCTTGCAGTACTGGCATATCCATGGATAGTCATACCACGATTCTATATTCACTTTGGAATCTAGTAATTCAACTCCGTAAGACAGCAGTTCTTTAATGGATATTTTATCTTTGGACTTCTTTCTCTTCTTGGATGGTTGGTATCTCTTTAAGTGGCGCTGGAGAGCCGATTTGTTTGTGAATTGTTCTCCGCATGCTGAGCAGTTAGGTTGCGATGTGTGGATGGAGGAGTGTGTTGTGTCTTCCAGTTTCATGTTGCAGTGAGGGCAGTAGTGTCTGAAAGGCACACAAATTATGAGTGACTTTTGCTTGGTCAATAAAAGCATATTTATTAAGAATTCTCTACACAAATGTAATTATCTGTGAACAGGCCCACAGCACCAAATTATCTAAGACCAGACATTTTCAAATATATCTGCTCATGAATTAGCTCAGATGTGTTGGTTTTACACATTGTTTAGTCAGTAATTCAGACTTACTTCAACAGCCTAAATATGTCCACCGCTGAACACAAACCTCCCTAATAGAATGATACTTGTGGCTTGTTCATTAGGGATTTGCCATAATTACCATACTTGGTTGCCGCATGATTTCCGGTAGAGTAGAATAGGACCACTTCAACTCTTCCCGTGGATGTGGTACAAGGCGACTAAGGGAATACATTATAAAATGTCAATCAGGCCTCCCCAACCCGTCTGGCCAGTGCGGGGAGTGTAGGCCAAATCCTCCGTCTGTCTCCGGCAGATGAGAGAGGGTTGTGCTCCTGCAGTGGAGACAAAAATAACCTGATGATGATGACCATACATGGCAGGCGGATTGGTGATCGCAGTAATGACCTTAATATGTACACGAGAATGCTGCCTGCTTATTTGCCTTGACGACACCCACAAAAGATTGGGGGTGGCCCTATTCTAAGCCATGAACCACACAGCATTAAGAGTTTCTGTATCTAAAAATTGCCGTGTGGTTTCCGGTAGAGTAGAAAAGGACCACTCCAACTCTTCCGGTGGATGTCGTACAAGGCGACTAAGGGAATACATTATAAAACATCAATCAGGCCTCCCCAACCCGTCTGGCCAGTGCGGGGAGTGTAGGCCAAATCCTCTGTCTGTCTCCGGCAGATGAGAGAGGGTTGTGCTCCTGCAGTGGAGACAAAAATAACCTGATGATGATGATGCTGATGTATCTAAAAATGCTCAAACTTACCTCAAACTCTCTATATGTCCTCTAACATGATCCACAAACTCATTAAATGCATCAATATTAGTATCACAGTTGGAACAATGAAAACAGTTACATATCCCATGAGTTTCCTTACTATGATCTCTGAGCAACTTGACGTTATCAAATTTTGCATTACACTGTGCACAAATCCATGGGTACACTTTCCAGGATGCGTCAGCCTTGATATCTTCAGGTACTGGGGTGGTAAGTGCAGAATGATTTTGATTTTCTGCACTAATAAAATCTACAAACATATTATTTTCACATTTGTCTAATAAATCACTTATTTCAGAGTCTACTGTGCTTAGTTCCTCTTTAATATTTGAACTAGCGCCTTCGTGACTATGTGTCGAAGCCCCTTCATCACTTGCTTCATGTTTCAAACTGCTTGTAATCAAGTTTGTAAGCACTGCTTGAGATATTTTTATTTTGGTGAAAAACTCATAAGAAACGTTGAAAGAATGATAACACATGCTACATATAGTCTGAGGAAGGTTCTCTATAGAGAAATCTATCCAAGTTATATTGAAAAATGAAAGTTTTTCGACAATTTCATTTCGAAAATCCAATTGTGTTTTCAAGTAGGTTATATCTGCCGAAGGCTTCTGTTCGGCGCAAAATCTACAATATACCAAAAAGGAGGCACTCATTTTGTTTTTATTTAAAGTTATATCATAGAATACTTAATAATATGGTTATATATTGGCAGAAAGCTTTAAATGTTTTCGAAAATTTACGAAATAGATTTTTTTTTGTTTGTTTTAAGACATTAGCAATAATGCCATCAGTCTAATCATGATATCTTTTTATTTTCTGTTAACTATTAGTTTCAGAGTGCCTCAGACCAACGCTGGTACTGATATAGGTAGCAGACTTCCCTTACTAACGTTGATAGTAAGCTTTAGTAAGGTTTGAGGTTAGGAAGTTCACTGGTTTAAAAAGATCAGCTTAGTCACGTTTATTTATGATTCCTTTATAGTATAGACACGCACAGACATTTGTTGCATTATATACTATCACCATTAAACACCAAAACCAGAAGAATACATTATTTTGGAAAAAACAAATACACAACAAACTGTTCTCCAAAAAACGCGGGAACAACCCCTATATATACGAAATAGAAGTTAAATTCCATAGCACAATATTGACAATAACAGTCTTTTAAATGTTTATACGGCTTTGGAAGGTAAGTCCTTTTGAGCCCGATTGTGACAGGCCTAGTGTTGCCACATACAGCGCGGCAATCAGACTACGAGTTCCTTATCAAAAATCTGTATGTCTTTTTTAATAAAATCTGTATAATGGTGGTTACTTTCTTTACTATGAAATAATAAAACAAGGTGTTTTATCAACGTACATTGATCTGTGAACTTAAACCCGAATGTGAATAATAATAAAAACTGAATTATAAAAACTGTATGCTTTCTTTTTATCTCAGTTTTTTTTATATATTTTAGATAGGTAATCCCCTGTAGTTTATATTTAGAGCGACGCGACGACGACGAGGACATTTGTAGTTCGGAGTTGCAACATGTAACGCATCTCCTTGACAGTTCCGCGCTATGTTCCTAGCAGCTAGAATTTTTTGATTAAATTTTAATTGAAATTAAATAAAACAACATATTATTTGCCTTCATTGTCTAAAATCTGTACAAAAAAGAAGGAAAATCTGTCATCTACACCACAGGTGTAGATACTGGCAATTATTTTTCATATCAGTCATGAGAGTGACACAAAAAGATTGATCGGTTACTATTAACCTAGTAATAGGTATATCTTTGCTATTACCAAATCCAAAAATGTACAACACTATTATCAAGTTAACAATGAGAATGTTAGTACCTAAATAAAAATTGTACTTTCGGAAACAAAGATATTTAGGTACATTTCTTTGTACGTAAAGATTAAAATAAAACGCCATAAAATGACACATATTTTTATTTCCATTTCAACTACTTCTATAAAGTTAGTAACTAAACGACACAATAACATGAAAAGAAACGCTAACTGTATAAATTATATCACAGGGTTATTTGGGAATACATCGATATAGCCAAAAAGATTAATTGTATTTACAGATATTTCATTGCTAAAACACGTAGCTATTCGGACATAAATTCATTTCGTCCCATTTGGTAACCAAATTTCGTACTGGCTACAAAATAGGAAATGTAATTTCCCTGTTCGAAACCAGTTACCAAATGTGTCTCCGTCTATTTTGTATGATTAATTGATTAAATATGACACATTTTTAATATAACATCTAGAAGTAATACATACCTACATTAATAATGTTTAAAACTATAGGTTATTATTATCTTTGCCTGGTGATGGTACTGGATAGTGCCATATAGGTTATCCCTTGGCATGTGGACCGGTGTCCTCAAAAAGGACCAAAATTTCACGGATGAGGAATGCAGGGCCGATTGTGGTGACACCATTGAGAAATGCACGTGCATCACTGGATGTTTATAGACTAATAAATGTCGCCTCAAATGACCTCTATAATTAGGAGGGGTGAAGCGGGAGGAGGTTTCAAAGTAACATTATTTGAGGTCATCTTAATATTAGCATGTACAATAATAAATAATTTTATCTTATAAAGTATTGTTTTCATTTACTCAAAATACGGTTTCAATAATTTTCAGTTACCTTTGAATTGGATAGAACAGCCGACAAAATATAATAATATTTACTGATAACTATAAAATATATATTACACTTTATCGTAACTTTCCGTCTGGTGAGTTGAGGCAAATGTACGCCAAGCTTAATAAAATAAACCACGTTTAGTAACTATACTAGTAACGGTATACTAAGTAGCCATAAATATTTACTAATAAATGTTCAATAAACACACCTTTACATGATGATGTACTAATAAACGCAATTTATGTTTATCGATTATGTGTAGTTATAATTATAAATAACATATATTAACACTGATCCCATATTCTATTACATATTTACTTCTAACTAGAATACTAACAGGGCGTGGAAATAAAATATGTAGTGAATACAAAACTAATGTTTGGTCCTTCAAGCCGGATTTCAGATCACGACATGGTCCTTCGAATCGAAAAGTAAAAAAATTTCAAACGTTGAATTTTTATGTGAAATTACTTTAACTGGATGTTATTTGATTTTTTAAAATAAGTAGTGGTCATGTCAATCTCAAATAGATTATTTTAGCAAGCCTAGTAACGTCGTTTTTTTCTTTGTCGTTTAATATTGGAATTCAAAATACATATGTATTTAAAAACCGAATGTTCCAGACTATTTTCACATATACAATTTTCATTTGCGACATAATACTATATCATACAACCACAACAGTGAATTATTTTGTATAATTGATGATGGTATGGTGCTATACAGATATTAATATATTAATGTTATATTATTTAACAGTTCTAACATATACATATTATAGACAGTAGCATCGTATAACAAAGCTTTAAGTACTGAAGTGGGCTTGATACCAAGGAATCAGGCGGGGGTGGAATTCCCCCTCAGTCGAGGGGTCCCCCCCCTCCGAGTTTGACAGGCATTATTTGAAACTAGTATAATAAATGTATGTATACAGTGGGTCATACCATACGATAAAGTCTCTGACATTTGCACAATCTAAAATAAACCTTCATATGTAACATTAAGGTTAATTTTAGATTCCGCAAAGTTGATAGATGGTGTAAGTTCCAACGAGATATTTTTGGTTAGAAAGCGTGATTTCTCGGCACTGCAGTCCGATCCTGCACACGATTGTCGTCCTTAAAGTGACTTACTACTTCTTAGGCCGATTACACACATAATGGATTACTTTTCCTTTCCGAGTATATTTACGTACTTTATTTTAATTATAAGCTAGTTTGAAATATATTTTTAAACGAATATACTGTTTAAATAAGCATAAACATTCGTATTTTATTAAATAAATTGTGCGTTCATTTTCAAATCATGTACATAAAGCGCTAAAAATATTGTACATAAAATATTGGTTTAAAAATATTAATATTTTCTTAATACTTAAGGCTTGTAGCGGTCGGTGTAGTTCTTTATGCAATTAAGATTTACTTATCTGTGGAGTTAGATTTTTTTCTTCGATTAATTTATTCTTTATAGGAGATGGAAAAGGTATCCGAGACCACGCAGACTTGTCTACAGTGATTTTATCGGCAGTTTCTTGTTACAGCCACAGTCGGTAATCCCTTATTAACATTGTAAGTTGATAGTAAGCTTTAGTAAGATTTGAGGTTGGGAAGTTATCTGCTTTAAGAATGTCAGTCTACTTACATTTATTTATGTTTCTTTCACAATGTATACCGCACTATTAAACACCGAAGCCTGAAGAATACATAGTTTAGGAAAAATAAATAAATATCTATATCTATAGAGAAAGTTGGTTTCTCTAATAAACGCGGGAACTACCCTCGTAATAGTAAATATTTATTTATTTATTATTTACATAACATTTATAATATGCAAGTTATACAGATAAGAAAATGCATTCATTTTGATTGCCTATACTTAGAATTGATGATAATTTGAGGTTACTTTATTACAATTATGAAGAATAATTTTAATTTCTTAACTAAATACTAAATATTATATAACAAGTGCACATCAATTACATGAATTTAACTTATTTTAAAATATATTGCAAAACAGTAGTATGTCACTGTTCCGAAATATATTTATTCTTATATTTAAATGCGGGTCATTAGCATCAACACCGAGAAGAGATAACTTGAATAAGATATACACTTTATTGCATAAACAAATAGAGTTACAAGTTTTAAAAGTTATAAATTGTACAATTTAGTATAATAGTTACTTATCTCACTTATTAGTAATTACTAATTTACAAATACCTAAGTTTTATTGAAGACTTGTATAAATGTAATAATATGCTTATATACAATACTAGAATACTTAACTAATGGAAGACTCTCGTGATATTGTTTGTTGTGATTATTCTTGGTTGTCTTATACTACACTTACAGGATGTTGAAACTGGTATCAACGGGTGACGATAAATATCGGATAGTTAAACAAAATTGTACTTCGATTTTTGATAGACGTATACATTATTTCACATATACGTCTATGCCTACCCCTCTGGGACCAAGGCATCAGCATTATGTGATGTAGTATATATATACACTTGTCTTATCTGAAACTAGGATAGTCTCTTGTAGTAAGGGAATTAGAATTAGACTAGGGACATTCACAAATATAACATCCAGAGTTGTACAAAGTGTTCTCTTGTGGGAATCGAACCAGGTGCGAAGCTTGATGACAAGCCACTAGGTCGACGAGGAATCTCGTCGTTCAGTAGATATGCGACTTCTTAGATTTGATACCAGTTTTAATCACCTGTATTCATTCACACTTAGATACATACATTTTAAATTACACATACAAATAAAAAGTTTTAATTGAATACATTAATCTAGGAATACACAACGATCTCTATGTACTACCAGATGGAGCGTTCCAAACAATCGCTCTGTTCCACGCAAGTAGCCACAACTCTTTCACATTCACTTTGAAACTTGTGCAGTTACTACTCAGAACATTTAATTATTTACTAAATATTGACATTATTTAACCGTAGCGTCAATATTTAGTAATAATTAAATGTTCTGCGTAGTAACTGCACAAGTTTCATTGTGAATGTGAAAGAGTTGTGGCTACTTGCGTGGAACAGAGCGATTGTTTGGAACGCTCCATCTAGTAGTACATAGAGATCGTTGATTATAACAGTCATAACGTAATAAATGTGACAGTTTAAGTTATAAAAATGATGCCACGGTCACATGTACTGAGACTAATTATGGGACGTGATCTAAATTTAATTGGAAAAAGGATTACCTACCGGTACATGAAAAAAATATTATAAGTTATTGCAACCAACAGTGGACATTTAAAAATTATTTGCAGATTACACCTAAAAATGATAAGACAAACGATAAGACAAAAAAAACTGGCTTATTCTAATAATCCCTTGCGAAGGGGATTTTTGGACTTTGTGTTCAGAAATCCCCTGACGGTGCGCGGGAACGCAAAGGGGATTTCTGGAATTTTGTCCAGAAATCCCCTTATCTATTTATTTTAATTTTTTTCACAGTCTTTGATTTTTATAGAACAATTTTCACCAGTGTGGACACAAAATCCTTCATATGTTTACAGTAATAAACAGAATATTGCGTTGATTAAAATACGACAGATATTTTAGCTACGGTGATGATATACTTCGATGATAATACAAAAACTGGCAACTTATATGTTTTTTCGGAACAAAGCGTCTTACGTCCGGAATAACTCGAGATCGCAATAACAAACACATTATCAACGGGTTTCAGATGGTTGATGATACTGAAAACTCCTCGTGATCTCATAGGCTTTGGCATTGAACTATAGCTAGGTAAGACCACGAAGTATAAAGCAGTTTTCCAAATGATTTTATTGTCTTTAACCGTGACCAATAACCAAGTTTTCCTAATGTTAAGAAAATGACGTTAGACGTGAATATTTAATATTTAAATAGGTACCTACATACCTATACTTATAATTTACATTAAAATGATAAACAGTTTATATTCGTCTCTGAGACTTTGCATACGTACATAATCTTAAATAAGTTAACTTTAAGATTTTATTCGTTCGTGAAAACTCGACTAATAACGATAGGTAAGTCAATGTTTCTGTCCCCTTGAACCTTATTAGCACGTAAATTAGATTGCAAAATCGCTTGGACTATAGAATTAAGGTACCGGCACATTTACCTCACATGGGGTAAATGTGTTTCTAGTCATGGGGATTTAATATGTTTGTGAATTTATGACATTATTTATTAATTATTATCTGTTACCTATGTGACATTAATTGTTAAAAACATTTTTGACTTGTAATTTTGTTACCAATAAATATGATTATGATTAATCGACCCCACTCGCGTTGCGTCGCGTCGCGTCGCGTCGCGTCGCGTCGTAATTAATAAAATAGGTTTAATTGTTCAATATTATTCTGCAAATTTGTGTCTGTAGAACTTATTTATTTATTAGAGAATAACTATTAAAATGTTATTTTTTTTATATATTTTAATCAACGCAAGATTTTGTTTATTACTTACTATAAACTTATGGCATATAGTGTCCACACAGGTGAAAATATTTCCGTAAAAGAATATACCTAATTGGTTGTTTTATTTGATTTTAATATGATAACAATATTTTAATTATTCCGAGGTTTGTTTTATTAATGTAGGTAATTATATGAGAGATTTTATGTATCCTACACATGAAATATTTTTTTGATTTATCAGTAATAATTATCACTCCTAACACAGTATTTTTTACTGACGTTCGACTGTCATTCGTTCTCCTCTATTTGTTTATGAAAATTAGAGATGACCAAAAACCAACGAATAAGTAAATGATTGATCACTCTGCTGAAATGAATGTAAAACTGCAGTAAATTGAACGAAATGAACTAAAATTGTGTACAGTTATTATTAAGTAGGTTTTTTTTACTAGTAAGTGAATTTACTATAGTTTTAGGACCTATGCCCGTCAGATTTTTTTTTAAATATTTTTTTAACTTTAAAATTCACTAACTCACCGCATCTCTTCCCCCCGAAGCCCTTAACTACCCCACTGTACGTATATTGATAGTTGTTCTATCAAAATATATTCTCTATTCCTACTTATTGCATTACGCGCGCACTTAATGACACCAAAACACTAGGAGTGTCACTTATACATTTAAAAATAGAATATGTCACTTTTAAAAACAGACTATAGACAAGTTTTTCAAAAACCAGTGTTACAAGTGACTTAAATACACCAGTTCAGATATAGGCATACCAGCAAATTGCTGCTCGCCTATTATCCCTATAATAATAATAATATATTTTGTGTGTGGAAGATTAAATTAGATTATTAAATTAGATTTCATAATATTTACATATACATATACACAGACTTGTCTAATCCGAAACTAGGATCTTCTCCTGTGCTATGGAAATTAATCAAGGATAGGACAATTCACAAATATAATATCCAAACCGGGACAAACTTGTTTGTTAGTTGGCAGCATAGTAACTGAATCGACAACCGTGTTCGGTTGTTAGCATTGTTGATGGCGCGGAACAATGGTGGGAGCGAAGAAAGCCTTCATGTTGGAAATAGGCGGGAGCTCATTCGAAAGTCAAGTGTCGTCCAGGAACGTTAGTTAAGCCGAAACTGGACTCGATTCTGAAGGCACAATGTTAAAATTTGACAGCACTAAAACTGTTGCTAACCTTGTCACAAAGTATTATGAAGATAAAGATGAAACAAATTTTAGCGCTGTCAAATTTTAAATGTGTGCTTTCAGAATCGGGCCCATTGGGCTCGATTCTGAAGGCACAATGTTAAAATTTGACAGCACTAAAACTGTTGCTATCCTTGTCACTCAGTATTATGAAGATAAAGACGAAACCAATTTTAGCGCTGTCAAATTTTAAATGTGTGCCTTCAGAATCGCTCCCATTGGGCTCGATTCTGAAGGCACAATGTTAAAATTTGACAGCACTAAAACTGTTGCTATCCTTGTCACACAGTATTATGAAGATAAAGACGAAACCCATTTTAGCGCTGTCAAATTTTAACATTGTGCATTCAGAATCGGGCCCACTGTCGGGTTAAATATAGTGTTCTTTAGTAAAAGTGTTTATAAGAGTGTGACGGCCAAGAAAAATATTTCCTAAAAGACAAAAGATAACAATAAATTGTAAAACTAGTTTGTGCATTAGAAGGTAACTTTAGATTTACAACAGGGCCACCCCCAGTCTTCCCGTGGTCGTCAAGGCGACTAAGGGTTGCACCAGGGACGAGCAGCGTTCTGTTGCGATCACCAATCCGCCTGCCACGCGTGGTGATTATGTCAAATCCCCTAAAGGACAGCCCACCAAATATTGCATTCTATTGGGGAGGCTTGTGTTCAGCAGTGGACGTATTTCCGCTGATGTTGATATTAGTAAGTTTAACTGGCCTGGGAACTCCAACTGTCCCTCTTCAGGTACTCGCCCCCGGGAGGCTACCTGGTTTCTCACTACCGGGTCTAGTGGTGTTGGGGGTAGCCACAGAATTGAATATATCTACATAACATCCAGACTGCGACCAAATTGTACAAAGCTGTCTGCCCCGGTGGGAATCGAGCCCACGTCCTCTAACGCTCGAGCCCAATAACAAGCTAACAATATATATTTGGTTATAATCACTTATCCTAATTTTCTACACTACGAGTATATCCATTCTAATATATATTAATAACAATACAGCGTGTCCCAAAATACCGTATTGACATTACAAAGACATTTCAAGGAGCAATGGTTTTAATGCTTGATCCTTGGGACATTTATTATCTAGGTATATCTTGCCGTTTGGTTTCCGGTAGAGTAGAATAGGACCACTCCAACTCTTCCCGTGGATGTCGTACAAGGCGACTAAGGGAATACATTATAAAACATCATACGAAAACCAACCCTATTTACGCCTCAGTAACATATATGTCGTAACCCACTTCTTCTGATGTCGTAGTTGCCACAGGAAAATACAGTACTAGCTTACTCTTGCGACTTAGACTCATCTGTGTACGAGAACCTGGTACCTATCCTGGCCGGGGCGGGCTACCGAATTGAACTCAACACCGTTTCAAAGTTAACACGTTTACTAGCTTCAATGACACTGCAGGAATTGACACTCATCATCAAGTGACGATTTTAAAAGGCAGACTATCCGTCGGTGTAATGCCTGCGCACCGCATGCGTTACTTACGAAGACCCTCTTTCGCGACGTTCCGTCAGCGGCAGCGCGTCCTCGCGACGCTCGCCGAACAAAGCCGAACTGCGCGAAGAACACGCACTGTGCCTCCAAATCAGCTCCTCTTCTATCATTTCGCCGACATATACGTATTAGCATGTAAACTTTGCGGTCCAACCAAATATTATTTATTGATTTTACGAGACGCAAAATCGTTTGTTTTCATGTGACAATTGATTTTTAATGACATACAGATATTTTGATACACTCTGTACATAGAAAAAAATAAAAAATACCCTCTACTCACCACTACACACACCTATTGTTTTTTTTTTAATTTTAATAATATACATAATATTAAAATTGAAAAATTTAGGGAGTCGAACTTAATATTCGGTAGTAATTGACTGGTAGGTTATAAAAAATTAAAAAAACAAAACAAGTAAATGAAAATAAATCTTTTTTAATAAAATAAGTTGAACTAAAACCAAAGTTTACACTAAAAAAACGGTTTCGGAACCGTTTTTTTTCTTAATAATTATTACGTAACCTTAAACTTTACGTTCTATTTTATATTGTCTTTCACACAGTATTTCGTTAGGTTACTTATATATGGTACAATTTAGTACATTTTAGTTTGTACTAAACTTAGGAATCTACTAAACTGAGGACCTGAAGAAGCTGCCGGGAGCTGAAACTGTATGCGGAGGGCGGAGGACTGGGTGTAGTGGATGAGGCCTATGTCCAGCAGTGGACGTCGAAGGGCTGATATAATAAAGACCCATGACTTCGTCCGTTATAAAGTGTCGTATTTTATTCCAGGATATAAGCTGTTATTGTATAGATCGATCAATCCACGAAGGCAAGCGAAGTAGGCCGTGTGGTTTCCGGTAGAGTAGAATAGGACCACCCCAACTCTTCCCGTGGATGTCGTACAAGGCGACTAAGGGAATACATTATAAAACATCAATCAGGCCTCCCCAACCCGTCTGGCCAGCGCGGGGAGTGTAGGCCAAATCCTCCGTCTGTCTCCGGCAGATGAGAGAGGGTTGTGCTCCTGCAGTGGAGACAAAAATAACCTGATGATGATGATGATGAAGCGAAGATACTGTTCGCGAAAGGACGCGGGTAGTTTATACAATGTCAGTATGTTAGTATACGTATGCATACACTGATGATTAGTGCGTAACGATAGAACTGGCACAGTGACATACATACATACATAATGCTCACGCCTTGGTCCCAGAGGGGTAGGCAGAGACTATGTATCGCCACTTTGCGCAATCTAATGTCGCAAAGTTGCTTTCGTTCGCCCCGTGATACCCCTTGACGTGTTGCGAACAATATCGTCACAGTAACAGTATAACGCATATAATGAAATGTAAGCGATTTAGAGAAGGAGTGGGGCGCGCCTTCGTGAACTATACAATATATACCAAGTCATTATCATCATCATACCTATCATCAATTAAATCTGTTCAGCGGTTACAGAGTCATAAGGTAACAATAAAAAATTTAACTTTCGCAATAAAATATTAGTGTGGTTATTAAAAATCGGAGACAACCACAAAAATCAGAGTTTAGTAGTATAGTAGTTTAGTAAATATCAAAGTTTAGTACAAACGACTAATTCTAAGGATTATGTATGCATTTTATACTAAATATACATTAATTTAAGCCACGAAGATTATACTTTTGGTACTTATTTTACACATTTATAATTGTAAGTGGTATAAACAACGTAAACCTAAGTATTACTTAACTTATATATTTAGTACAGTGAATAATGTTTTGTAATATATCGTTTTTTTTATTCTAATCGTAATTTAGTTTTGGTAATGCCTACCAATATTTATTATATTATATATTATTTGGCAATTAATTTGTTTATTAACATGAAAAGAAAATAGAAAAGGCATCATGTTTTTTAAAGAAATATATAAATATATATTATATTTGAATTTATATAGCAATGCATTTTCGTTAAAAATATTATTTTGACTAAGATAATATGTATATATATAAAGATCTGCATAATTAGAAATCCGGCATCACATTTTGCACCAACTCACCCGAACTCCATCTTATAATTGCGACCATTTGTCTTAATGTCTGATGCTCTGTGTCAACTTAACCCATAATATGTATGAATCAAGTTATAGATATAGCAACGTGTGCTGAGAACGAGAGGGAAAGGATCTAGAATGTATTATGTAGATATGAAAAAAATATTGTTGCACCAGGCTACCCATACATCAAAAAAAGAGCGCGTGAAGATAGAGAAAGTCACAATCGCAGTTGTAAACCGCATTGCCCGGTCCCTGGCACCAAGTCCGTTGCACCAGCCCACCCACCCGTATATAAGGTTTGAATTAAGAGAAAGGAGCTCGATCGCAGTTACAAGCGGCGCCACCCTGCCCTTGGCGGCACTGGACGTTGCACCACGCCACCCACCCATCCTCGGTGTCCAGGATGCGGCTGGCGATAGACGTCCTCACGGCAGGCTTGTCTATGGTTGATACGATACTCTCGTCACATACTGGGCAACCTGCGGGGAAAACGATTCTAAAAACGATGTTTTTTTCCACCAGTAAGTCGATGTCAACGGCTTGAATACGTCCTATTCTAAGACACGTGATTCCACCCCCAATCTACCCATGGCTGTCGTCAAGGCGACTAAGGGATTACACTAGGGAAGGACAGCAGCATTCTCCTGTTTATATTAAGATCATTACTGCGATCACCCCTGCCCCGGCCCCGTGGTGTATAACAAGTTCCCGGGGAACATAATGGAGGCGTCCACTGACGTAACTTTTAAAAATAAATTGAAGTCGTGGCTTGTCGAGCAGTCGTTCTACACTTATAATGATTTTGTATATAAAATTACTCAAAATCTTATTGACATTTATGGATAAATAAGGTAGGTATTTAATTTTTTTTTACATTTCACTATTTTGTATTTTATTTAATTTTTTATTTTTGTATACTTACAATTGGTAAGAAATATTATTTTAAAGCTTAATGACATGTAATGAATATTACCAATAAATTATGTCTATGTCACCACAATACGCCTGCCAAGCGTGGTGATTATGTCAAATCCCCCAAAAGACATCCCACCAAGAGTTTCATTCTATTAGGGAGGTCTATGTTCAGCAGTGGCCGTATTTCGGCTGATAAAACAAGTCTGACTTACAAATGTCATACATGGAACTTTGTACTTTATCGTCTTTTCGAGTTATCAACGTCTTACACTACTTACTGCCAACGATCACGAAACTACACACAGTGCCAACTTTTACGTAATTAATACACACTATCGTAATAACCTTGTTGGATTAATTTGTTCATGGAGTTGCACCAACCTACCCCAATCGTAGTTTTCGGGTGGTGCTAAAAGTGCACATCGGTCAGGGCAGTGGCGGATTTACCAGCAGGCTGCGTAGGCTGGAGTGTAGGGCGGCAGATTTTAGGGGCGGCAAATTTGTGGGCAATTTTTTTTTTATGTCTTACAGAAATTAAAACTAGCCGTGTAGTGTCGTGAGACACCCGATAGGAACGAAGTTTCTTACCTATACGACAAATATTTCATTTATAAATTTTGGTCAAGGTGTTTTGCAAAGAAAAAGATAATAATTTGCGTATACATTTTTTATATATAAATATTGTCCCCTCGCTCTTAGTGCCTTGTCTCACACCCTGTAAGGTTGGCTGGAAGAGATCTCTTTTAGAGATAAGCTCGTCTTTGTACACAAAATTTGTAACTGTATTTACTTTTAAAAAATTTGTGTAATAAAGAATATATCATATATCATTGTCTTATTAGGTTCAATAAATTTACAATTACTCATAAACTTTAAAAAGAAACTGACAAATCGATCCCCTACTTCACAATTATATTAATTACGGGAAAAAGGTGGTGTAATTAGAGTAGACGATAGATAGTTCACAAATCATAAAGTTACAATTTTATTCACATTTCTTTTTAAATTAATATGATTGTGAACTAGGGCATCGAATTCGCTTGTTCGGTGTAAGACAGATTCTGTATTGGACAGATTCGTGATTCGGCAGATTAGCTACTTGACAGGGGCGGCAAAATTTGATTAGCCCACTGGCGGAAAATGTGTAAATCCGTCACTGGTTCGGGGCCACTCACCTCCGAGTACATATCTGTCTGTGGCGCAGAAGGACGTGCAGATGGCGCTCCAGTCGACGACGCTCACTGCCGTCTGCTCTGGCTCCGGCTCTGGCTTCACCTCGCAGTTGCATAGCGGGCGACCTGCCAACATAGAGTGCGGGGTTCGAGACAGGATACAGACTTAGGGCATACCCCGAGCCGTGGTAGCCGGTTGGTTGTGCACTCGCCTCATGTTCATGAGGTCCTGGTACAAACCCCGCCCGTGCCAATGCGTTTTACGAAACTGAAGTACGGTTTATTTATAATACCACAGGCTTTTCGGTGAAGGAAAACATCGTAAGGAAACCTGCATTCTAAGGCGTGTGTGACGTCCACCAACTCGCTTTGAGGCACCGTTGGTGGTCAGGGGTTTGGCACAAAAGATCCTGAACGGTCGAAGTGTCGCCAGGTCTTCCTGGCCCCCTGAGAAGATAGGGCATACCCAGGAATTTATTCGAAATGCTTACTGAGTATCCATCCATAACCCATGTACCCAACTAGAACACTGGTGAGTAAGCAGACATTCGTTATAAAGGAACGTATCTATACTATATGACCCATTCAAAGGGGGGGGGGGGGGGGGAGTTCAAAATTCCACGCTTGATCACTATCCTCCTTAGTCAATATCCTCTAGGGAAATCTCGCGCTTTTTCGAGCTACATTCAAATATGGCGCGCAGCGTTGAGCGCTTTTTAAACTCACAGGGGGCAGCACTGACGCACATTATAAATTCATTAGTAATACAGTGTCTCAAATATAAAAATAAGTAAAAAACTATAGTGAAGAATCTAGAAAAAGAAATAGTGTATGAACTGTATTTTGTAAAGAATAGTGAATAGTGGAAGTTACAGACAGGCTACAAAGGGCTCGTTCCCAAGGCCGTAAAACCTTTAAAAAAATAAATCGTTAGCTGATTGAAAACTGAAATTTTTTTCTTCTAGATAATATTTTTTTACTATAAAATAACTCCATATTTCGCCGGGTGCCACAGTTGGGTAGCGTAATCGTATCGCTGGCATGTAAAGGGACTCACCTAGACCGTACTCGCAAAGCGTGGGGCAGACGGAGATCCTAGGGTGGCCGTATACGACGCCGGCGCCGGTGGAAAGATTCCCGTCGTGTAAGGCCGACTGCAGACCCACCGGCAACATGTCCTGACAGCTCGCGCCGCAAGCTCCTCCCCCCAGACCTATACAGAGAATAATTCTAGTTGATATCATTATTTCACAAATGTAGTTCAGGCGTTCTCGCTAGATGGAGCGACGATCTGCGTAGGGCAACGATCTTTAAGTACTACTAGATGGAGCGTTCCAAACAATCGCTCTGTTCCACGCAATTAGCCACAACTCTTTCACATTCACAATGAAACTTGTGCAGTTACTACGCAGACCATTTAATTATTACTAAATATTGACGCTACGGTTAAATAATGTCAATATTTAGTAAATAATTAAATGTTCTGAATAGTAACTGAACAAGTTTCATTGTGAATGTGAAAGAGTTGTGGCTACTTGCGTGGAACAGAGCGATTGTTTGGAACGCTCCATCTAGTAGTACATAGAGATCGTTGGCGTAGGGCGGCTGGCAGTGACTGGATGAGAAGAGCGGAGGATCGGGTTCAGTGGCGCGCCTTAAAAGAGGCCTGTGTCCAGCAGTGGACTTTTGCACGCTAATGATGATGATGTGGAAATAACTAAAGGTAGAGGTGGCCCTAGGACCACGTTGGTGAAGTCCTCAAAGAGGCTGGGGTCCGCAGTGAGACGAATAAAATGAGGTGAATGAAAAGGTTGATGAATGTGAGTGAGGCTAGTGAGGTGTGTCAGGATCGCGCAAAGTGGGGTAACATCGGCTCTCTTACGTCGCGCCGCTGGGCTGCGACTATTTAAAAATGGTGTCGTATATTGATATTTTCCACAAACAATAACATAACACCAAAACGTTAACAACTTTTTACAATAACATCATTAAACACAACACCACAATTAATAAAAATTAAAAAAAACATTCGGTTGTTCACAAAAACTTAAGAAAAAAAAAATATAAATGTATATTAATTCATTTTTTGACGATCCCTTTTAGAAATACAACATAAATAACTTTATTGGTTCAAGAACATGTGGGTCCTTATACTAGACATATCTATGTAGATATATATTACAAGCAGTAGCCTGGCTCACAAACTAGAATGACATGTAAATTTTATTTTTAATACGTAAAAGTGAAATGAATTAACTATGACACCGTGTTGCATGTAGTTTATTCTTTAATGTTTAATAACAAAGTTTAAATTTAGTTGTTATTTCTGTAAGGTATTGTCAGGTCAGTCAGTAAGGTAGTAAACATACAATGACTGTTTCTTGCACTGGTACAAGCAAAACTCGACTTTATGTTGACTAATATTTTGATACCACCACTTTACTTACAATCTCTCTTGGTCTGGTTTTTATGTGTTCTATACTTTTTTAAGGTTATGTGAAACGGAAACCTTTATGGTAAAAAAAACCTTAAAGTAAGACATCATCATCATCAGGTTATTTTTGTCTCCACTGCTGGAGCACAGCCCTCTCTCATCTGCCGGAGACAGACGGAGGATTTGGCCTACACTCCCCGCGCTGGCCAGACGGGTTGGGGAGGCCTGACTGATGTTTTATAATGTATTCCCTCAGTCGCCTTGTACGACATCCACGGGAAGAGTTGGAGTGGTCCTATTCTACTCTACCGGAAACCACACGGCAATCTACATTATGCTGTTTTTCAATTCAAATCCTAGTTTGGGATTAGATAAGTGTATGTACTGGTAAATCATTTAGTTCCCGGCTTAGAATAGGGCCACCTCCAGTCTTCCCGTGGGAGTCGTCAAGGCGACTAAGGGATTGCACCAGGGACGGGCAGCGGCGTTCTGTTGTGTATATTAAGATCATTACTGCGATCACCAATCCGCCTGCCAAGCGTGGTGATTATGTCAAATCCCCCAATGGACAGCCCACCAACAGTGGCATTCTATTGGGGAGGCTTGTGTTCAGCAGTGGACGTCTGTAGGCTGATGATGACCATGTACTCACTTGTAATGTATAAATGATTAAGTAGGCTTATCAATAGAGTTACGTTGTGAAGGAAAAAACACGGAAAATAACGGTTTTCCTGAAACTTCCATCATTTAGGCAATTTCACACATATATACCTAGTAGGTACTCCAAATTTCATCTCAAACGGTCCATTAGTTTTCAAGTTGTACGTACAGACATACAGACGGAAAAAAGCGTTGCGAATATTAATTCTCTTAGTAAGAGATAAAACTTTCTTTCCCTTTTTTTTGTTGTAGGTACAACAAAAAAAAAGGGAAAGAAAGTTTAAGAATCACATTAAAAACAACTTTGTAAGAAAGCCTATTATAAAATAGGCGATTATTTGAATGACAAAGATGCCTGGTACTAATGTTAATTCAGCTTCGCAAAATCTTTATTAATTGTATGCAAACTTGATTTTTAAAAGATGTGTTGCGTGAAGTTTGTTGCGCCGTTTCTTCTTCACAGCGCTAACACCTAGGAAGCGGTAGTCGATAAAAAAAATGACGTGTATAAATGTACCAAGTGTACTCATATGCAATAAATGATTTTGACTTGACTTTGAGCAGCGTAATAATATAGATAAGAACATCTGAAATATAAATATTTAAATTTTTATTGAAGTATTACAAAACAAAGACAATATATTTAAAACTACTTTACCATACTTATATTCCATATTATAATTATATCTCGCAAAGTTAAACCATAATATCTACCACTACCATCGTTAGAGGGCGTGTCCCCGTCTTCTGATTGAATAAATGATTTTAACTGTAACGTATTTATAATATCGTTGAAAAGGCGATCAGAAAACGATGATGCAACGTTTTGAATGCAAAGTATTTACAATTAATTTGAGGGTAACTTCAAAAATTATACATCAACAGACAAATTAAAAATATTTTTATTTGTCTGTACAATTCTGTCTGTACTTCAGCCATTTAAAAGTTATAGGGGTATATTCGTAGCTCTGCCAAAATGACGTCACCACGTTATACAGAAAATTTTTTTTTATTTGTCTGTAATTGAGCTGAAATTAATTAAAAAGACAAACATACATGATATTTAACAACAAAATAAGGTGCAAAAGATTTTTAAGGTTAAATTTTTGCAGACTTACCTTTAAAAATGGTGTCGTATATTTATATTTTCCGCAAACAATAACATAACAGCAAAACGTAAACAACTTTTTACAATAACATCACTAAACGCAACACCACAATTAATAAAAATTAAAAAAAAACATTCGGTTGTTCACAAAAACTTAAGAAAAAAAAACGAAAATGAAAAAAAAAAAACCTGCGTGGCATAGGTCCGCGCAGAGGTTAGTCCGCGCCGGCACTGAGGGCACCCATCGCGTCTTCTCCTTCCGAAACTGAGCTAAATATATCCTATTCAGTTCCCCGCTCTGGTATTTCAACTGCAAAACCACTTCCGGGGTCTCCATCCGTCTCTGTCCGACGCTGTTTTCGATTGGCTGCTCCCCGGGGAGGCTGTTTTCCGATTGGTCCGTATCGGGGTTGCATGACGCTACCCTTAGATAGGCCACGCCCAGAATGAGGGTGAGGACGAGTGTTGTCTTGGTCATCTGTGAAAAATATATTTTTTTGTGAACCTTCCTTTGTCTTCAAATGTTTTTTTTTAAACTTGTTCTTTGTCAAAGACAATTCTAGGAAGATATTAACAAGTTTGTAGTTAAATCACCCCGAACTACAGTAGTTATGAAAATATACATTACGGTCTACTGGGAACCAGAATATTAGATAATATCCATCGTACAACAAAGTCATTTTGTACTCCCCAACTGGTCACGTGACATCCTACTAATATTATAAACGCGAAAGTTTGTAAGTATGTATGGATGTTTGTTACTCTTTCACGTAAAAACTACTGAATGGATTTTAATGAAACTTTACAACAATATAGCTTATACATCAGAATAACACATAGGCTACAATTTATAAAGATATTGTATGAATTGTCCAAAATATCAAGTAAGTAGGAAAAAATCTACCATCTGCGAGCTATTCTGGCGTGCGCCATAAAATTATAATTTTAATGTCATAATATTAGTTATTTTCTACGCCACGCTAATATAAGCTACTCGATAATCCTGCGCAGACGAAGTCGCGGGCACCAGCTAGTACTCTAATAAGTGTGGCGTATACGATATACGGCAAATGCGTACGACGTATAATCTAAATCAGTGTTTTTAAATATATTAATAGCATAAGAAATTGATGTATATCTTAGATTGATTGATTGAATATACTTTATTGCACATAAATTGGCTAGCTGTCTACCAAATTGTGCATTTCCTAGTCTATTTGCAGATGACACGCACGTAGGAATTAAGGATAAGAGTTTAATACGCCTTAAAGGAAAAACAGAGGAGGTAATTTTTATTTTAAGGGATTGGTTTGAAGCTATGGAATAATTTTGAATGCTGATAAAACCGTTACATTAAATTATCAATCTAGGAAAGGTCTAAAAAGAATAGACGAAGGGATGAAACAACTTTTTTGGGATACATTACAGATTATACAATTAGTCATTCAATGCACATAGACAAGGTATGCAAGAAAGTATCAAGTGCTAATTACGCTCTCTTAAAACTAAAACCTCTGGTAGATAAGAAAACTCTCTTAGCTGTGTACTATGCATATGTGCAGTCAATTTTAAGTTACGCCATTACTGTTTGGGGAAATGCATCCGATATGAAGAAAGTTCTTAAGTGTCAAAAAAGATCTCTCAGAATTATAAATGGAGTTCCTAAGCGCCAATCGGCACAACGGCTTTTTACAAAAAATAGGATAATGACTGTGATATCACTCTATATATAATAGTTTGTTAGAAATTCACACTGATCAAGAAAATGGAAATTTAAATAAGAGAATGAACGGGCACAACTACAACATAAGAAACAAAGAAAAGTTAGTGCATCCAAAAACAAGGCTACAGAAAGTGGTGAAACAAGGAATTTACACGAAAATAATAATGTACAATAAGTTGCCACTATATATCACCAAATTACCGATGCTAGAGTTCAAGCGGAAGCTTAAATTGTTTTTAAAAGGCCATGCATTCTATTCACTAAATGATTTCATGGGAATATCATTAGATGAATATTCATTTTCTGATAGCTGAACTTAAATTGTAATTAAAATTAATTAAATTATTTTGTAACTAAAATTGACATAAAAATAACATTGTACTGTGACCTGCCCAATGCGACGTACTCAGTTGCAAGGGTGAATAAATTGATTTGATTTGATAAATTACAGAAAATATGTAGGAGAAATATACAGTATATATACAAGTGGGGTTTTAGCGATTTCTTCCAGGCAACCATATGCTAGTGAGAAAGAGTAAAATTAAGATTAAGATGCGGGTGCAGAGATATAATTTCAGAACATTTATTAAGTACCTACTGCCTCATTCTTTTGAAATAATAATGATCAACTGTATGCATACTGAAACTGTATATATTTAATTTTTTAACATATATTTGTGACTAGCTGTGCCCGCGGCTCCGCTCGCGTGGACTACGACTCTGACCCCGACGCCCACGCAAATTTTCATTATTAATATCTCAGGTTCTAAGTGGCGTATCAAGATGAAACATGCACCAGATTTTAAGTTAGACCACCAGCAAGACAACTGTAAAAACTGCATCAAATTTCAATCAGTAGTTTTTGCGTAATGATGCAACAAACATACATACAGACAGACAGACAGACAAAAATTCTAAAATTAGTTATTTTGCCTTCTATTGGCCCTATAAAGACCCCTCATACACATTTTTCTACAATATCTCCCATGTACAGACATAGGCCAGTTACAGTTTTATTATGGGTATAGATTAGAAAATTTTGTATTAAATTGTAACTATTGGAATATAAATGAATAAAAAATTACTTAAGCTGAAGTTTTTGCAATTCTGTGGAATTTTCCATATATTTTTCAAAACTGTTACCAGCTTCGAGGCAGCTGTCAAACTTCCAGACTGAATAAGTGTTAGTAGCTGCGAAGTACAGACAGGTAGACAATACTTATGACCTCTGATCGAAAGATTTTGAGGCATTTCCACATGTTCCTACCAGCATCCCCTACTTGCACAAGTGTCTAAAAATATATTCATACTGCTCATCCAATTGGCGCCCAACATGGGAATCAAATGTAACGTAAAGTGAAGGCCTGTAGGTTCCTGGATACTTCATGGATATTTACCACTCGCTGACCCTCAACGAGGATCAGTTGTCCATGCAATAAATAAGCTGCAGACCCTCAGAAAATTCATTTCAATAGGTCCCAGGTTGGGCGCCAAAACTTAATATCGTTTCTGAGCATCTGTAGGTTTCTGGACACTGCATGGACAATTAACCCTCTCTGAAGGGAGTGGTAAATATCCATGAGGTGTCCAGGAACCTGCAGACCAAAAGGATCTTCGTGATCCCACGTTGGGCGCCAAATGAATGAACTGGATAAATGCAATAGATTTTTAAACACTGGTGAAATTAGGGATAAGTGGAAAAAAATACCACCTATTGCAATTATCCCGCTGCAATTCTGGTTTTTATAAATGTTTGCACGAATTAAGCAGGAGTTTGATTTTTGCCCAATATTGAAGCCCTTTCTATCCTATAGGATTTATTTTATTTGTACGTCATCGCGGTGTACAGACAAACCAAGTTTGTTGTTTGTTGCACAGAAAAGATTAAATTTGTTTGTTTTATATAAATATACAATTGACATTATTTAACCGTAGCGTCAATATTTAGTAATAATTAAATGTTCTGCGTAGTAACTGTACAAGTTTCATTGTGAATGTGAAAGAGTTGTGGCTACTTGCGTGGAACAGAGCGATTGTTTGGAACGCTCCATCTAGTAGTACATAGAGATCGTTGGGGGAAACTTGTGTTCAGCAGTGAACTGACGAAAACTGAAGCGTCAATATGGTCCATTTGTCTCTGGAGACAAAACGCTCGGTCTCAAGAGCTTAGAACTCTTGCTATCGGTTGTACCTAGCACGTACTCCGTCGCTAACAAATTGTAAAAGTTCGCCGCAACCGCCATCTTGGATCTGACGAAGTTTGGCGGTAGACGCGTGTTCGCGATAATTCTCACGGATTCAAGAGATTAAACGGAGACAGAATAAAATTATGGTACATAATTACGCTCTTGAAGGGCAGTTTGAAATCCTACTAATATTATAAATGCGTAAGTTTGGATATTTGGATGTTTGTTACTCAATCACGCTTCAACCACTGGACGGATCGGAATGAAACTTGGCACACATATAGGTTAGGTCCTGAAATAGGACATAGGATAGTTTTTATCCCGAAAAAACATCTTATTCCTACGGGAAATATTTTATAATTTGTAATGTTAAGTTGCCCACGCGGACGAAGTCGCGGGCAATAGCTATCATCATCATCAGGTTATTTATGTCTCCACTGCAGGAACACAACCCTCTCTCATCTGCCGGAGACAGACGGAGGATTTGGCCTACACTCCCCGCGCTGGCCAGACGGCTTGGGGAGGCCTGATTGATGTTTTATAATATATATATATTTCAATAGCTATAGTATGATATAATTGTGATAATGGGCCCGATTCTGAAGGCACACTTTAAAATTTGACAGCGCTAAAATTGGTTTCGTCTTTATCTTCATAATACTGTGTGACAAGGATAGCAACAGTTTAAGTGCTGTCAAATTTTAACGTTATGCCTTCAGAATCGGGCCCATTATGCGTTTTAAATATATTTAAATTAATAGACTAATGGTGTTCAATGTATTGTATTTATATTTAAGTCTCAATGTATTGTATTATTGTATGTTATATTGTATGTATGCTGACTTGTATATTTCATTTACCAATAAAAAAAAATATTGATTGATAAATAAATAAATATGTGGGGACATTTCACACGGCCACCTGATCCCGAACTAGGCAGAGCCTGTAATATGGGTATCAGACAGCTGATATACATACATAAATAACATCCAGTCACAAATTGATTGAGTGATTGATACAATACAAAAAATTATTAATATTATAATTGACTCTATCGGTTGGTGACTTAACTAGAGTGATATTTTTCCGTATTTATGTGCGAAAAGTGGACGAAGGAAAGTCACTTTGCGAAGTTGGATCGCGCAAAGTGGCATCGTCTTTGCCTACCCCTCTGGGGCCAGAGCGTGAGCAATACGTATGTATGTATATTTCATTCCAGATTAATAGTCCTATGAAAACAAACGCATTTGCGTCTCGAAAACAAAATACACAATAGATGGTGTTCCTAAGTGGACTGCAAAGTTTACATGGTAATACAAACCTGTTTTTGCTGCTGGTGACCCTTTCATGTATATGTTACCGAGACGTAAATAGCGTTGGTTTTCATAGGACTATTAATCTGGAATGAAATATATGTGTCGGCTGGGTTCCCGGCTGCGGCAAGCGGCTCTTTTGATAGAAATTTTATTTACTTTTAAAAATATAGGAAGTTTACTTAAGTAAAACGTGCTATCTTTAATATTTAAGGGATTTTTAATAAGGTACCACCGCCAATCTTCTCGTGGGTGTCGTCATGGTGACTAAGGGATGGCACCGGGGACGGGCAGCAGCGTTCTCCTGTGTATATTAAAAGATCAGTACTGCGATCACCAATCCGTGGTGGTTATCGCAAATCCCCCAATGGACAGCCCAACAAACGTAGCATTCTATTGGAGATGCTTATGTCCAGCAGTGGACGTATTTCGATTGATGATTATGATGTCAATAAGGTACAGTTCGCTTACGCTTCACCGTTTATACCAAATCCTATCGTAGAAGGTTGTTGGGTAGAAAGAGACGCAGCTACAGGTCAGAGAGAGACGAAAGACGTTCAGTATTGATCGGGTCAAACCATATACAGGCTATGTACCTCGTTACATAATGCTTGAGTTTTCCACATAGAATGCAGATGGTTTGGAATTTGACGTATTGTATTACAGACTAGCTTTTCGCCCTATCTTTGCTCGTGTATTCTTTAACTTTTACAGGAGAACGCTGCGTCCCTGGTGCATACCCTTTGTCATCTTGACTAAGGGAAGATTTAGGGGTGGAGATATTCTGAGCCGGGAACCACATGGCTTTCCATCTCTACCTATAATAAAACTGTAACTGGTCTATGTCTGTACATGAGAGATATTGTAGAAAAATGTGTATGAGCGGCCTTTATAGGGCCAATAGAAGCCAAAATAATTGTTTTTAGAATTTCTGTCTGTCTGTATGTTTGTTACCTCATCACGCAAAAACTACTGGATGAAATTTGATGCAGTTTTCACAGTTGTCTTGCTGGAGGTCTAACTTAAAATCTGGTGCATGTTTCATCTTGATACGCCAATTAGAACCTGAGATATTAATAAAGTAAATTGTTCTAGAATCCATTATATGCAAAATTCATGGAATTGAATTTGGATTGAGAGTCTGAGTGGGAGTGTGATAGGGAGCGAGAGTGGGAACGGGAGCGGATTCTGCAGTCCACGCGAGCGGAGCCGCGGGCACAGCTAGTTTTGAATAAAACATATAATAATCTGCATAATTGGGCTCGATTCTGAAGGCACAATGTTAAAATTTGACAGCACTAAAACTGTTTCTATCCTTGTCACACAGTATTATGAAGATAAAGACGAAACCAATTTTAGCGCTGTCAAATTTTAAATGTGTGCCTTCAGAATCGGGCCCAATATATATCTTATGTGTTCAAAGTGGATACACGCTTAAATTACAATATCTGGCACCTGCCTACTATAATCCATCAGCACGACCTAAAGGTTGACTGGTAGAGGGTGCTTTCGGCATTAAGTTCGTTGTGCAATAAATACCTATTAATAAATAAAAAATTAAAATTAAAACGAAAGAAGATTGACAAAGGAGATTTACATCGCGAATGTGGAAGGAACTACAGCTAGAGGTCGTCCTAGGAGGACGTTCAAGGATCACATTGGTGACGTCATCAAAAAGGCTGGGGTCCGCAGTGAGAAGAATAAAAGGAGGTGCATGAGAAATTTAAAAAAAGGAAATTTACTGCTAAGTAATGGAACTCGCTGCCAGCTTCAGTATTTCCGGACAAGTACAATTTGGATCTTTTTAAAGGAAGAGTGAATAGGCATCTTCTGGGTAAGCGCGCTCATCGTCACTTACCATCAGGTGAGATTGAGGTCAAGCGCAAACCCATCAACAATAAAAATAGTTGATGGATGTGAGTGAGGCTAGTGAGGTGTGTCAGGATCGCGCAAAGCGGCGATCCATCGTCTCTGCCTACCCCTCTGAGACCAAGGCCTCACGCCTTGTTTATGTATGTAAAAATGATATATATTGAAAATCATCATCATCATGTCAGCCTTTAGACGTCCACTGCTGGACATAGGCCTTCCCCAATGAACGCCACCACACCCGGTCCTCCGCCCTCCGCATCCAGCCGCTTCCGGCCACCTTCTTTAGGTCGTCGGTCCATCTGGCGGCGGGGCGTCCCACCCAAAACTACTGGACCGATTTCAAAAATTCTTTCACGATCAGAATGCTACATTATCTCTGAGTAACATAGGCTATGTTTATTACTATAAAAAATTAGGGATCTCTACCAAAACTTCAATAATACAACCCAAGGTGTAAAAAAAAGTTATAAAGTGTATTTCATCGCGAAGAGTGGGAGAGGGACGCCCGTCCCACCCTGCGAGAGCTGATCCGCGGTCTCCACTCCAGAACTCGTCTGCCCCAACGGCCGTCGGTTATATTGAAAATACAATAATAATATTATTCACTTACTCTATCTATGGGTGTATGTGTAGAGTTATCGCCTCGCCGCACCAGAGTGACCACACAGAGTATGTAGCTGCTGTTGGCGTTGAGATTCACTTAATTGTAGACTACTCTAATGTAACAGAGAGTTTGCTGTTCTCTTAAGCTCAATAGTTTTTTTTTTTTTTTTTTTTTTCAATAAGTCAGACATTCACACCAATTATTCAGTACCAAACTAGGCAGAGCCTGTGCTATGGTTACTAGATAACGGATACACATACTTAAATAAATATTTAAACATCCAAGACTTGGGTACAAACATTCATATTCATCATACGAACATTTGCCCCTAGCGGGATTCGAACCCGCAACCTCCGACGTGGCACCATCCGCCACTGAGGTCGTCATGCGTCTACGTGCGTCGGTACGTCTTCCGTGTGAAAACGATGGATTCGTTTCGAGTAATATTCATCGAACTAAATCTCAGTTTTGTAATTTAGACCTCCAGCGTCTTGCTGTGAAAACTCCATCAAATTCCATTCAGTAGTTTTTGCGTGATGAGGTAACAAACATACATACATACAGACAGACAAAAAATTCTAAAAACAATTATTTTGGCTTCTATTGGCCCTATAAAGACACATTTTTCTACAATATCTCCCATGTACAGACATAGAGCAGTTACAGTTTTATTATAGGTATAGATGGAATTATTATTTAATAATGTATATTATATTTATATATTATTGGTAAATATTTATTTATATACTTATATTTTTTTTTATCGTGTAGGTTATAATCTATGTAAGTGGGTTTATAGTTTATATTAGTGTATGTATGTATATGTTTTTTTTATTTACGTACACACTATGTCTGCCTCTCTTATTTCAATTATCTCTCTCGCGGGTCTGCTGGAAGAAATCTCTCTCGGAGATAAGTTCGCCCTTTGTACTTGTGTTTCTTTTAATGTATTATTTTTTGCTTTATCTGTGTGTGTGCAATAAAGAGTTAAATAAATGGAAAGCCATGTGGTTCCCGGCTCAGAATATCTCCACCCCTAAATCTTCCCTTAGTCAAGATGACTTAGGGTATGCACCAGGGACGCAGCGTTCTCCTGTAGTATATTAAGATCATTAGTGCGACCACCAATTTTTGGAAGTAGAAGCGGCTTACAGTTTTATTATAGGTAATAGATTAGATTAGATTAGATTAGATTAGATTTCTTTATTTCACATTACAAATTTTAATACATAGATTAATTTACGTAAAAGGTCAGAGTTAATGTGATCGTCAAAAAATAACAAAAAATAGTACACAAAATCTCAAAAATAATAAAAAAATAGTATACAAAATGTCAAAAAATAATCAAATTCAAATTCAAATTCGTTTATTGCATAGCTATAGGTACAAAATGATATTAAGTTCTATGTATAACCTCTAAAGTTTACCGTAATGGTGTACAATATTTTACAATAATCTAAATAAAAAAATAATTAATTAATAAAATTGTTAATAAAATTATATCAATGTCTAGTTATGGGATGAATACAAACACAATTAATAACATCAAATATGTCAACAATATCCCAATAACTTACACATGTCAAATAAAAAAGAGAAAAATCTACTCCAAACTATATACAAACATCCCTACCATTAGGTGATACTCTTATCGTCTAGAAGCTCCTGCACACTATAGTATAATTTCGAGATCAGCCACTCATTCAAGGCTTTTTTAAACTTTCCTACTTCTAAGTCTTTAAATCTATCTGGGATGCTGTTGTATACCCTTATGCACATGAAATATAGACTTTTGTGGTACAATGCGGATACATGGCCACCCTTGTAAAGAAGCTTATGGTTCCTTCTCAGATTCCTGTTGTAAATGGCTAATTCTCATCGCCACGATTCTCATCGTCACCTTCGTGGTAAATTCTATTTTTTGCTTATATGAACTATTTTTGTAAACAATCTAATAGCGCTTGATAATACGAGTATATTTATAAGTAAATTAAACAAATCGTGAGTCTCGGTTGGAAGTAATAATGTTTTGAAGTTCTAGATGCCACGAAAGTGACGCGATGATCCACGAAAGTGACTTAGTAACTTTACAGCCATTATTTTCTTAGAATTGACTACTGGTTATGAGACTAAATGTTCATGAAATAACCACTTAATCATATTTTCATAATTAAACAGGCAAATACAATTCAATACCTACGCAAACAGAATTACCAGTTCGGTCCTAGGTTCGGTCATCCTACGAAATAGGTTCTTAATATTACTGATGCAGGTGGAAGTGGAGTAGTTTTAGGCAGAAGTTGACGTCAAAAAGAGAATAATGTATTCCAATTTTGAAAATAAATATTTTGATTTGATTTTGATGTGCTATGTCAATTAAAACTACACAATTTTAGTGAAAAGTTTTTATTATGGAACATTATTAACGTAGGTAACAAATAGGAACTTTACTGTGGTTTTATTAATCAGGTACTTATATTTCGGAGGATAGTTTTACTCTAAAAAACCCTCTTTATACATGTGTTAACACAATAACATACTTACATAGTAACAAAAAACTGAAATAAAGTATCTAAACTTATAACAATTGTGCATAATTTGAGTATACTTTAATTGAAATATCGCAGGTAATTTGTGACATTCACAAATAATCAGTCTCCGGTGTTAAAAAATAATCAAAAACTTAACCTAATTGGTTGTAATATAAACTTTTTCCTTATGATTCATCATATAAGTCTTTAGAACTGAGATTATGTACTACTTTTAGTCTGAGCTTTGGAAAGTCTTAATCTCTCAAAAAATAAAAACGAAACGTTACACGTAGTTAGATAGCACTTTTCCTTTTCAAAAACAAAAACGTTATTCTATAAAAAAAATCTCATAACAAGAAGACGGTAACCTCTTCGAACAATAAAAGAAAATATCAGAACGTTAGTTTTTGCGTAAATTAAATATATTGTAACTCGAATCTGGATCATCATCAGACCAGAAGCTACGTTGGTGTTGAGGGTATTACCAGCTTGGTTCGTAAGGACCGGTGACGACTTCCGTGGCGGAACGGGTAGCTCTCGAACTGCCACGCCGGAGGTTGCGGGTTCGATTCCCGCTAGAGGCTTAAGTTCGAATGATGAATATGAATGTTTGTATCTAGTAACCATACCACAGGCTCTGCCTAGTTTGGGACTGGATAATTGGTGTGAGTGTCTGAGATATTTATTTATTTATACCCTAAAAACTACATTAATGTACTTACTTACTTTAATTAGTACCTACCCATACTTCATGTTTAATTAGTTATCTATTAATAGTGTAGTTGTTAATTTATCATGTATGGTTACAACAAATAAATATACATACTTATGTATTCAAAACACTATTTACCACATCAAGCTAGTTGATTTTGTGAATACGTATACACCAGTCGCTATATTTCCAAATAAAACAATGCAAAAAATCACTTTCGTGGCAAAAAATCACCTTCGTGGATAAAACGCCACGAAGGTGATGCCACAAAGGTGACGAAAATATGCATTTTTTATAAATTCCTGCAAAGTTTAGGTGTAACGTTTTAAATCAAATACTACATAAATATCTCGAACATTTTGGAGTTTCGATGAGCTAACTTTAATTTCAATTACTAAAATACAATGCGCAAATATGTTGTCCACGCAAGTGATCGGTACACCTACGAATAAATATAAACTTACCAATATTTTTTACTCACGGAACGATGAGTCGCTCGTCCCATTTCTGCGAAGTAGGAACACGACTGACGATGACCGAATCGAACTCTGTGATTAGTTGCTGCTGTTGTGTTCAACAGCAAGCCTTTATTACTACTCAAATCTAAAGTACCTAAAATCGTGTGACCGACACATATTGTGTTTCCAATTCAAAATAATGATGAAAAGTTTTTTTTTACACCAATGTATGTAAAGTGTATTTAATTACGGTGACTTTAGTATATATAACATACAAATATACTGAAATTTGGTAAAGCAGTAACCAAATGTTTTACTGCAACGGGAAGTGTGACACGATGAGAACACGAAAAATGGCCCCGTTTTTGATCGTTCATGTTAATTATTTATATTATTTTTGCTTCTATTAAGACAAGTTTTATTTATTTTGTGACCTAATAGATGTTTTATAATCCGATCCACAAGTTATGTTTTTAACTTATACTGTTTAGGAGATATAACTGTGTGACCATAAAAATTGAGTGTCAATGAGAATTACCCAAATACTGACTGTTTGAAAGAGATGTAAATGTTTCTTTACAAACATGCTAACTTCCTTTATGTACAAACTAGGGAGTGGCAGTACCTTGTATTTTGAAAATAATGGTTTACATGACTGTCTTTGTGATAGGCCACCAAGCGATCCAAGCGACACCAATCAATAAAATAGTATACAAAATGTCAAAAAAATAATAAAAAAATAGTATACAAAATGTCAAAAAAATAATCAAAAATATAGTATACAATATGTCAAAAGATAATAAAATACAAAATGTCAATTTTACTAGATTCTCTGCTGAAAGTATCTACATTATTCCTCTACTCTATGCCTTCACTTGACTAAATTCGCCAATGATAAAAGCTCTTTATCTGCCCGCGTCTGTTCCGTGAAGCTTTTTCTATCAGCTTTTAAATGATACGCTATCAGTCACAGTCATCCTTTCTCATTCTATTTTTATTGTTTTTTATCTGAACCGGTGAAAAAATAGCCGGAAAACATAAAAAGAATCTACACAAATGTTATAAAGAGGAAAGATTTGTATGTTTGTAACGAATAAACTCAAAAACTACTGGACCGATTTCAAAAATTCTTTCACCATAAGAATGCTATATTTTATCCCTGAGTAACATAGGCTATAGGAGCCGTGGTAGCCGGTTGGTTGTGCACTCGCCTCACGTTCATGAGGTCCTGGTACAAACCCTGCCCGTACCAATGAGTTTTACCAAACTTAAGTACGGTTTATTTATAATAAATACCACAGGCTTTTCGGTGAAAGAAAACATCGTGAGGAAACCTGCATATGGCGAAGAAGAAATTCTGAGGCGTATGTGAAGTCCACCAAATCGGCTTGGGGCACTGTTGGTGGTCAGGGGTTTGGCACAAAAGATCCTGAAGGGTCGAACTGTCGCCAGGTCTTCCTGGGCCCCTAAGAAGATAAGATAAGAAAAGATAACATAGGCTATATTTATTACTGTAAAAAATTAGGGATCTCTACCAAAACTTCAATAATGTAACCCAAGATGTAAAAAAAAAGTTATTAAGTGTATTTCATCTCATGCGGGCGGGAGTGGCACTAGGAATGTTTGTGGGAGAGGGAGCGGGAGCAGAAATGAGCAATAGAAATCATTCATGAAAAAAACATCTCCTTTGACGAAAATTTTGATAAAAGAAATGCAATATTTCTCGAACGTACGAGTATGTTCATCATATGGGCGAGGTCATCCCATCATCATCATCAGGTTATTTTTATCTCCAGTGCAAGAGCACAACCCTTTCCCTGTAGCGTATCGTATTAAGTGGACTGTATTAGGATTTTGTATATATATATCTGGGATATTCTTTGCTAAAGGGGTAGCCGGAATCACCACAAAAATTATAATAAATGGTCACGCACTCACCTTTAACTCGAACTCCTTGGACTAGAAGCACTTTTCTAATGTATCTCGCGACACCGGTGTTTACTTCTGCTATTATTGTTCATATCATTGGAGATGCGACAAATGAGACCCAATTAGTTTTAGTCTCCACCAAAGAGCATGGCTATATAATATAATATTTGAGGGAATACCGAACACTCCCATCTGCCGGAGACAGACGGAGGATTTGGGCTACACTCCCCGCGCTGGCCAGACGGGTCGGGGAGGCCTGATTGATGTTCTATAATGTATTCCCTTAGTCGCCTTGTACGACATCCACGGGAAGAGTTGGAGTGGTCCTATTCTACTCTACCGGAAACCACACAGCAACTATATATTATTTGTAAAACGTTGTTGGTTTCATAAATATATTTATTATTGTAATTGTTAAGTGCTTATCTAGCATAAACTTACAGCTAACAATAGCTCCGAACCACAGGAGTGTGCAGGCTCTGTGAGGAAGCAGAGGAAACCACCATGCACCTCCTGTGCGAGTGTGGCCCACTGATGCGCAAAAGAAATACACACCTGGGCAACTACTTGCTTCGTCCTGACGAAGTAAAACAACTCAGTGCCAAAAGCATTGTGCAGTTTCTAACTGCTGCAAGGCTTAGCACGGAACTGTAGTATGGTGGCGATCACAGTAGACCAGAAATGGTCGCAGTGATACAAGGTCTAGACTGAGACCTTGAAATAGCCCTAACTCGAATAGCAATAATAATTACAGTAGTAAAATACTTACTGCTAAGTAAGCACTTAACGATTACTACAGAAAATATGTTGGGCAACCAGCAGCGTATATTTCAATCCAGATTAATAGTCCTATGAAAACCAACGCTATTTACGTCTCGGTAACATATACATGAAAGGGTCACCAGCAGCAAAAACAGGTTTGTATTACCATGTAAACTTTGCAGTCCACTTAGGAACACCATCTATTGTGTATTTTGTTTTCGAGACGCAAATGCGTTTGTTTTCATAGGACTATTAATCTGGAATGAAATATAATAATATGTGGATAACTAGCTGTTGCTCGCGACTTCACCCGCGTGGACAACTTAACATCACAAATTATTATGTATTTACCGTAGTAATGAGATTTTCGAGATAAAAACTGTCCTATGTCCTATTCCAGGACCTAACCTATATTTGTGTCAAGCGTGATAGAGTAACAAACATCCAAAAATCAAAATATCCAAACTTTCGCATTTATAATATTAGTAGGATAGGATAGATATATAGATAGATAAACTCTTTATTGCACACAAATTAAGGATAACAATAAAATAGGTACAGATTTTTGAAAAGTGTACTAAGGCGGCCTCGCTTGAAGTGATCTCTTCCAGGCAACCTTTCAGAAGGAAAATAAGAAAGACATAGCGACAGAGTATTGCAGGTGAAAGAAGAGAAATTTATAATTTTAGAACATGGTAAATTTTAAAAATATTACACAATTAAATTTACATACAAATATACTTAAATACATACATATGCATACATATATAGTTTATAATACAATACATATACCGTACGTAATATACTGTATTAAATAGGATAGGATAATATCTGAAATATAAATATTTTATTTTTTATTTAAATATTACAAACAAAACTGCTTTTTAAAACTACTTTACCATACATACATTCCATATTATACTTATATCTCACACTGCCATCGTTAGAGGGGGCGTGTCCCCGCCTTCTGACGTCACACGCCCCCGCCATTAGGGGCAGTAAGGGGAGGAGAAGGTGGTTGGGAGGGGGGTAAACTGTACTAAACGGGCACGTCTCCCTATTTGTAAGGGAAAAGATTTCAGGAGAGTTTGTAGATTTGTCGATGTACTGAATGATAAAAACAATTATATACAGGAAAGCACTTAAAATAACATAAATAACATTTGTGTAGATGTACTTGTGTAGTTTGGTGGTTTGCTTGTATTTAAGGTTATAGTTATTTATTAGGTAGCACTCCAATAAATGATATTCCTATTATTATTATTGCCGTGTGGTTTCCGGTAGAGTAGAATAGGACCACTCCAACTCTTCCCGTGGATGTCGTACAAGGCGACTGAGGAAATACATTATAAAACATCAATCAGGCCTCCCCGACCCGTCTGGCCAGCGCGGGGAGTGTAGGCCGAATCCTCCGTCTGTCTCCGGCAGATGAGAGAGGGTTGTGCTACTGCAGTGAAGACAACAATAACCTGATGATGATGAAATGTTTATTCAATTCAGTCATCATCATCAGGTTATTTTTGTCTCCGCTGCAGGAGCACAACCCCTTCTTATCTACCGGAGACAGACGGAGCATTTGGCCTACACTCCCCGCTTGGTACAAAAGATAAAGAAGCGTCGAAGTGTCGCCAGGTCTTCCTGGTCCTCTAAGAAGTCAGATGTTTCATTTAATATTGCTGAAATTTTGATATGCAATGGATCTGGAGCACCTAGTTAAAAGTTACAGTATTATCGCATACTAGAGGTGAGGTCATTTACAATCAGTTCGGGGACCACTGCTGGGCATGCGACGATCTCACAATGACAAAGTATTCTTACAAATGACCCAAGAAATTATAAATTACTAGCTATTCCGCGTCGACAACTTAACGTCACAAATTACATGTATTTCCCGTAGGAACGGGAGGTTTTTCGGGATAAAAACTATCATATATCCTATTCCAGGACTTAAACTATATGTGTGCCAAGTTTCATCCCGATCCGTCCAGTGGTTGAAGCGTGATTGAGTAACAAACATCCAAATATCCAAACTTTCGCATTTACAATATTGGTAGGACAGGATTCAGACAAGACATTATTAATGTGCATGAATATGACTAATATATATTCACATAAGCAGAACTTAGAACAGGGCCAACCCCAACCTTATCGGCAGACATCCTACTTCCTACTCATATTATAAATCTGAATAAAAAAAAATTTTTTTAAATTGTTTTAACAGTATTATACAATAGATATAACGGGGCCGGGACTTCTTTTTAAGCGTAAAAGCCTGTGTTAAGAAGCCCCGCTCTTCATAATTATAATACATACATAGTAAATACTCTTAAAGATATAAAAATAATTTAAGCGATAACTAATATTAATTAATGTGGATCCGCCAAAATACATATTATGAATGTGTGTGAGAGTGTGTGTGTGGGTGTGTGGGTGTGTGTGTGTGTGTGTGTGTGTGTGTGTGATATCTTTAGAATAATAATTATTAGGTAATATATAAAAGAAGTGATTCAGTTTCTTCCCATGTTTTAGTTTTTAGACCTTTAGTTATAAGTCTTTTACATTCAAATAAAGGTTTTTCGCCAGAGGTTGTGGGTTCGGTTCCCAATGGGGACAGACAGCTTTGTACAATTTGTACAAGTTGGTCCCGGTCTGGATGTTATATTTGTGAATTGTCCTATCCTTGTTTAATTCCCATAGCACAGGAGAAAATCCTAGTTTGGGATTAGACAAGTCTATGTATACGTATAATACTTATTTATTTGTAAGAAATTCGTATCATTCTACTCATTGATATCGATATCAATTCAAAGTTCGCCTGGCAACATTTAACCTTAAAAAAAACATTTATTCATTGTTCGGAACGAACTAAAGTTGAAGATTTTATAATCTGTATTGTATTTAACGATTCATTCATTCATTCCCTTTTACAACATCGTTCGTGTGGGACGCACGTCAATTATAGTTTAAATTAAAATATACGTGAAACTGCCCAAATATTCTTTTATTTATGTTTTATAACAACATTCATCTCTCCAAAAACTATACATACAATAACTCCGCCAAACTGTATAATACAGTTTGTTGGCAGAAATAGCTCTCTTACTTTATACACATCTATGGCAGAGAATACTAAATATCACTACGCAATGGTGAATAGCAAAGCAAAGTTACAAAGTTTTTAATGTTGATACTAGCACCAAAAAGATTGAGGTTACGTTAATGAGTTTAAATATTTCTTACATATGTATTTCATGAATCCAAAGTTATGTAGATAAGCAGGTATATATTTTTACTGGTTGCTCTTTGTTCTGATCGGTAATGTATGCATTCATACCCCCCCCCCCCCCCCCATCACTACCCCCCCCGGTTTGATGACGTAACGCCAGAGCGTGGGCGTGGCCGCCTGACATTTCTGTAACTGACCTTTCACCTTCGACCTAACCTTATGTGAAAACTTGATGTTGTATAGGTTCTCTACTTTCTTTGTCTTACAATGAAAAGTGGGCGAGGTGTAGACCCGAAATACGTCCACTGCTGAACACAAGCCTCTCCAATAGAATTACACATTTGGTGGGCTGTTCGCTGGGGGATTTGCCATAATCACCACGCTTGGTAGTCGGATAGGTAATGGCAGTAATGATCTTAATATACAAAGGAGAACGCTGCTGCCCATCTCTGGTGCAATCCCTTAGTCGCCTTGGGTCCTCAAACGTTATTTTAACTGCTAATTAACAAACATATAAAATCTCTGCACATAGCTATAAACTATATCTACCTACAGCTATGTAAACGAATGTAGTTGACCTGTTTCCCATTTATTGACCACCCCTCGACCTAAATCCAGCCCCCCCCTTTACCTCCGACCTTTTGTACGGCGCATGCGCGGCTTGCGACCCCTGAAAGCCTCCCCTGAAGCCTTCAGTCAGTCTCCGACCTGGTTGGAGTCTCGTGCCCAGCTGAACGCAGCAAATCCTTCAGCAAGTCCCATATATTTCCTTCATATATGAAAAACATATATAAAATCTCAAAATTACGAGAACATATCCTCTTCATATATAATTATATCCACGACCCGGTCTGCCACATAGTCATCTGTTTCTCAACAAAAAATATATCTTATAAGTAGTGATCAATTAAAATATAGTAATTAATTATTAAAATATAGTTATTACGTATATATTCAACCATCGAGACAAATAAGGTTTGTATATTTTTTACATATATATTCATATATCACTAGATGAACTTACATAGAGTAACTAGATGTTTTAGTTTTTACCTACTTCCATTTTTCATCTGAATTAGGTACATATAAAATCGTATTAATATCACCTTTTGACCTTTCTGTATAGATTTTTCTGCGCATGTGCAGTAACGACCTGCGCAGACTGTCTTATTTATTTATCCATATTATATATACATATCAAAAATTCATAAAATTTTAGAAATTATTTCAAAATTGAACCGTTAACAGCCGTTTTTAGAGCTCTTTTTTGGTCGAAAAAGGCAAAGTAATTATATAAAAAAATTAACATGATTTTTTTTCTGTTTCCAGACTAGAAATAGAAGTTAGAATGTCAAAACTCACCTTGGACGGCTTTTTTTCGTACTGCAAGCAAATTGCTGAGCACATACAGTTGGTTCGTTCCATTGACATTTTTAGCGCCATCTTGGCCGCCATATTGATTTTCTGTCCGCCATCTTGGTTCTTTGTTCGCTTTATTGCATGAATTCAATAAAATTATCAATTAATGCATGACATCAATTCAGATATAATTACTTGCGTGGCGTTTTATTTTTTATTTTGCCTTAGGTATATGTTTTTACTTAATTTTATCGATCAAAGAATCTAAGTCTCTCTTCTATGATCCAATTTGTTTAGCTACTTAACTGATTGTACAAATAAAAAAAACATACCGTCGAATTGAGAACCTCTTCCTTTTTTGAAGTCGGTTAAAAATAGTAATTACATAATAGGAACGTAAATGTATAGTAATTAAAAAAAGAAGTACCTTATCTATCAGACCGCCTCCTTGGCCTAGTGGATTGGTAATTGGACTCGATTAGGTGGGTGGGTTCGATTCCCATTAGGAACAGACAACATTGTACAATTTGTACATGCTGGTCCCGGTCTAGATGTTATATTTGTAAATTGTCCTATCCTTGTTTAATTTCCATAGCACACAGACAAGTGTATATTAAAAAATATTTTTAAATAAATAAAAAATTATGTATTATAAAATTGGGGAGGTTTACAATTGAGGTGTGCAAGCTGGTTCGGACAAGTTCCCGTCCGCACCCTCCTTTCGAAGCAGTAGGTTTAACGCGATACATGAGCCCCATATGCAACTGCGTCTCCCTACCTCAAATACTGCATTCTTTGAACGCACCGCGATGTATAATGCGGTTAAAGTATACAACAAGCTGCCAATGGAGTTGAGGGAAATGCCAGATAAGAAATTTAAAATAATGTTAAAAAAATATCTTGTTGAAATGTGCCCCTATAATTTACGGGAGTTCTTAGAAAATAAGTGTTGACATTGTTTAAATAATTAGTTTTAAATTCGTTTTAACAAATTTTATATTTGAAATGTACATTGACTATTGTATATCCTAAGTTATACCTATTATAATTCTACACAACTATTGTTGTAACGAATAATAATTTAAAAAATTACCTATGTCCAGCAGTGGACGTATTTAGGCTGATGATGATATTGTGTAACTGTATTTCTGTCTGTCTGTCTTAGGGCGAGAGAATGGCTGCTCTGTCCGGTCTAGGCACCCCCAAGCTGACTTCAGCCGTCGGCAACCTATACTATGACTGTGAGTACTCTTACAAATATGCTATACAAGTTTAGATATTTTCTAATTTTCCCGCAGTAAATGGTAATCGACCGTGGTAAAAAGTGTGTTTTATGTTAGTCTAGAATGTAAGCTACCACTGTGCCAGCTTTTATAAAAACTGGTTTAGCCGTTTATTTTTATTTTATTTTATTTCTTATGAGAGCTTACAGCTAAAGTTACAATATACATTTTCAGGTAGAAATTAAAAGCCAATTAACAGCTACCACATATAACAAGTTACAGATTTTTTTTGTTTGGACTCGCACAGCATACGTAACAAGAGAATTTATTATAATTTATATATAAAGATAATACATGCACACACACTCACATACTTATATATTCACAAAATATGTATATACATGTCGAACCACTGCTTAAACCTAGATGAGAAGTCACTAGCGAGTTGTCTTTTGGCAGAACCCGAAGTACTACAAAACAGATCTATTCCAAATTCAACTCTCAGCTCATTAAACTCCACACAAGACCGCAATAGGATGCTATTTCTTCTATAATTAGCCGTTATGGAGTTATTGAATAAATTACAAAGCCTTAAACATCGTTGCAGTGTTTCGGTTTTCTATAGGTTACTCGTACATTTTCGGGAGTGTGACCAGGAATTACACGATTTGATTCCCCCATCCCCCTTCCATCACCGGACTACCAGACGTGATGAGGGACTTCATCATTATGCAGTAGACATACCACGCTCTCGCACGAAGCGTTTTGCTTCCTCTTTCATAATGCGAACTGCTAAGGAATGGAACTGCCTACCAGCTTGGGTATTTCCGGACAAGTATAATTTGGATCTTTTTAAAGGAAGAGTTAATAGTCATCTTCTGGGTAAGCGCGCTCCACCTTAGACCTCATCATCACTTACCATCAGGTGAGATTGCGGTCAAGCGCAAACCCATCAGCAATCAAAAAAATTGAAAAAAATAATAATTATGTTTTATGTTAATTTAGAATGTAAGTTACCATTGTACCTAGCAGGTTTTATCAAAATCGATTCAGCCGTTATAGAGTTAATGAGTAACAAACATACACTGTTTCATCAAATTTTAAAAAATATGATTTATTTGAGATTTTTTTTAAATTAATCACCGTATAATTCTATGTTGGCGCTTTAAAAGTATAACTACACACTCGAGAACCGAACTCGGAACCCTTCGCGAAATTTGACATGCTATTCTGAACTAGTTATCAATTTGTATTTTACCAGATAAGCCTTATACAAAAATAAGTATCACATTACACCCCAAAGTCGCAAAATGATCATCTACCCGCTGGGCGCACGCAGACTATTTCCGGCGGTAGTGACGCCCCAACCGGAAGTAGAGATAGGCGGCGCGTGCTGCTGTTACGTCACACTTGTAGGTTGTGAATGGTGATATGGAATGATTGGTGTGAGGGGACTGAGGGGGAGGGGGAGGGGGAAGGGGACGTATTGTATTAAAAATATTTGTCGCAGTCTTTAGGGTTCCGTTGAAACGGATATAGCGGAGCTTTTTGTATGTCTGTTCGTCCGCCGGATAACTGGGAACTTTGAGAGTTCCATAGGAATTATAGCTTTTTTTTAATAAATAAATAAATATCTCAGACATTCACACCAGTTATCCAGTCCCAAACTAGGCAGAGCCTGTGCTATGGTTACTAGATAACGGATACACATACTTAAATAATATATATAAACATCCAAGACTTGGGTACAAACATTCATATTCATCACACGAACATTTGCCCCTAGCGGGATTCGAACCCGCAACCTCCGGCGTGGCAGTCCGAGAGCTACCCGTTCCGCCACGGAGGTCGTCAAATGGTAAATATAAGGAAAGAAATACAGCCTCGTTGGTCTGGATGCTGGTCAGTGGCTTGGCTTTTAGACTCCAGTTCCAGAGGTCGTGTATTGGATTCCCACTAGAGACCAGACAACTATGTATAATTTGTACATGTTGGTCTGGATGTTGTTATATTTGTGAACTAGCTGTGTCCGCGGCTCCGCTCGCGTGAACTACAGAATCCGCTCCCATTACCACTCCCGCTCCCACACCCACTCCCCTTTTCCCACGCCCACGCCCCCGCCCACTCCCACTTCTACTCGCAGCTCCAACTGTAGTCTAAACTCATCGCAATCTAAATAGTACGGAAATACTCTTATTTGCAATATATTGCATACTAATCTTACCTACTAATATATTTGAAAACTAAAAATGTCCATAACTTTTGATTGAGTGAGCCGATTGCGATGAAATAAAGACTAAATGTTAAGTTAAGTTAAGACCCATTTTTTTGTGAAAAGTGCATCAAAATCCGTTCCGTAGTTTTTAAGTGATGCGTGCACAAACTCACAGACAAACAGATAAACATTCCAAAATTGATTGAAATGTGTTCTATTACTAATCCTTAGACCCCTCAATTTTTTTTTTGCAAATATCTTCAATGTACAGACACGCGATGTTTACGATTTTATTTATTAGAGTGTCCTATCCTTGTCTAATTAAATCCCAGTTTGGAAATGCATAATGTAAAATGAGAAAAAAAAAAGATTTTCATGGAGAATTAACAAACAAAAAAAACGTAACCACACATTGTGGCAGACACTTCGCTGTCTGAAATAAAATATATTATGATTTTTTTCTTTGACATGAGGTTTGAGGAACCCTGCGGTTCCGTACAATATATTCCATCATCTAAAAGCCATAATGATAATTGTCTACGCCAAATCAAGTGACTTCGCAAACGCGATTCAACTGTCATTTTTGACGTCTATTCATGACGTCTATGGACAACTTACCAAAAACTACACCCCATACCTAATTGGTTATTAAATTAGATAACAGATGATTTTAATGTGTATCTGTTATCTAATTTAATAACCAATTAGTGTCAATCCTGAAGGAAACTTTAAGGTTAATTGGTTATTAAATTACATAACAGATGATTTTAATGTGCATCTGTTATCTAATTTAACAACTAATTAGTGTCAATCCTGAAGGAAAACTTTGAGGTTAATTGGTTATTAAATTATATAACAGATGATTTTAATGTGCATCTGTTATCTAATTTAATAATCAATTAGTGTCAATCATGAAGGTAAAAACTTTGAGGTGAAACTATGAGCTACGAAAAATTATTTTGCTTCATGGTATGAAGTTTATGTGATTTTGATTAATATAACCCAAGCGTGAATTGCGGGTTCCTTTGACTGGCAAGCGCTGGCCCATGACGTATTGTGCTTGGAGTAACGTAATTAATCTATAGCTGACTTTAAATTACGCCAGACCCGTTGAGTGAAGTCATTAATCGTCATAATTAATTGAACACACGAAAAACACTTCAGGATACTCGAAAGTCTCGTATTCAAAATGCACGAGACGTAACAATTTGCGTTTCCAATCTTTTAAAAATTGTTCTAAAGACATGATGACAGACCAACGATCTCTATACTACCAGTTTCCCCGTAGCGTCAATATTGAGTAATAATTAAATGTTCTGAGTAGTAACTGCACAAGTTTCATTGTGAATGTGAAAGAGTTGTGGCTCCATGCGTAGAGATCATAGAGATCGTTGTGACAAACCAATGCGATGGTATCATAAAAAGTCAAAGCAAGTGAGAACGTTATGAAAAGCCATGAGGTCCCGGAACGTCGCAAAGCGACTCTCCTTCGCTCGCTTTTCGCCCCGTGATACGGACAACATCGCCGCCACATTCAGTGTGTTGCGACACGTTGTGGCCCATAACGCCGAAAATACAGCTGACTGAGATTAGGTACAAAAGACAAAAGTCTTTAACCAGTGCGTCCTACCTGTCATGGCCTACGGCGCGGAAACGTGGACGCTGACGGTGGGCCTGATACACAAGTTCCAGGCCTTCTATCGGCTAAAACAATCGTCTTTTAAACGGTGGAAGTACATATTCTGATTTTAGGATATATGGAGCACAAATTCGAGTACATATTTTGCCTATTACAGAATTTTGATATATTTTGCAGTTTCTGAGATATAGCGTGCTGTAGTGACGTCATTTTGGCAGAGCCACCAATATACCCCTATAACTTTTAAACGGCTGAAGTGCAAATTCTAATTTTCGAGTACAAAATAGTACATTTCCAGCACAAATTTTCTGCATGCTCAGACTTCAAATCAGAGGCCAAAATGACGCAAGCGATATATACAAATATATAAATAAATATCTCAGACATTCACACCAATTATCCAGTCCGAAACTAGGCAGAGCCTGTGGTATGGTTACTAGATAACGGATAGACATACTTAAATAAATATATAAACATCCAAGACTTGGGTACAAACATTCATATTCATCATACGAACATTTGCCCCTAGCGGGATTCGAACCTGCAACCTCAGGCGTGGCAGTCCGAGAGCTACCAGTTCCGCCACGGAGGTCGTCAATACAATACGAAAAGATATAAAATAGCATTCTGATGCATCAATGCATCTTGTTTAAAGTAACATAATGTAAAATTACTTACTCGAGAGGGGCCTTAAGCCGCCCAAGCCATTTTGGGGGTTAGACATAGACTCAATGCGAAACACTAAGTACAGAAATGACATGTTAAACAAATAAATTATTTATTAGATATTTATTTATTTATTTATTTATTTATTTAACTCTTTATTGCACACACACAGATAAAACAAAAAATAATACATTAAAAGAAACACAAGTACAAAGGGCGAACTTATCTCTGAGGGAGATTTCTTCCAGCAGACCCGCGAGAGAGATAATTGAAATAAGAGAGGCAGACATAGTGTGTACGTATATAAACAAAAAAACATATACATACATACACTAATATAAACTATATACCCACTTACATAGATTATAACCTACACGGTAAAAAAAAAGTATATTAATATTATTACGACAATTACATGGATTAAATAAAACTAGAATACTAATAATAAAATGAACAAAACTATTAAAGGTAAAAAATGGCTTAAATTAAATAAATTAAAAGAAATTATAATTCAAGTTTAATAAGCTGAAAACAGCGAGGAGCGGAAAATGGAACGGGAGCGGATTCTGTAGTCCGCACGAGCGGAGTCGCGGGCACAGCTAGTAAATAATAAGTACCTGTTTAAATTTTTGATAATAAACTCTACTAAAAGGTCAATTTGGGTATAGTATAGACTGTAATCTGAACTTTGGTATAGAAACGACAAAATATCTTCAGTACTGTTCTTTTAAAAACTGTCTACACCGAATATCATCCGCATATACCATATATATATATATTAACTAGAAACACTACACAACATACTCACTCATTCAAAATTCACTCTTCCTTGCTTTCCCCCCCTCCCATTCCATTCATTTCGTTCTTCCGCTACCGCTAAAAGACCTAAGACCACGGCATGCGCACACGATCCACAAAAAATCAAATTATAATTAAAACAAGTTCGCGAGTGAAAGTGCATTAAAACATTAACAACTAAATGCAAGAATATAAATAATAATAGATTAAAAACTGCCTTGTGGTGATTTGGGGGCTAGTGACTAGCCTACCGATCCGCAGCTATAAAAGGACGTCCAGGTATTTATCCCTTTCTTCCTAAATTTCCCACAAAAACCAAACCTTTCTTTGAAAACTGCCCCAAAAACTCTAAATAAAATTGTTGTAGTACTTTTCAAAATCTGTCAAAGGACAGGGCATGGTAGGGAAGCCAGTAGGTAGAATATATACCGTCAAATCATCTACACGTCTACAATTAATTCATATTCTATGGCATGTAATATATTGGGGGATTACCCGACCATTGCGCGGCATTACACCGGCCCATAGACGCGGATTGTTTTCTTTTTATTTACGACTATAGACTCAGAGATTGCGGTTATTTGTCTATGGTATTACGGAGGATTTGAGTTTTGTTATGATTATTTTATTCTGTGGAGGGAACGGTAATGGATTGTGACTTGTAAGATCCAGGACTTTGTGTCTTGTTTATGGACCAATAGGATTTCGTTATTTTTATATACATACATACATAATGCTCACGCCTTGGTCCCAGAGGGGTAGACAGAGACGATGGATCGCCACTTTGCGCGATCCTGACACACCTCACTAGCCTCACTTATTTTTAATTTTAGATATAACGAAGAGCCGTGATAGCCGGTCGGTTGTGCACTCGCCTCACGTTCATGAGGCCCTGGTACAAACCCCGCCCGTACCAATGAGTTTTACCAAACTTAAGTACGGTTTATTTATAATACCACAGGCTTTTCGGTGAAGGAAAACATCGTGAGGAAACCTGCATATGGCGAAGAAGAAATTCTGAGGCGTATGTGAAGTCCACCAAATCGGCTTGGGGCACCGTTGGTGGTCAGGGGTTTGGCACAAAATATCCTGAAGGGTCGAAGTGTCACTAGGTCATCTCTGACTGGCATCCCCATCTGACATCTCCGCCTTGCATATCTGCTTGACATGTTCATCTGGTATCTCCGTTTTGTATATACGGATTTGTGAAAACCTACTTTTATAGAATCATCAGCATCCACTGCTGGACATAGACCTTGGTCACTGTGGGCAGATGTATTTTACTATCACGGTAGGTACTTCCTAGGGCTTATCACCGGCAAGGCTACTGCCAATCACCGGTTTAAACGGTTATACTGTCATTGTTCAGTAGAAAAATGTCATCATCAGGTTATTTTTGTCTCCACTGCAGGAGCACAACCCTCTCTCATCTGCTGGAGACATTCCCGCCTCCTCACCATTCTCCCCCCGCAACTCCTCTAAGCGAGTATCAACGGAGGTAACTGCAAAGACAACTACCAGTGAAGGTAGGGCAAGTCCCAGGTCATGAATTTACGCTACCTTGGGCCCCAGACAAATTTAATTAAAAAAGTAAAGAGTCAAAGTAGGAAGAGAGTTCCCACTTCCCCTCTAGCAAATGGGAGTGTAGCAAAGAAACGATGACCAGAGTGGTCAGGTTGGGGGGTTTGGTGTGGCCAGGATAAGCCTGGCCTGCCGGAGACAGACGGAGGAGTTGGCCTACACTCCCCGCGCTGGCCAGACGGGTTGGGGAGGCCTGACTGATGTTTTATAATGTATTCCCTCAGTCGCCTTGTACGACATCCACGGGAAAAGTTGGAGTGGTCCTATTCTACTCTACCGGAAACCACACAGCAAGCTTCTTCAAGAAAAATGTATATTATAGCTATCAGGAACGGGCAGCAGCGTTCTCTGTGTATATTAAAATCATTACTTCGATCACCAATCCGCCTGCCAAGCCTACAGCCCATCACCAAACGTGTCTTTTTATTGGGTCAGCTTATGTTCAGCAGTGGACGTAATTAGGCAGATGATGGTACAAAGATAATCGACAGACAGACACTGCCAACTGAGCTAATGGGAATAAAGTTTCACCCCTCGCCCTTCACCCCCGGGTGCGAGAATTAGTCGATCAAAGTGTGCTTCCATGTTTTAGGGTCCCGTATTCGCTAATTGCTAAGCCGTGTTAGGGACGGTGGGAACACGACAGCGGTTTGATGGGTTCTGTACGTTTAAGATGGAATTAGGATTTTTTAAGAAGCTGAGACTTCAATATTTGTAGTAACCTCGTATTAAGAAATACAATCCTGCATATTTTTCAATCTATAGACAGAGTCAATTATAATGATCATCATCATCATCATGTCAGCCTTTAGACGTCCACTGCTGGACATAGGCCTTCCCCAATGAACGCCACCACACCCGGTCCTCCGCCCTCCGCATGCAGCCACTTCCGGCCACCTTCTTGAGGTCGTCGGTCCACCTGGCGGCGGGGCGTCCCACCCTGCGCGTGCCAATCCGTGGTCTCCACTCCAGAACTCGTCTGCCCCAACGTCCATCGGTTCTGCCACAGATGGAATTGTAATCGTGTCATTATAATGATCAAATCTGTCAAATAAACATTGCATGCTAAATAGAAAACCGCACGGAGAAAAAATTAGTAGCCGGATAACGTAATTCCCGTTGTAACCTACGTAATTACTGTTAAAAAACATCCAGTCGTAGGGCGTGGACCGTCAACATGCTGCTTACGTAGTTTGCAGTACGTAATCGGGCTACGTACTACGAGTGGATGCTTTCTCACAGTAGTACGTAGCCGGTATGTTTCACCGGTAGCACGTGAGCAGTACACGTAGCCTGTTGTTGCAACGTTGTACTGTGTCTGTAACATTATTACTGCGTCTCCACAAGTCTGCTTAGCTACTTACGTACGGATGTAATTCAATTACTAAAGATGTAACATCCTTAGTAATTGTGTAACATACTTATACGTAGTAGGCGCCGTGTCCATTATGGAGCATGTTGTTTCTCATAAACGCGTCATTGAAATACAACATTCTTACGTATGTGTCAACTAAATTACTGTTGTAACATACGGAATAAGTAATACGGCGCACACACAGCAGTAATAGGTATGACGTACGTAGTATTTTTTTCTCCGTGCGGCCGGGAAGGCCTATGTTCAGCAGTGGACATCTAAGGGCAGACATGATGAGGATGTACTTTTCAAAAATATTATTTTGAGTAAAATTGTCTATCCTACTAATATTATAAACGCGAAAGTTTGTAAGTATGGATGGATGTTTGTTACTCTTTCACGTAAAAACCACTGAATGGATTTTAATGAAACTTTACAATAATATAGCTTATACATCAGAATAACACATAGGCTACAATTTATAAAGATATTTGTGTGAATTGTCCGAAATATCAAGTAACTAGGAAAAAATCTACCATCTGCGAGCTATTCTGGCGTGCCCTGCCAAAACCGCTAGAGTTACACATATGTAATGTATGATGGAAATGTTTATCTTAAATAGTCCTACAAAAAAGCCCGCCACAGTATATATCTTATGTGTAAGCCAAAATAGTGAACCATCGTGATGAAACTTGGCACACATATAGGTTAGGTCCAGGACATATATTTCATTCCAGATTAATAGTCCTATGAAAACAAACGCATTTGCGTCTCGAAAACAAAATACACAATAGATGGTGTTCCTAAGTGGACCGCAAAGTTTACTTGGTAATACAAACCTATTTTTGCTGCTGGTGACCCTTTCATGTATATGTTACCGAGACGTAAATAGCGTTGGTTTTCATAGGACTATTAATCTGGAATGAAATATAGTAGTTTTTATCCCGAAAAAACTTCGCATTCCTACGGGAAATACATAATAATTTGTAATGTTAAGTTGTCCACGCGGACGAAGTCGCGGGCAACAGTTAGTGTTCAATATTTGAGGTACTTCCCCTCGGGGCCCGTTCGTTCCAGAGAGGTTTAGTCGGCTAACCCTCTGCGCGGCGCGTGGTCATAAATACCCACGCGCGGGACAAGTTGATCCTTCGAGCCGGGCGCGGTAATGACTCTGGTTTTAAACGGAACTCCTCATTTGAGCCTTGAGTGATTTGGGGTGGCGAGAGACTTGTTGTGGAAACACTGTTTTATAAAGGATAATATATCACACACTGGGAACTGTACGGTACTAACTGCAAATTATATACATACGCAGAGGGGTAGGCAGAGACGATGTATCGCCACTCTGCGCAACCCAATATCGCAAATTTTATTAATACTACTGCAATTATGTCTTTGCATCATCATCATCATCATCAGGTTATTTTTGTCTCCACTGCAGGAGCACAACCCTCTCTCATCTACCGGAGACAGACGGAGGAATCGGCCTACACTCCGCGCTGGCCAGACGGGTTGGGGAGGCCTGACTGATGTTTTATACTGTATTCCCTCAGTCGGCTTGTACGACATCCACGGGAAGAGTTGGAGTGCTCCTATTCTACTCTACCGGAAACCACACGGAAAATTAATTCCATCGCTATCGACTTATTATTAAATTAGTGTTTACATGATGAGGTTTATATTAAGTATTTCTCTCCACACTATCGTACCCTAATCCTCAAGTAACAGATAAAAAGTATTCTATTTCCCCACGTAAGCCCCTGCAGGGGCCACTCTATCAATCCCCACGGCTCTCCATGCGAATGTATCTAGTCACTGTTTCATTGCGATGGACGAGTGCGAGTTTGCGAAACGAATTAATGAAAAGTATTAATTTAGGAAATAAAAACATAGATATTATAACATTTTAGATTATTTTTAGTATAGTTTGACCGCCTCGTTGACCTAATGGATTGGCCATTGTACTCGAGCGCCAGAGGACGTGGGTTCGATTCCCACTGGGGACAGACAACTGTGTACAATTTGTACAAGTTGTGGACCCAGAGGGGTAGGCAGATACCATGTATCGCCACATTGCGCGATCCTATCAAACGCCGCATAGCGACTTTCCTTCGCCCGCTTAGAATAGAAGTATATAAAATAAATAAATCCTATGTAATATAACCACTAGCTTTTGCCCGCGACTTCAATATTTACACATGTTCAATGCTTTTAACGATTAATTTGGTTTCCCGTAGGAATAAGACATTTTTTCGGGATAAAACTATCCTATGTCCTATTTCAGGACCTAACCTATATATGTGCCAAGTTTCATCCCGATCCGTCCAGTGGTTCAAGCGTGATTGAGTAACAAACATCCAAACTTTCGCATTTATAATATTAAGTGGAATACATGTCTAACCCCACACTAATTTTTTCCTGTGCTATGGGAATTAAACAAGGATAGGACAATTCACAAATATAACACCCAGTCCGGGACCAACTTGTACAATTGTACAAAGTTGTCTGTCCCCAGTGGGAATCGAACCCACGACCTCTGGCCCTTGAGTCCAATAATAATTATAATAAAATCATTTATTTGCAGGCAACTTAGCCCATAGACAAATACCTTAGCCTAGAAATACATACATTATATAACCTTACATTAAATACACACTATTTCAGGGAAGAGACTTCGCCTCCCTGTAGCGTCTAAACACGACTCCCTCGGGCCAGAAGTCGGGACTGGGGAACACACCCTGGTGCTTAGTGGGAACCCGGAGTCTACAGGCCCTAAAATTATTAGAAATAGTAGACTCCAGGATCGCACATTCGACCGAGATGCTTTCCCCAGTCCGACCTCTAAGCCTCGCCACTAGGTCAGGGAGGTGATCAAACTATACTAAAAATAATCTAAAATGTTTTAATATCTTAATGGGCCCGATTCTGAAGGCACACATTTAAAATTTGACAGCGCTAAAATTGGTTTCGTTTTTATCCTCATAATACTGTGTGACAAGGATAGAAACAGTTTTAGTGATGTCAAATTTTTACGTTGTGCCTTCAGAATCGAGCCCAGTAGTTAATTTAAAAAAAGTTTATTATAAAATCGTAATTCACTGTCGACCCCTATTATTCAGGTGCTCCTAGTATAAGGGTTGCAGGAAATCTTATCAATACCTATCACACAACCTACCTGCACTAGATCTTATAATTGTATACCTAATCATAATTATCTCTTTGTGTAAGTTGCAAATAAAATATTTTTCATTTAAAAAAAAAAATCTATGTTTTTATTTTTAACAGAAGTCACCTTTTCTTTAAAATCAATAACCCTGCCAGCGACAAGTCGGGTCCGATCGACCCTACGCGGGAATGTCTGGAATTTCACTGAGGCTCCCCTCTCGGCCGATTAGTTACACTCCTTCGGAGCGGCGCGTGCCGATAGTGATGTCCACTTTAAAATAATTGCGCAGGAAATCGATAGTTCAAATACGGGACAGGGTTGAACACGAGACCAAATGAATTATTTTTAATATTCTGTTTTTTTCGTCTTCCTGAAAACGGTTCAATATCCTTCATATTCATGTCAAATTCCATAAAAAAAAAATTGAATTACGTATATTTGTTTTCCTGAAAAGTAGCACTTTCTAAATTAGATGCTTTATCACTGGAAGCACAAGAATTATACGGGACTGCAGTCGTACAACGGGACGTCCCGCCTTTTCAACCAGAACTGTTAGATATCCCGCATTAGCACGCTTCTTGTTTCTTAAAAACTGTTTTTAAAGAAAGGTCTTTCATATTCATGTCAAATTTCATTTAAAAAAAACATTGAGCGAAGCCTTGAAAAGCAGCATTTTCTAAATTAGATGCTTTCCACGTGAGGTTCAGCATTATACGGGACTACAGCCGAAAAACGGGACGTCTCGCCTTTTCACCCAGAACTGTTACGAGTAGCTAAGCACGCTTTATAGTTATTTCATATTCATGTCAAATTTCATTTAAAAAATACATTGAAAGAGGTCTTGAAAAGCAGCATTTTCTAAATTAGATGCTTTCCACCGGAGGTTCAGCATTATACGGGACTACAGCCGAAAAACGGGACGTCTCGCCTTTTCACCCAGAACTGTTAGCAATCCCGCGCTAGCACTCTTTAAAGTTATTTCATATTCATGTCAAATTTCATTTAAAAAATACATTGAGCGAGGCCTTGAAAATCAGCATTTTCTAAATTAGATGCTTTCGCTGGAGGTTCAGCATTATACGGGACTACAGCCGAAAAACGGGACGCCTCGCCTTTTCACCCAGAACTGTTAGAAATCCCGCGCTAGCACGCTTTAAAGTTCTTTCATATTCATGTCAAATTTCATTTAAAAAATACATTGAGCGAGGCCTTGAAAAGCAGCAATTTCTAAATTAGATGCTTTCGCTGGAGGTTCAGCATTATACGGGACTACTGTCGAAAAACGGGACGTCTCGCCTTTTCACCCAGAACTGTTAGAAATCCCGCGCTAGCACGCTTTAAAGTTATTTCATATTCATGTCAAATTTCATTTTAAAAAAAACATTGAGCGAGGCCTTGAAAAGCAGCAATTTCTAAATTAGATGCTTTCGCTGGAGGTTCAGCATTATACGGGACTGTAGTCGTAAAACGGGACGTCCCGCCTTTCACCCATACGGCTAGAGACCCGCGCGTGGCACGCGTCATATTGTGTTCACTACAATAAACAGGCAAATAACGCAGCTGCATTTTACGGTTAGATTTAAAGGGATTACGCTTTTTAATTAGAAATTCTTTATGCGCGTTCATGAAGTGATTTATTAGTATTGTAAGTCAACTTGCCGTGTGGTTTCCGGTAGAGTAGAATAGGACCACTCCAACTCTTCCCGTGGATGTCGTACAAGGCGACTGAGGGAATACATTATAAAACATTAATCAGGCCTCCCCGACCCGTCTGGCCAGCGCGGGGAGTGTAGGCCGAATCCTCCGTCTGTCTCCGGCAGATGAGAGAGGGTTGTGCTCCTGCAGTGGAGACAAAAATAACATGATGATGAAGTCAACTATATATGACGTGCCGATGTGGTCACATGGTCAGCTCCGCTAGGTCAGGTCACTTCGTAGTGAACATTATATGTACAGAAAAAGCTAGTTTATTATTTACTAGCTGGAAAACTATAAATTCACTTAATTTTTGATTGACTGGGCCGATCGCAATGAAATAAAGCCTGTATGTTACAACGAATTAAGCACTATGTTTCTGTGAAAAGTCCATCAAAATCGGTTACTACATCTTCTTTTAACTTGGGTTTATTTAACTTTATTTTCCCGTAGTAAATATTGTTACTCGGTTGAGTTATTGAGGTATTGAAAAACAACAAAAACACATCCCACTAATATTATAAATGCGAAAGTTTGGATGTTTGTTACTCAATTACGCTTCAACCACTGGACGGATCGGAATGAAACTTGGCACACATATAGGTTAGGTCCTGGAATAGGACATAGGATAGTTTTTATCCCGAAAAACATCTCATTCCTACGACGTCGCGGGCATCAGCTAGTTATATCATCATCAGGTTATTGTTGTCTCCACTGCAGGAGCACAACCCTCTCTCATCTGCCGGAGACAGACGGAGGATTTGGCCTACACTCCTCGCGCTGGCCAGACGGGTTGGGGAGGCCTGGTTGATGTTTTATAATGTATTCCCTCAGTCGCCTTGTACGATATCCACGGGGACAGTTGGAGTGGTCCTATTCTACTCTACCGGAAACCACACGGCAAATTATATATATTTCCGAAATCCCAGGAGTCTCTTCGTACGAAGTATCCCAAAAATGTACAAATAAATGACAATCGGCTTATGATGTCCAAAACATAAGTTCACACAAATCTTGACACTCAATACAGCTTCTATTGCAAGGGATTAAAAGAGAAATTCCTTAACACAGGCGGTCAGGTTAAAATGGTTGTCTGACATCTGGAATGCGATGTAATGCTTGACAAATACTACTCTGTAGGGGCATTTCGATATTTGCTCAAGGTCAAATGATTTAAGAATTTGGACTCTATGTCAACGGCGTAGAGTATAAACTTCTGTGAATTTAAGGTTCTTGTAAGTTTGCGACTAGATGTGGCTGGTAAAACTTTTATTAATTCACTTAACTTTTAGTAATTCTCATTGCACACTAGTTTCTGCGGTGTGGTTCCCGGCTTAGAATAGGACCACCCCTATCTTTCCCGTGGGTGTCGTCAAGGCGACTAAGGGATTGCACTAAGGACGGGCAGCAGCGTTCTCCTGTGTGTGTATCTTAAGATCATTACTGCGATCATTAATCCGCCTGCCAAGCGTGGTATTCTATTGGGGAGGCCTATGTCCAGCTGTGGACATATTTAGGCTGGTGATGATTTGCTGATTGCTGCTGAAGCACACACCAACGGACTTAAAGTCCCGTGCCGCTTCACAATCCGAAAGCGTGGGTACCAGCCCTAGGATAATCGCGTTTATTTCGTCCCTATTTTGTTACTGTTGTTGTTAATTTTGGTACAATAAAGCGTTTACATACGTACATACATACATACATACATACATACATACATACATACATACATACATACATACATACATACATACATACATACATACATACATACATACATACATACATACATACATACATACATACATACATACATACATACATACATACATACATACATATATTTCATTCCAGATTAATAGTCCTATGAAAACCAACGCTATTTACGTCTCGGTAACATATACATGAAAGGGTCACCAGCAGCAAAAATAGGTTTGTATTACCAAGTAAACTTTGCGGTCCACTTAGGAACACCATCTATTGTGTATTTTGTTTTCGAGACGCAAATGCGTTTGTTTTCATAGGACTATTAATCTGGAATGAAATATACATACATACATACATACATACATACATACATACATACTTAACATACACACACAGGAAAACGCTGCTGCCCGTCCTTGGTGCAACCCCTTAGTCGCTTAGACGACACCTACGGGAAATATAGGTGTGGCCCTATTCTAAGCCGGGAACCACACGGCAAAAGAAAAGACATATTACCTCTCTATTAAGGCATATCTATCAGATCCTATATCAACGTCACTACGAGTGGGGCACACCGCCCCGGGGCGTGCGTCTGACAGCCAACTGATAGTATTAACCGACGCAGGATTATAACACTCGAGCCCCGCGCGGGTCCCAACCCCCGCGTACAGGGGTGAAAGAGCCCCGTATGCGTTGGGGGGGAAACTTCGCTGCGAGATTGTTTAAAGTGAAGTTTGATGTAACGAGCTTTAACTTAGAGGTTAAATAAGAGATTAAAATTGAAAGCACTTGGAATTCATTTTTTTTTATCGTATGGCGTTTTAGCCCCCCCCCCCCCCCCCCCCCCCCCTCCAATTACTACGATCACGATTTAAGATTCACATTAAAAAACAACTTTGTAAGAAAGCCTATTATAAAATAAACGATTATTTGAATGACAAAGATGTCTGGTACTAATGTTAATTCAGCTTCGCAAAATCTTTATTAATTGTATGCAAACTTGATTTTTAAAAGATGTGTTGCGTGAAGTTTGTTGCGCCGTTTCTTCTTCACAGCGCTAACGCCTTGGAAGCGGTAGTCGATGAAAAAAAATGACGTGTATAATGGACCAAGTGTACTCATATGCAATAAATGATTTTGACTTTGACTTTGATCACCAATCCGCCTGCCAAGCGTGCTTTATGGCAAATCCTACAAAGGACAGCCGACCAAACGTAGCAGTCTATTGGGGAAGCCTATGTCCAGCAGTGGACGTTTGTAATTTTTTACCTTTTCTCTAAGTAAAAAGTCATGAGCACCCAACTAGACGACTGCACATTTCAATTCTTGCCAGATTACAAAAAGGAATGTCTGCTTTCGTTGCCTGCAGTCAAAAGGGCAAGCAATCCTTCACAGAAACAAAACCTGCCTGATCAATGGACAATAGCTCAGTTATAACAATACAAACTTACAAACAAACATATTTTGCATATAAAAAAAAAATCCACAACCTTTTACCTAAGGAGTTAACACTCAAATTCTGTTGAAAAACATTTTCACGACGGCAAAACTTCTTCTTTGTTATTGAAAATCAAAAGGTATTGTTATGAGAAAACTCGCATAACTCCCCAAAGATGTCTTGAAACATATTTTCAACTGTAATGCTTAGGTGTTAAGGTGTATATTGGTGTTTAAGTGGAAGTTGAGGGCCCCTTATTGTGATTAAGGGCATGAATCAAAGACATCTGTGAACGGATGCTGCTGCGATATGACGCGAGGTCGATGAAGTACAGTGACCACGGTTTTAGGGAAAACTTGGATTAGTTTGCAGTAGTTCCCAAAGTGGTCCAGGTGGACCCCCAGGGGTCCACGGGATACTCGACGGGGGTCTACATTGTCGTCTAAGCTTCGATTTTTATTTTCGAGTTTTGGGAATATGGTAGTGTAGCTGCAGGGGGTCCACCGGAACCAGCAAAATTTTGAAAGTGGTCTATGAGAAAATAATATGGGAATTTTTTTTTCTTGGTTTTTTTTTGTTTAATGGCATTAACGTACAAAGAAAGGTACCTACTTATCTAAGTATCTGGTGTGACTGGAATCATTCATTCATATATACCCAACTTTCTGACAGTTTTAAAGCCAAAACATTACAATTATTTAAGAAAAACGTATTTAACTTTTTATTGGATAAACGTAAATGAATTTATTAACGATAGAAAAATATAAATGTATAAGAATGCTCCCATAATCTTAAATACTTGACATTTGCAATATTTGGTAATTTATATTTGTATTTCAATTCTAATCTTTTATTTTATTTACTAGACATACAGAACAGTTTACATTTTAGTTCCGGACGGTAACCCGAATAGTATTATTGTATAGTACCTATGTGTTATTAATATTTGCACGCTGTAGTTCGGCAGAATATGTAGGAAACATTACCCTTAAAATGTCATCAATTTTATTACCATATTCTAGGCAAATAAATTTCATTTCATTTCTTCATTTTCACTTCATTTTCAAAAATAACCCGATGTAAAAGTTTTGTGTTGCAAATTCGGATTCAGAAAAATATCTACGTTGAATGGTATGGGTGTTATTTAAATGTTATGTTATTTTAATTAAATACTAACAAAGTGAGGTTGCTTTAATAAATAATTTTCTATTAAAAGTGCACTGTGATTTGTGCACAAATCACAGTCTAAAATCTACTAGGTCATCTACTTATCAAATGCCCAGAATTATTCTGGTTTATATTCCCAGGATTACGTAACAACATGGTCACCTAGTGCAGGCACATTATGGCCCGGCTCGCGAGGGTTGCACATTGCTGCACATATAAAAACGCAGAGACTTTTTAATCAGTGATCCGTGAGATCGCGCCTGCAGACGTGGGGTTGGGTTAAGACTTAAGAGTATGATAAGTAAATATTATATATCTACCAACGATCTCTATGTACTACTAGATGGAGCGTTCCAAACAATCGCTCTGTTCCACGCAAAGTAGCCACAACTCTTTCACATTCACAACGAAACTTGTGCAGTTACTACTCGGAACATTTAATTATTTACTAAATATTGACATTATTTAACCGTAGCGTCAATATTTAGTAATAATTAAATGTTCTGCGTAGTAACTGAACAAGTTTCATTGTGAATGTGAAAGAGTTGTCGCTACTTGCGTGGAACAGAGCGATTGTTTGGAACGCTCCGTCTAGTAGTACATAGAGATCGTTGTCCATTGGCATTCTGTAAGCATTTCAGAGCACTATCGAAGTGAGTTGAACCAAAGATAATATATACTAGAGTTGAACAATAGAACTCACTTCACTTCGATAGTGCTCTGGAATGTTTACAGAATGCCAATGGATTATGTTTCGAAGTGAGTAAGAGTGAGTCTCGCACGTGAGTTTGTATTTTAGAGAATAGCACTACGAGGACTGGTTAAGGGTGATAAACACTTGGCGTTAAACTCAACTTGGTAGCCCGCCCTGGCTAGGATGGGTTCTCGTACAACGATGAGTCTGAGTCTCTGCAGGTATTTTATTATTATTATCAAAGAGTTCGCAACACAAGAGTAAGCTAGTACTGTTCTCCCCCCGTGGCAACTACCACATCAGAGGAGGCGATATATGATTGTTTTGTTTTGTCGCAGCGATCCTGCCCTACCGCGAGGAAGCCAACCCGCAGACGCGCGAGTTCCTGGCGCGTGTCGTCGACGTGCTTCTCGATTACGTGCAGCAGGTCAACGACCGCAACGAGAAGGTACCTACCCCCTTCTCCTTTCCCCCTTTTTTTGTTTCTTCTCAGTCTCAGTATAGCATAAGTATATCAAAAATCGCCAAGCGTGGTTATTATGGCAAATCCCCCAATGGACAGCCCACCACAAGTGTCATTCTATTGGGGAGGTGTTCAGCAGTGGACGTATTTCAGCTGATGATGATATTAAAATTGTATCTTTGCACCCGCATCTTAACCCTTACCAATTGCCTGTAAGAAATCGCTAAAAGCGATAAGGCTGTCACTAGTACATTATTTATTTAACTCTTTATTGCACACACACAGAAAAAACAAAAATAATACTGTCCGAGCATCTCGGACTTTATAAAACAGTAATTCAAACGGCCCGCCAATTTGTGGCAACAATGGCAGCGAGCTGTCATTGGACACGCGCTCTGCGCCGATTGGTTCTCGGCGGCGCGCAATACGCATGCGCGCGGAAAGCATGATGGCCGCAGGATAGCAAGGTCTCGAGGCAGCTCTCGGTCGGTTCGGCGGTAAACATCAGTTCGGCTGTATTATCATTGACTTTAATTAAGAACAGAACTCAGAAGTGTTGTTGGTGATCCTGGTGCACCAGGGAAAGTGACGGGGAAGTGAAGCTGCTGTAGTGCCAGACTATCAGCGGTGTTCACGGCGTACTCCACGAAGAGGCAGGTACGTGAATTCCTGGTTTGTGGGTTTTAGATGCTCGGCAGGCTTGGGGTTTAACATCATATCGGACAGACAGACTGACCAGCACGATTTACGACATAAAAATAAAATACTTATACAGTCCACTTTCAAAACTCCCACTGAGTTATTGAACATAACTTGGTCCATTCGACCTCGGATTCGGTTTTAATTGTATTATTTCGGTATTTTGGTGTATTTTCGGATATTATACTTACTTATTATTAACGTGTCATTCGGTATTTTCTCGGTTATTCGGTAATTTTTGTAATTTTTTGCAAGAACGTACATGTTCTCGCTTAGGTCAATGACCTTACTCTCGGCTCGGTTTAAATTCGGTGTTTTTTGTATTTTTTATACTACAATCTAACTATCATATGCAGAACACTAAATTTAGCATAATTCCGGTGTTTGAACAACAAAATATCATTACATACTCGTAAAATTTCGATTTTTATATAGTAAGCACGCAGTCTTTACATTCGTTCATTCATTGCAGTCTAGAAACTACAAAATGGCGAAAATTCATGCAGTAAAATTCAAAATAGAATACGAGTGGTTCACAGATACTGTAGAAATGATTCGGTCTAAGGATTATAGTTCAGGAGTTTTAACTGCGCGTTTGAGAAAATTGGAAGATCATTACGAAAAGTTAAATATAGCGTATGAAAGTATATTAAACGCGATTTCGGATGAAAAAGATATTGCACAATACGGAGAGCAATATAAGCAGGCCGATATTTGTTACAATGAGTTGGATGCTGTTTCAACTAAATTCCCTAGTCGGGACGGTGGATATGAAACGACGGAAAGTGCCTCGCACTCTAGGCTACCAGTTTTGAATTTACCGCGTTTTTATGGTGATACGTTTGAATGGTACAGCTTCATAAGCTTATACAATTCCTTGGTACTCTTGAGGAAAGATTTGTCGAAAACAGAAAAGTACCATTATTTATTTTCACATCTTCATAAGGAACCGCTTACACTTATCCAGCATTTACCCATGACAGATGAGTCACTTGATACCGCATTAGAGATTTTAAAATCACGTTATGAAAACAAACGCATGTTGGTCGACCGCCATATTTCACGTGTTTTGAACTTACCGGTGTTATCGAACACACGTAACTTACGTATTGACATTTTAAACCCAATACTTGAAAGCACGCGCTCTCTAAAGAATTTAGGTATTCCAGTTGATGCATGGAGCTACATGCTCTTATACATCAGTCTGTCAAAACTACCCAACGAAACGAAAACGCGTTTTGAGCAATTACACGGCGGTATTAAAACGGAACTTCCAAAATTTAATGATTTTATTGACTTCTTACAAAATGAATGTCATTTAATTGACACGGCTACTTATTCGGACACGTTACACTTTAATAGAAACGATCGTAACATAAAGGTAGATCGTAATGTTCGTACTGATCGTAATTTTTTGCCACCTCGCAGTGGGCAAACTGTACCGCAGCTACAGTCGCGTAATAAGACGCACGCTAGTCGCGGGTGCATCTTTTGTTCGGGGAGCACTCATATTATAAACGAGTGTTTTAAATTCAATAATCTGACACGGGATGATCGACGCCAGTGGGTGAAGTCTAACAGTTTGTGTTTTCGGTGTTTCGGTAATCATGCGGCAGTTTCATGTGATAAAAATGTGGCTTGCGCGCTTTGTGGCAACAAAGGTCACAATAAATTGATTTGTACTGTGACAGTGGCTCGGGATGCCGCACCTATAAATAATTACGGCAAGGTAAATAATTACGGGACTGACGGAAATTTTAGGCGTCACGTGTCCGTAGGTATTATGGACAGTCAGTCACAATCCGATTACTATCACCACAACGATAGTGTGAACGCACCAAATGATCGGTGCCCATCATTTGAGCGTAACGACTATAGCAACTCGTATAGTGGCGTTGCTGGGGAAGAGTCGCGCGCGCGTTGTTTCCCGCCGTCGAGCGCCGCGTCGCAGCCGCCCGCGCACCCCGCGCACCACGCGCACCCCGCGCACCCCGCGCGTAGCGATGGTTTGCGCCACCAACAGCGCCCGACAATGTCGTCCCCGTCTGTTTACGCGGGCGATAAAAATCAAACTTTTTCGGAATAGCAATTAATGAACAGTAATGTCGCTTCGGGTTCCGTTCCAAAGCTTTTAGAGAATGTTTTATTACCTACAGTCATTGTTTACGTAGAATCGTCAGTAGGTGAATTTATCCCTTGCAGGGCTTTATTAGATTTCGGTTCACAGGTTACGGTTATAAGAAGCGACTTTGCGAATTCGCTTGGATTAAAGCGACACTACTGTTCCATACCTATATCGGGCATCGGCGGATGCAATACAAAACTGAGCGACAATATGGTTGTTATTAATTTACGGTCAAATAATTTGGATTCACTGTTAACAACTTCGGCGGTTGTTCTTAAAACACCGACCACTTATGTTGCAAATCGGCTCGGGATTTCGGATAAATTACGGTTTTCGGATGACGGATTTTGTCACTTAACAAAAGTGGATATTATTTTCGGTTGTGACATTTTAGGTGAAATTGTGCAAAGTGATAAGGTAACTCTTCGGCAAGGAGGGCCTTATGCCTTGGACACAATTTTTGATTTTTCGGTTTTCGGTCCGGTTAACGGAAATAACTCCGTTTTGACTTCAAATAAAACTTCGGTTTCGGGTTTGCCATCGGATTTGGCTTCGAATATTAGTTCGGTTTCGGTTTTACCCTCGGTTTCGGTTTCACATTCGGTTTTGCCTTCGGTTTCGGTTTCACACTCGGTTTTACCTTCGGTTTCGGTTTCACATTCGGTTTTGCCTTCGGTTTCGGTTTCACACTCGGTTTTGCCTTCGGTTTCGGTTATTTCGGCGGGTTCTAATTTGAACAAAATTGCAGCGGATCTGCATTCGGATACACTTTCGGTTTTCAATTCGGATATTTTAAATAAAAATCGGTTAGATTTAGTTTCGGTTTCGGACTCGCATTCGGCTGTGACTACACAGTTGCAGAGTAATTTCGTTCCATTCTCGGGAAATACGCTTTTAGAAGCTGTCGAGCGCTTCTGGGCGTCGGAAGAGCCTCCTTCAAATGTTATTAAAGATCCTTCGGACATAGAAGCCGAACAATTGTTTGTAGAAACGACTACGCGTTGTTCAGATGGAAAATACATGGTTCGGTTACCATTGCTACCATCACGTCCTCAACTAGGTAGCTCGATGTATTCGGCGGTTAGGAGATTTAAGGCGCTGGAAAAACGGTTCCAGACCCAACCAGAACTTCGGGAAAAATATGTCAATTTTATAAACGAATATATTGATCTCGGACACATGCAAAAATCGGATTTTAATATCGCATCAGGTGAAGAGCATTATGTTTTGCCGCATCACGGCGTATTTAAGAAATCGGGTGATACCAGTAAGATCCGTGTTGTATTTGACGGCAGCGGAAAAACGTCTAATGGCGTTGCTTTAAATGATTGTCTTTTTTGCGGTGAAAAATTGCAAACTGATATTACAAAAATTATCTTACATTTTCGGTTTCCCCAGTTCGTATTTACGACTGATATAAAGATGATGTTTCGTCAGACGTGGATACATCCCGACGATCGTAAATATCAATTAATACTGTGGAGGGAAAAAACTTCGGAACCTATCAAAGTTTACGAACTTACTACAAATACCTACGGCCTCAAATCGAGTCCTTTTGTTTCTATTCGATGCCTTAAACAGTTGGCTAGTGATGAAGGTGATCGGTATCCAAAAGCAGCCAATATTGTACGGCACACGGCTTATGTTGATGATTTGAGTGGCGGAGGGGACACGCTAGAAGAAGCAATGGCGGTTAGAAACGAACTCATCGCTATGATGAACACGGCAGGTTATGAGCTGCGCAAATGGTCAGCCAACGACACTAGACTTATAGCAGATCTGCCCCATGAACATTGTGAGGTCGGTCCTAACTTCAATCATGAGGATAAATTCGGTTGCATAAAAGTACTCGGTATTCGGTGGATACCCCAAACCGACACATTTAATTATGATATTAACGTACCTCTGGAACAAAAGGTAACTCGGCGAATAATATTGTCATCCTTAGCCAAATTGTTTGATCCTCTTGGTTGGATTTGCCCAGTGGTATTTCGCGCAAAATTGTTATTGCAGTCTCTACTTAGTAACAGTGACAAAACGGTCGAGTGGGACGCTCCAGCTCCTGTCGATCTCGCTAAAAAGTGGCAGGAATTTCTTTCGGACTTACCAAATTTAACTCGGATTTCGATACCACGGCGTGTAAAGTCGATAGGAGATCATACCTCTTCATTACATGGTTTTTCTGACGGATCGTCTGCTGGGTTTGGAGCAGCAGTTTATTTACGCTCTTGTAATGAAAACGGTGATGTTTCGGTTCAGCTTTTGATGGCCAAGTCACGAGTTGCTCCTCTCAAAAGTAGACTTACCATTCCTCAGTTAGAGCTAAACGGGGCGGCGTTATTGGTCACTCTTTTAAATCACGTACGTGACACGATTGTAAAAGAAATGTCAATTGAAATAGACGAAATCTTCGGTTGGTGTGACAGTACGATTGTTTTGGCTTGGTTACGTACACCCCCGCACAAACTTGAGGTGTTTCAAGGCAATCGCGTCTCCAAAATAGTAAATTCTAAATTAAATATTACCTGGCGACATGTTCCCAGTGAACAAAATTGCGCTGATGCAGCTTCTCGCGGTACGTCAGCTGCTGAATTAGTTAACCATCCTCTTTGGTGGAAACCAGAATGGCTTTGTGAAACACAGGAAAAATGGCCTGCTAAAAGCCCAGAATTTCCTGACAACTTACTTCCAGGTATCAAATCTAAATTTGTTTCTAACGTAACTGTGGCGGAACCCAGTTTTGATTTAACTGAACGATATAGCTCGTTCGACAAGCTAATTAACGTTACAGGCTTTATTCTGCGATTTATTCACAATGCCAAAAACCCTCAATCACGCGTTACAGGCGATCTTTCTATTTTAGAACGTAAGAAGGCACTTATACAGTTAATTCGTTTAGAACAGGAAAAAGCGTTTAACGAAGAAATAACTGCGTTAAAATCAAAGTTACATATTAAAAGTTCCTTAAAGAAGTTGAGCTTGTTCTTGGACAATGACAACTTGATCAGAGTAGGCGGTCGGATTAAACACTCTGAGTTGCCATATAATGCCAAACACCCTTTCTTGCTGCCCGGAAGGTCTAGGTTTGTGGAACTATTAGTGAAATATTACCATCAAACCTATTGTCATGTAGGCGCCAATGCGCTGGCAGCCATTTTATCACGAAACTATTGGATTATTTCGGTACGTAGATTGACACGGAATACGACTTTTAAGTGCATTAAATGCTATCGAGCACATCCACGTTCAGATCAGCCTTACATGTCGGACTTACCTCCAGATCGTGTTCGATGTGCACGTCCTTTTCAGGGAGTAGGTACGGATTTTGCGGGACCTTTCCTTATTAAAAGCAGCTCGTTACGAAACGCACGTATTCTAAAATGTTACCTTTGCATTTTCGTCTGTTTAGTGAGTAAAGCTGTACATCTCGAGATAGTCTCGGAGTTGTCGGTGGAAGCGTTCGTTGCTGCATTTTCTAGATTTGTTTCCAGGAGAGGCTTACCTTCTCTCGTGAGGTCAGATTGTGGAACAAATTATACCGGCACAGACAAGTATTTAAAAGATCTTTACGTTTATTTACGTGACAATAGTTCGGAAATCGGTCGTCAACTTACAAAATCACACGTTCTGTGGTTATTCAATCCTCCAAGCAGTCCTAATATGGGAGGACTTTTCGAAGCCGCAGTAAAATCGGCTAAAACACACATGCGTCGTGTATTAGGCGAGCAAAAGCTCACATTTGAACAGTTGACCACATTTTTTGCTAAAGTAGAAGCAGTTATGAATTCACGGCCTCTAACTGCATTGAGTTCAGATCCAAATGATTTAGATGTTCTTACACCGGGTCATTTCCTTATCGGTGAACCATTAGTTGCACTGCCAGAATACAATTTTGAACAAGTTAATATCAACCGTTTATCGCGATTTCAACTACTGCAACGGCTTTCGCAACATTTCTGGACACGATGGCGTAACGAATACCTACATACGTTACAACAAAGACATAAATGGACCGTTCAGACTCAACCCCCAAGTATTGACGATTTAGTACTTATAAAAGAGGACAATGCATCTCCTTTAGAATGGAAACGGGGTAGGATAATAAAGTTACTTCCCGGAAAAGACTCCGTAGTTAGGGTTGTCGAAGTTAGAACCCAAAAGGGGACACTTGTAAGGCCCGTTTCTAAAATTTGCCCTTTACCCCTTGGTGATTAGGTCAACCAAGGTAGCCCTTGGTTCGGGGGGGAATATGTCCGAGCATCTCGGACTTTATAAAACAGTAATTCAAACGGCCCGCCAATTTGTGGCAACAATGGCAGCGAGCTGTCATTGGACACGCGCTCTGCGCCGATTGGTTCTCGGCGGCGCGCAATACGCATGCGCGCGGAAAGCATGATGGCCGCAGGATAGCAAGGTCTCGAGGCAGCTCTCGGTCGGTTCGGCGGTAAACATCAGTTCGGCTGTATTATCATTGACTTTAATTAAGAACAGAACTCAGAAGTGTTGTTGGTGATCCTGGTGCACCAGGGAAAGTGACGGGGAAGTGAAGCTGCTGTAGTGCCAGACTATCAGCGGTGTTCACGGCGTACTCCACGAAGAGGCAGGTACGTGAATTCCTGGTTTGTGGGTTTTAGATGCTCGGCAGGCTTGGGGTTTAACATCATATCGGACAGACAGACTGACCAGCACGATTTACGACATAAAAATAAAATACTTATACAGTCCACTTTCAAAACTCCCACTGAGTTATTGAACAAATACATTAAAAGAAACACAAGTACAAAGGGCGAACTTATCTCTGAGAGAGATTTCTTCCAGCAGACCCGCGAGAGAGATAATTGAAATAAGAGAGGCAGACATAGCGTGTACGTAAATAAAAAAAAACATATACATACACACACTAATATAAACTATATACCCACTTACATAGATTATAACCTATATTGTTTTCCAATGTATTTCTGTGATTGATGTGCAGTAAAGTATTGATCCGTGTGGTTCCCGGCTTAGAATAGAGCCACCCGAAGTCTTCCCGTGGGTGTCTTCAAGGCGACTAAGGGATTGCTCCAGGGAAGGGGAGTAGCGTTCTCTTTTTGTTGGGGTGTCTACTAGGGGATTTGCTATAACCACCACGATACGCAGGCGGATTGGTGATCAGATAATCATAAGGAAGTCAATTTTAGAAAGAAGAACAATAAACTCAAAGTCAAAATCATTTATTGCATATGAGTACACTTGGTACATTTATACACGTCATTGTTTTTATCGACTACCGCTTCCTAGGTGTTAGCGCTGTGAAGAAGAAACGGCGCAACAAATTTCACGCAACACATCTTTTTAAAATCAAGTTTGCATACAATTAATAAAGATTTTGCGAAGCTGGATTAACATTAGTACCAGGCATCTTTGTCATTCAAATAATCGTTTATTTTATAATAGGCTTCCTTACAGAGTTGTTTTTTAATGTGAATCTTAAACTTTCTGTCCGTCATATTTAAGATTTCCTCTGGTAGTTTGTTGTAGAAGCGTATACATTTAATTTTCTTAAATTAGGATCAACCACTAACCAGACTGCTCCTTTGTCCTAGATCCTGGAGTTCAAGATGCCTGAGGACATGATAAAGCTCCTCGATCTGCACCTGCCTGACGAGCCCCTCCCTCTGAAGCAACTCCTCGAGGATTGCAAGACCACGCTCAAACACCAAGTGAAGACTGGTAAGTGTTTATAGGTTTTTTTTCAAATTCAAATATGTTTATTCATAAACAGGCATTGAAAAGGATCTTACGCGTATTGAAGAAAGTTTATGTCGCTGAATCACGCATACATTGACGGTCGTACGTACAGGAGCTACGAACTGGGGCTGCCGCGCCTGTATGTACCTGGAGAGGCTGGGAGCTGGGGCTGCTGCCTCTACATGCACATATTTGACCAGACGAGACCTGGAGTCCTATATCCCTAAGTCCCTAACCTAGTCATAAATAAACATTTCATTCCAGATTAATAGTCCTATGAAAACAAACGCATTTGCGTCTCGAAAACAAAATACACAATAGATGGTGTTCCTAAGTGGACCGCAAAGTTTACTTGGTAATACAAACCTATTTTTGCTGCTGGTGACCCTTTCATGTATATGTTACCGAGACGTAAATAGCGTTGGTTTTCATAGGACTATTAATCTGGAACGAAATATACATAAATAGATATGTACTGGATACCTGCTACCATGAGACCTAAGGTAGCAAGCGGATGTTTGGATGGATGTTGACGGGTATTAAGGGTGGTAGTTTGGTGGTTGGGTTGTCTCACTGCCAGTCAAGCAGGCTCACGAGACTGATCAGGTGCTGACGGCTAAAGGAGTCTTGGCCGCAGTGAGAGGTTGGTCGGGCGTGGAGTGAGACTCAACAATGAATGTTGGAATCTGTTTATTATACAAAATACTTAACTATTTATACAATTTAACTCTATTTGCTATAAACTCACACTATCTTATTCTACACTAGCTGTGCCCGCGGCTCCGCTCGCGTGAACTACAGAATCCGCTCCCATTCCCACTCCCGCTTCCGCTTCCGCTGGAGCTTCTGCTCCGGTCCCGCTTCCGCTCCCGCTCTCGCTCCGGTCCCGCTCCCGAGACCTCTCCCGCTCCAGCTCCCAATTCCGCTATCTCTCCCGCTCCCGCTGTCCTCCCGCTTCCCTCCCGCTTCCGTTTCCGCTGGCGCTTCCACCTCCGCTTCCGCTCCGGTCCCGCTCCCGCACCCGCTCCCGCTCCCGCTCTCGCTCTCGCTCCCGCTCCCGCTCTCGCTCTCGCTCCCGGTCCCCTCTTTCGCTTTCGCTTCCGCTTCCACTCCCGCTTCCGCTCCCACACCCACTCCCCTTTTCCCACGCCCACGCCCACGCCCACACCCACGCCCACGCCCACGCCCATGCCCACGCCTACTCCCATTCCAACTCCTACTCGCAGCTCCAAATGTAATCCAAATTCATCGCAATCTGAATAGTACGGAAATACTATTATGTGCAATATATTGCACACTAAGCTTACGTAACTAACGTATTTGAAAACTAAAAATGTCTATAACTTTAGATTGAGTTAGCCGATTGCGATGAAATAAAGACTAAATGTTAAATTAAGTAAATCCCCATGTTTTTGTGAAAAGTCCATCAAAGTCCGATCAGTAGTTTTTAAGTGATGCGTGCACAAACTCACAGACAAACAGATAAACAGACAAACAGACAAAAATTTCAAAAATGATCGAAATGTGTTCTGTTGCTTATCCTTAGACCCCCCAATTATTTTTTTTGCAAATATCTTCAATGTACAGACACGCGAAGTTTACGATTTTATTTATTAGATTGGTGTTTGTACACTGTCATCACTGATTTCTAGTCTAAAGTGTCAAGTCTTATAAACTAGGTTGCAGGGTAAACAACGGTCGTACTCGTAGAAATGAATGAGATAGAGTGGTGGAGTAAGCCCGACACGCATGCCAACAATTTGCAATATATTGCATAAACTGTAAACGTTTACTCGTTTCGCTCCAAGTCATGGTCTGGTAAACAAATAAATACAAATTCATTTATTTACTTGACAACTTTTTGTGAAGTCTGGTGCCTGAACTGGGTTACAAAGTAGCCTGTAAATACAGGTCGCCAGGCTCCACCTCCGGACCGTGAAATACAATAGTAACTAATTATTAAGTGTTTAGTGTGAGTTAGGATGTGAGTAGTGAGTGTAGGTATGTGTGTGGGTGTGTTTGTGTGCATGTGTGAATGTAAGAAGGAGTGTATATACTACTAATCATTAGTTTATAAGTGTGTAATGGTAAGTAAGTACCTATATTTCATTCCAGATTAATAGTCCTATGAAAACAAACGCATTTGCGTCTCGAAAACAAAATACACAATAGATGGTGTTCCTAAGTGGACTGCAAAGTTTACATGGTAATACAAACCTGTTTTTGCTGCTGGTGACCCTTTCATGTATATGTTACCGAGACGTAAATAGCGTTGGTTTTCATAGGACTATGAATCTGGAATGAAATATACATATTATGCGATATCTGTGATACCATGCCATTTTTTATTATTATTATTATTTATTTAATAGGACAGAATTTCAAGTAGAGCTTCAGTAGTTATATAATTCATCGTCAACAGCCATGTTCTTATAATTGTTTTACATTTGGTAGTAGTTAAGGCATAGAATACTTAATAATACTATAGTTAAGGTTACAATTTCATTTGATTTACACACCGTCAAAAAGTCTACAAAAGTGCCATAATGCCCGTTTTCCAACTGTACAACTGTATCTCCTCTCTAGAAATGTGACCACGAGGCCAAAAAATCGCGCGGGAGGGGCGCGCTGCGATAGAAAATCGACACGCGCGAGACTAAAGTAGTTCAGCGAGAGAGAGGCCTATGTTCAACAGTGGACCCTTTCGGGCTGATGATGATGATGAGACTGAAGTTTACAAGTGATGTACCCCTTCTTGCTATATACAACGATCTCTATGTACTACTAGATGGAGCGTTCCAAACAACCGCTTTTTTTCCGCAACTCGTTCACATTCACTTTGAAAATTGTGCAGTTACGACGCAGAACATTTAATTATTTACTCAATATTGACGCTACGGGTAAATAGCCTCAATATTTAGTAAATAATTAAATGTTCTGCGTAGTAACTGCATAAGTATCAAAGTGAATGTGAACGGCTCCGGAGCCGCAGTTGCGTGAACCAGAGCGTTTGTTTGGGACGCCCCATCTAGTAGTACCTACAGAGAGATCGTTATCTATATCCGTTTCTGTGGTCGTACTCGATTAGCCTAGGGCTGGTACCTAAGCTTTCGGATTGTGAAGCGGCGCGGGACATCACTCAAATACGTCACATTGCTCTCGCGACTGCTGGCCGATTGGCCCCGGCAATCGGGGCCGCGCTGCGTAGGTATATTTTATACTTAAAGACAGGGCAGGCGCAGGCATATCTACAATGTATCAAATTAGGCAGGCAGCCCCAATCCCCCGGTCGCGAGGCCCGCAAGTGTAAGCAACATCAAGCGGCGATCATTCCGGCCCATTTGGACGAGTAATTGAATTGTTTGGCAGAGGGGTGGATCAATCGCGGGTCGCACGAGCGTGGTTCCGATGCGGGCTTTGAAACTAGAGGTGCGGGTTTGACGTTACCTAATAGTGTATTCGTGAGGTCGAGGTTTGATACGGGCAGCAGCGGCACTGTTGCGAGGCCTAGTACTAGTACCAGACAATCCCACTAATATTATAAATGCGAAAAATTGGATATTTGCATGTTTGTTACTCAGTCACGCTTCAATCACTGGACGGATCGAGATGAAACTTATCACACTTATAGGTTAGCTCCTGGAATGGGACATACGATAGTTTTTATCCCGAAAAAACACATCATTTCTACGGGAAACCAAATTAATCGTTAAAAGCAGTTTGTAAATATCGAAACCTACGCAGAAGAAGTCGCGGGCAAAAGCTAGTGGGTAATTAATAAAATGCTTACATGGTCCCCCCTGGTTCCAGAGGTGTAGGCAGAGACTATGTATCGCCACTTTGCGCGATCCTGACACACCTCACTATCCATAGCCTCACTCACATCCATCTGCATGCACCTCCTTTTATTCATCTCACTGCGGACCCCAGCCTTTCCTAGGACGATCTCTAGCTGTAGTTCCTTCCACATTCGCGCTGTATATTACTTTTGTCACTCTTCTTTCACTCATACGCCCTAAACGTCCAAACCAACGCAACGCTCTCCTCTACCTTCGTTACTACATCTTCTTTCAAACCACACTTTTCCCATATCAAAGTCAATTTAACAAGGCGACCATAAGGCTGGCTCGTTCCTCAATCAGCGGATAAGTATTGCAATACAGCGAGGAAACGCAGCCAGCATTATCGGTACCCTACCACGTGGTGGCAGCGATCTAGGGGACATTTTTCATTAGGTTTTGTAACTTTAAAATGTCTACTGCATGTATATATTTGTTTAGTTAGTATTTAACAAGTACAATTTGGATCTTTTTAAAGGAAGAGTGAACAGGCATCTTCTGGGTAAGCGCGCTCCACCTTAGGCCTCATCATAGTCAAGCGTAAATTCATCACTGACAGAAAGAGAAAACACGTTACTGCTAAAACTGAACCTTAAATACAATAGTACGCGGGACGACACAAATGGGCCTGTAGCCTACTGTACCAAGAGCTAGGGTGGGTACTTGGCGCAATTTTACGCAGCACCCGTTCGCATTACGCGCTCAGCGGAGCGCGCGGGATCGTTTGTCGGTGCTCGGTGCACTGTAGCAGAGGGTCAATGCGACTGATGGGATGACAGATCGATCTGAAGCATTTATTTATCTAACATCAGTCGAAATACGTGCCGTTTGGTTTCCGGTAGAGTAGAATAGGAGCACTCCAACTCTTCCCGTGGATGTCGTACAAGGCGACTGAGGGAATACATTATAAAACTTCAATCAGGCCTCCCCGATCCGTCTGGCCAGCGCGGGGAGTGTAGGCCAAATCCTCCTTCTGCAGATGAGAGAGGGTTGTGCTCCTGCAGTGGAGACAAAAATAAGCTGATGATGAAGTCGAAATACATCCACTGCTGGACATAAGCCTCCCCAATAGAATGCTACGTTTGGTCGGCTGTCCATTGTAGGATTTGCCATAAAGCACGCTTGGCAGGCGGATTGGTGATCGCAGTAATGATCTTAACGTTGCCGTCCGTCCCTGGTGCAAAGCCGTGTGGTTCCCGGCTTAGAATAGGGCCACCCCCAATCTTTCCGTTGGCGTCGTTAAGGCGACTAAGGGGCAATGTTGCTTCAGCTTCGCACAATCTTTATTAATTGTATATAAACTTAACTTGTAAAGATGTGTTGCGTGAAGCTTGTTGCGCCGTTTGTTCTTCACAGCGCTAACACCTAGGAAGCGGTGGTTAGTAAAATATTCACGTGTATAAATGTACCAAGTGTACTCATATGCAATAAAGGATGTTAACTTGACTCACAAACGTAATTTTGCAGCACCTTCAACGGTACATGACCGTATCTTTGGACTTTTGACAATGTGTTAATTTGTGTCATCAAACATCTTGACAGTGTGATCGTTTTGTGTTATGAAATATTTTGACAATGTGGTCATTTTGTGTCATCAAACATCTTGACAGTGTGGTCATTTTGTGTTCGGTGTAGGAACATAAAGGAAAGTTTTGGTTTTTTGAATAAAATATAGATTTTAATGAAGAGATTAAATGTACATCTTCTCGTGATTTTGACAGTTGAGTGAGTGAATATAAACTAGAGATGCGCCGCTCGCGTCGATGCCGCTGTGTCGAATAGGGATGCGCCGACATACTCCCCCCCTTGAAAGCGTAAACAGACAGCTTTCAAGACTCCGCACCATCTGAAGTGGGCAGCAGGCACATTCGATGAATAGTTCTGCGTATGAGGCCGCGTGCTGTTGAGACGTCGGCCACCCTTGGTACGCCGTCTGGTCCGGGGAACAATTGTTTCACTCTGCCGAGTCTCCAGTACAGAGGTGGAGTGTTATCTTCTTTAATGAGAACCAAATCATTGGGTTGTAGGTGGCGACACGTTTCGCGCCATTTCGTGCGCTGTTGCAGTTCGCCGATATATTCGTTGGACCAGCGCTTCCAGAAATGTTCCTTGATTTGTTCAAGGTATTGAAATCGATTCAAACTGCGAGGCTTGTGGTCCAGTAAACACGGTGCAGGAAGCGATCTGAGCGGTCTACCAATTAAAAAGTGACCCGGGGTAAGCGGATAGTAGTCGTCAGGGGATGGGCTGAGAGGACAGAGAGGTCTGCTATTAAGGATAGCTTCGATTTGCGAAAATAGAGAAGAAAGTTCCTCGTACGTTAAATGAGTGTTCCCTAGAATTCTCGCGATATGGAATTTCGCTGATTTCACACCGGCCTCCATCAAGCCATTGAAGTGAGGAGCGTATGCGGGCGAAAAGCGAAATTCAATGCCTTCTCCGGTTGCAAAATCATAAATTGAATCAGTATTTGATTTTAAAAAGGCTTTAATTTCCTTGGCTGCAGCAACGAAGTTGCGGCCATTGTCACAAAAAATTTGTTTAGGTACTCCTCTGCGCGAAATAAATCGTTTTAAAGTTAAAATAAAAGCGTCTTTAGATAGTTCACTAACAGCTTCCAGGTGAATGCACCTATATCTGAAGCAAATAAAAATGCATAAGTAACATTTAGTAATTTTACAGCCACGGCCTTTACGATCTGTAATCATAAATGGTCCAGCAAAATCAGTACCAACAGTGAGAAACGGAAAGTCTGGCATAAGACGTTCTGCTGGAAGATTACCCATAATGTTTTTCATTGGTTTGCCCCTGAATCTGCGACAAGTAGAGCAGTTATTAGCGGTGCGTCGGGCAAGGTTTCTTCCACCCATACACCAGACACGAGACCTAATTGAGGTAAGTAATTGCTGGGGACCTGCGTGCAATAAGCGTTCATGCTCTTGACGGAAAAGAAGTTTTGCCAGATGATGATCCGCTTTCAACAAAATGGGATGCTTTGTATCGTAGCTGTATTCGGAAGCCTCAATTCGACCACCAACTCTGAGTACTTCATTGTTGTCAAGAAAGGGAGTAAGAGAGGCTACGTTAGACTTGGGATTAAGTGCCTTGCCACTTTTCAAAAGAGAAACCTCCTTTTCAAAAGATTGGCTTTGAGCAATTTTGACTAGATAGGTAAAGGCGTTGTCTACTTCGGTTCTCAGCAAGGGACCGGTAACCTTACATGTTCGGTTTTTGCAATTGTGTATAAATCTGTGAATATAGGCGAAAGTGCGCTGAAGTCTTTTTAATTTTGAATGTTTTTCCAGGTTGATCGGAAGTAGAGTTTCTGTGACGACGGCAGGGTGAACCTTTACTTCAGGTAAGTCGGTTGGTTTTGTGTGGTCATCAGAATGTAGTGAGGGCCATGAAGACTGTGGCTCCAGTAAAAAATTGGGCCCATGCCACCACAAGTCATTGTTGGGAACTAACCTTGGATCTACCCCACGAGATAATAGATCAGCTGGATTCTGCGACGTAGGCACATGGCGCCAAACCGCCGCGTCTGTGAGCTCTTGTATGGAAGCGACTCTGTTAGCTACAAACGTTTTAAGTTTGTTCGAGCTCGTTTGTAACCAGGCCAACACTACACTGGAGTCAGTCCAAAAAAAATTACTGGATGGTTGGCACCGTAGAGCTTTAGTTACCGCGGAACTTAACTGAGCAGCAAGTAGTGCGCCGCAGAGCTCCAGACGCGGAATAGTGGTGGGTTTTATTGGGGCCACTCGAGATTTGGCACATAGTAAGTGCGTATGTACGCTCCCATCTGACTGGGTAGAGCGAACATATATACAGCCTCCAAAGGCTCTTAGAGATGCGTCGCAGAAGCAGTGCAGTTCGATGGAAACGGGATTTTGTATTGATGTCCACCTGGGAACAGTTAAAGAAGTTATGGAAATCAGACTTTCAATAAAAGATTTCCATTTAGCTTGAAGTGCTACAGGAGCTGGTTCATCCCAGTCCTTGTTTAAAGACCATAACTCTTGGACTAATATTTTTGGTATAATTGTACATAGAGATAAGAGTCCTAGAGGGTCAAATATTTTAAATGTTGTGGACAAAATGATTCTTTTGGAAATGAGTTCATTTGGGGGAATTTCTATAGGAAAATGCAGTTCATCGGTGTACGGATTCCAGCCAAGGCCTAGAACATTAGTGGCTTGGCTTAACATGAGATCGTCGTCCGGGTCGATTACTTGGGAAACGAGCGCTTTGGGAGAGTTGGAGCGATATTTTCTCAAGGGAAAGCATCCTTTAAGAAGGGCTTGGGACACTGCTTGTTGAATGTAGAGCAGTTGCTGCTCGTCATCGTGACCTGTTAGCAGGTCGTCTACGTAAAAGTCTTTTTGAATTATTTCTTTGATGAATTCATCTTCGCATTCTTCTCCGAGTTGCCACAGACATCTAGTAGCGAGAAAGCTTGCGCTGGAGAAACCGTATGTAACTGTATTTAATTTTAGTGTTTTTATAGGTTGATTTTCCTCATCACGCCATAAAATTAATTGTAAATTTCGATCAGAATCGTCCGCTATGAGACATTGCCTATACATTTTAGCAACGTCAGCGGAGAGCACGTACCGGTATTGCCGAAAGCGTATAAGTATATTGAAGAGAGAGTCTTGAATGTTAGGTCCTATCATTTGAATGTCATTTACTGACAAACCAGAAGAAGTTGGAGCTGACGCATTAAACACAACGCGTAGACGAGTTGACTCACTTTTTTCGCGAATGACAGGGTGATGGGGAAGAAAGTAGGAATTTTCTGGACGTTTTTCTGTGGACTCGAAAAGATGTTCTAGCTCAGCATACTCATGTATAAAGTCGGAGTATATCCTTTTGACATCTGGCTGTCTTTTGAAACGACGCTCCAAACTGAGCAATCGCTTCTTTGCTATTAGGTAGGAATCACCTAAGCAGTCGGGTTCCTCAATGAGAGGAAGTTTTACAATAAATCGACCATCCTCATTGCGTCGGGTATTATGTAAGAAGTGCTGCTCACACAGCTTTTCTTCTTCGCTAAATAGTGGTGATGAAGTTTGTGGAACACTCTCCAATTCAAAAAACTTTGATAAATCATCATGTAAGTCGCAAGTTGGCTTGCAGGACATTGTGTGCACAAAATTGCACTGAATTGAAGTATTGGGTTTTCGTTGGTGGGATATTATAGGACCTGCAATGAGCCATCCTAATTTAGATTCCCGTAAAATAGGATTACCCTTACCTAGGAAGTGCTGTCTAGAACCAATGATGTCCCAAAAGATGTCAGCACCTATGAGCATGCCTATTTCTGACGGATGGTAAAAGCTGGGGTCTGCCAGCTGAAAAGAAGATAAGTTTAAATGGTTGGTGTTAATAAAAGACTTGGGTAATTTGCCTGAAATTTGTGGCAATACTAGGCAAGAAAGAATAGCACTGAATGTGCTGTTTTTGGACTGAAGGCGTACTGTACAACGTTCAGTATTTATTTTGAGGTGAGTATTTCCTATACCAACCACACTATGTGTATTAGAAGCCTGAATAGGCAAATTTAATTTTTGTTTAATGTCTTCTGTTATAAAGGAAGACTGGCTGCCACAATCGAGCATGGCCTTTGTAGTTATAACTTCGTTTGTAATGGGATTTATTATGTCTACTAGAGCAGTACAAAGCAGAGTTTCAGAGGCTGACATAGCAGACATGGTAACTGACTCCGAAACCTTAGGAGTGTCGCTCTCAGATTCAGAGGGTTTATGTAAAAGTGAATTATGGCGCTTATGGCAGACCCTGCAAGCACCTGGAAGGCGGCAGCTACGTAGTTCGTGGCCTACCCTTAAGCAGTTGGTACAAAGCTGTAAATTGGAAGCCAGAGAGATCCTTTCATCTGGGGATTTAGATTTAAATGAGTTGCAATCATAAATTCTATGAGCGCCCTTGCATACAATACATTCCAAAGATTTGTTAGAGGAAAAAGAATCTTTGGATGAGACGACAAAGGATTTTGATTGAAATTGTGGTTTGAATTGACGTTGCACGTTGCTATTATTGTCAGGAACGCGTTTTGGATTTTTGTCTTGCTTGTTTCGATACACAGCTTCTAATACATCGGCTCGGCTTTTCAAAAAGTCGAAAAAGTCAGTAAGAGTGGGCATGTTTGTTAGGGAATTCCTGTGCTCTTCCCATTTGAAACAGGTGTTGGCATCTAATTTTGCTGAGACCATATATATAATGAGGGTGTCCCAGTGATCAGTGGATTCACCTAGAGTGCTTAAAGCTCGCAAGTTTTTTGTGACATTATCTACGATGAATCTCAAGGCTTTATCAGATTCGCGCACATATTCAATATTGAAAAGTGATTTTAAGTGGTTATTAACAAGTTGCCGAGTATTGTTATAACGATTGCAAAGCAATTCCCATGCCTCAGAATAGTTGCTGTCAGTGACTTCTAAATTCTTTATTACACGTGCAGCTTCACCTTCTAGATAAGAATTTAAATAATGGAATTTGTGGATATTTTTAATTCTGTAATTATTATGAATCATAGATTGGTAAGTGTCTCTAAATTCTAACCATTTGTAAAATGTTCCATCAAAATTATTGATTTTTATAATAGGAAGGCGAAAACCCGGCACATCATGATCATGGCGGCAAGGGCTATGATGATCACAAGATGAGGTAGTGCTGTGCCGATCTGACTCATCCTTAGAATGAGAGTTTGAAACTGATACAATATTCTGGGCAGTGGCAATGCAATAATAGAAGTCTTGTTCGATTAAATCTCTCTCATTCAATTCGGAACTCAAATTTTCTTCATTTAAAAATTCAATTTGTTCTTGCACCTTATCGAATTCATCGAATAACGCTTTAAATTTAGCTAATTTAGCGTTCAGCGTGCTAATCTCAAGTGCACCTAATTTTGTGTCTTGTAAAGCGGTTAATTGATTTTTAAACTTAGTAACACGTCCTTTTATTGAACTGCGTTTAACAGACAATTCTTTTTGTTGAGACATGGTCACTTGATATCAGCAGGCAAAACAATTGAATGATTTAATTAGCAAAATAATTTAAATAATAATTTCAATTTGCATACGACACACTCCTCACTCCGATGTTGCACGAAGGGCTGACCGGGGTTAGCTCAGACACCGTCGCTGCACAGTTGCTAGTAGGCGGGTAGATCACTCGAGGTGCAGCAAGCATGCGAAGATGTGGATGCACGAGCAATTGGTGTTCAAGCAAGCGATCGCTGGAATAGAGGGTGCGAGAGACTGGTATATGCAAAGCAAAAGCAAATATGTATATGCTTGGGTTATCAGACTGAATGAGAAATGAGTATGTAATTAGTTTTGGTAGTGAAGGTCTATGTGTCCAACAGTGGACATCAATTCAATTTAGGCTTATATTAGCAAATTAAGCTTGTCGAAGCTTGGAATTAGAGCTTATATTTGAGAAAATGTAGGCTTTGTTTGTAAAAATCAATATTATAGGCTTATGGGAAGGTAGGTAATTGCTTATAGGTAATGAAATGAGCTTGCAAGTGGGCAGGTGTATCTAGAATTATTTTGTTTTAGAAAAATAGACTTTTGGTTTGATTAGGTAGATAAATAGGCCAGCTATACACTGATTTAGGCTTGCAAATATGTAGGCAGGATGCTGTAGGCATGTAAAACTTAGATAAGCAACTATTTGAAAAATAATGAAAATATGTAGGTATGGTGAAAAATAAAAAAAACGTAGGAATAACTTAATTATCGGAATTAGGCAAATCAAAGGGGATAGTTAGGGTTAAATTGGTAAGAAAGGAACGGGCTCACTTTTAGGCTGGCAGAACTGGACTGATCGAGGCGCTGTGGAGAATTTTCTTGTATGACGTATGGATATTTCAGCTAGACCGCGGTCGGTTTTCTGCACAAATTGTGTTCCCGTCGATGTTAGGTGCCAATCTTGGCTTGAAGTTATAGGATTTGCAGTAATACACTTGATGCACGACGAAAAATAGGTAGATCTTGGATGACGTCGGCGTTGGTAGCTGCTAGTAGTCGTGGGCGCAACGTGGCGCCTTCCTTTGTTATCCGAAGATTGCAGGTTCGAGTCCTGTCACGGTCGCCACTTTTATGTTCGGTGTAGGAACATAAAGGAAAGTTTTGGTTTTTTGAATAAAATATAGATTTTAATGAAGAGATTAAATGTACATCTTCTCGTGATTTTGACAGTTGAGTGAGTGAATATAAACTAGAGATGCGCCGCTCGCGTCGATGCCGCTGTGTCGAATAGGGATGCGCCGACATTTTGTGTTATTAAATATTTTGACAATGTGGTCATTTTGTGTCATCAAACATCTTGACAATGTGATCGTTTTGTGTTATTAAACATTTTGACAGTGTGGTCACTCTGAGTCATCAAACATCTTGACAGTGTGGTCATTTTGTGTTATTAAACATTTTGACAATGTGGTCATTTTGTGTCATCAAACATCTTGACAGTGTGGTCATTTTGTGTCATCGATGATTTTGACAATGTGATCATTTTACGTCATTGAACATATTGATAGCATAACATTTTCAATTACTCTAGAAGTTCTAAACTCGAAACCTAAAGCTGAGGCCTACCTCTCTACAGACTGGGTAACTTTTAGGGAGCGTTCATAAACCACGTGGTGGAACGTTTTACACCTTGCTACATTATAGTTATCACTTATAAGAGAAGTGACAAAAAATACAGATATTTTTAAATAGCTATTTCCCTAAGAATAGCCAAAGCTTAGCAAACCTACCCCACCCCTCGCAGCTAAAACAATAAACATACAGGATGCTCGCGAGAGCCCGCTCGCCGCTCTATCACGCAAATCATTGGATTAGCTACCGCAATGGACAGGGTGGCTACGTTCTTGAATTTCTCGGGATATTTCCGACCGCCTCGTTGATCTAGTGGCTTGGTCATTGGACTTCAGTGCCAGAGGTTGTTGATTCGATTCCCACTTGGGACAGACAACTTTGTACAATTAGTATAAGTTGGTTTGTGGTTTGTCTTATCCTAGTTAAATGTCCATAGCACAGGAGAAATAAATTATTATGGTTTATGTAATATATATACATAAACGTATATATATTACATAAACTATATATACATAAACTTGTAATTTAAAATAAATACTAATAATAAATATAACATGGTATGTATGTTACATATACAGTGTGAGACCGATAGTGACAAGGAACCATTTTTTATTAATATTTTACTTTAGATAATGTCTATATAATTTATCACGCGGCCACGGACAGAGATATATCTACAATCTTCATTTTTCCTAAAAAAACCGATACTCATGGCCATCCTAAGCAATCCCCCACATCCCATTCAGGTCCGTATTAACATAGTTTGATGGATCACCCCTCCCCCTCTACTCCTCGCCCCTCGTAGAATTTAGATTAGGATTTCACAATATGGATTGATTTTTATGGAGTTCTCGGTTTTATAGGGGATTTAGTTAAGAGATATAGTGATGTGGGTGAGATGGGGCTCAGAGAGACAGTGTGGAGGGTTCCATCGTAGATTCTACTAAAAAAATAGCGTTATTTTTAGGAATCTACAGCTACAGCTAAACCACTTGTCTTGCGTTTGCATCTTATCAGCCCTTAGACGTCAACTGCTGGACATAGGCCTTCCCCACTAAACGCCAACACACCCAGTCCTCTACCCTCTACATCCAGCCGCTTCCGGCCGTATTCTTCAGGTCGTCGGTCCATCTGGCGGCATCCTGCAGTCACCACTCCAAAACTCGTCAACGGCCGTCGGCCCTGCGACAGCTGTGGCCTGCCCACTGCCACTATAGCTCACTTATCGTTTCGGCTATGTCGATGATGACGACTGTAATTGATATTTAAAATTGATACGATCTGCTTAAAAAAAAATTCATGATCAGTGTTGAGACCTATTTCTAGGCATTTAAAAAACTAGCTTATAAGTTTACTGACATAGTGGCTTTTTTTATATGGATGTATTTTTGTATGAAGTAAATAAATAAAAATAATTATTATTTATTAATTTATTTTACTCTTTATTGCACACACACAGATAAAACAAAAAATAATACATTAAAAGAAACACAAGTACAAAGGGCGAACTTATCTCTGAGAGAGATTTCTTCCAGCAGACCCGCGAGAGAGATAAAATAAATAAGAGAGGCAGACATTATTATTATGGCATGACATGAAAACAGTCTACTAACTAAATCATTCATCCAATAAATTGAATATTCGCCTTCAATTACAACCCGCCGCAAATAAACAAACACACAATCCCACAATCAAGTGAATAGCTCTCATTATATAGAGTCACCAGCAAATTGAATCAATTACTGTTGAACGGGACACGCATACCGATATCATTGTCACCCTACTGTGGTATAATAATAAATATTGCATATACATACACTTGCCGTGTGGTTTCCGGTAGAGTAGAATAGGACCACTCCAACTCTTCCCTTGGATGTCGTACAAGGCGTCTGAGGGAATACATTATAAAACATCAGTCAGGCCTCCCCAACCCGTCTGGCCAGCGCGGGGAGTGTAGGCCGAATCCTCCGTCTGTCTCCGGCAGGTGAGAGACGATTGTGCTCCTGCAGTGGAGACAAAAATAACCTGATGATGATGATACATACACATGTCTAGTCTCAAACTAGTGTTTTCTCCCGGGAATAAAACAAGTATGTGTAATTTCCATAGCACAGCAACTTGTACAAATTTGACAGTCCCCAGTGGGAATCGAAACCACGACCTCTGGTGCTCGAGTCCAATGCTCGAGCCACTGGGCCAATACAGAACTATTAGTGCAATTTTGTCTCTTTTATTTATTTTCCTACTATATAGCTTTTGCCTGCGACTTGGTCCGCGTAAGTTTTGATATTTACACATTTCTTTTAAAGTAATTAAACCTTACTTTTAAAGGTTTTGTCCGCCAGTTCAAGGACTTATAATCCCTGATAAAAAAAATCACCCAAACCGTTATCTCGACGCATCCCGGGAAGTCACGAAACATCTGGCAACCCCGGCCGATAGCGCGCCAAATATTGTTTTTGACACATCGACTGTTTTGGGGGGAACGCTCCCACGGGGGCTGATAAGTGGGCTTTCAGTTATCTGTGGCCTTTTCAAATATTATCTATGGTGTTGCTGACATAAACTACACAAGGAGGGGCTGTTTCCGCGTTTTTTAGAGAACAATGTATTGTGTGTTTGTTTTTCCAAAATAATGTGTACTTCGATTTTTGTGTTCAATAGTGATAGTATATTATACAATAAATGTTTGTGGTTGTGTACACTATGAAGGAAATTTAAATAAATGTGTCTAAGCTGTCTATATAATCTTTGTTTTCTAAATTAATAAAAATAATTCGGCAAAACTACATTCCAGACTCCCAAATTCTAAAGCACAGCAAACAAAACACTCATGCGAGTAATTTATTAAAAAAAATCACCCCTCAGTGTTGCCCTCTGGAATGCAGATTAAACACAAATTACAGCTACACCTGACTTACGACACAGTACACTTATGTGTAGTAGGGACAGTTAGAAAATTAACATAATGTATAACGTCAGAACAGAATGACTATTGGACCAGAGTAGGCAATTAAGGAATTTTTTATTCACACAAATAATATTTTACATAATACATTGTGTGGATTGTTATGCCGTGTGGTTTCCGGTAGAGTAGAATAGGACCACTCCAACTCTTCCCGTGGATGTCGTACAAGGCGACTAAGGGAATACATTATAAAACATCAATCCGGCCTACTACTACCCTATTCTACTGGAAACCACACGGCAGGCAGGAGGCAAAGTAACTCCCCATGATTTTAAAGTGAGACTTAAGGGTCGCATCAACTGGAAAAGTTGTAACTAGGGACAAAATTGCACAAAATTGTCTGTCTGTCTATCTTCAGCTGGAAAAAATTAAGGTTAAGTAAGGTTGGCTGGAAGAGATCTCTTTTAGAGATAAGCTCGCGTTTGTACACAAAATTTGTAACTGTATTTACTTTTAAAATTTGTGCAATAAAGAATATACATAAAATTATACGCTCGCTTACAGCACTAGTCATCCAGTCGCTATGCTTATACTGTATGAAGCTAGAATTAATAGCGCGCCCCATCTGCTCTCCGCGCGGCCGCTACTGGGGGATTATATTAAATTCCTCTTGACGAATTAATATTAGTTTTGTGGCAACCCCAAATAACAACACTGCTTTTCCAATTGTTACTTAATCTCTATCGACATAGAGTTTAAAATTGAAAGGTGGAAGAAAGGATGTTGTTCAAAATCAATTTTTCGTTTCGATTTCGGAGTATGGTTGTCTTTTTGTTCCTCCTGAGTCCTCTGGGTGGCTCGTACTTGAAATAATCAGACTGTTACATTAAAACAACGTCAATATGCTCAATGACACAAAATGCACATAGTGTCACAATGCTCAGTGACACAAAATGACCACATTGTCAAAATATTAATTAACACAAAATTACTTTTGAATAAAAATGCTTATATTTTGTATTGAAATGCAGAGATAAAAAAAAAGTCCCCAGCAGTCTGGTAAAAAAAGTGTCAAATGATATACTAGCCCCTATCTCCCCTGAGACAGATATCCCCCGGCGCGGTTTATCGCTTCCCGCAGCCGCCGCGCGGTAAACAATATTAAATGTAAACTGGTGATATTCAAATTAGTTGTATTGTCAACTCTGGGGGATTGCGGGGGTTAAACCGACTGCGAACGTCAAATTCAATCGAAAGGGAATAAAAAAAACAAAGGCACAGACCTACATCAGAGAGGACTAAATATTGTGCACTCGCCTTACGTTCATGAGCTCCTGGTACAAACCCCGTCCGTACCAATGAGTTTTTCCAAACTTAAGTACGGTTTATTTATAACTAGCTGTTGCCCGCGACTTCGTCCGCGTGGACAACTTAACATCACAAATTATTATGTATTTCCCGTAGGAATGGGATGTTTTTTCGGGATAAAAACCCTCCTATGTCCTATTCCAGAACCTAACCTATATGTGTGCAAAGTTTCATCACGATCCGTCCAGTGGTTGAAGCGTGATTGGGTAACAAACACCCAAATATCCAACTTTTGAATTTATAATATTAGAAGGGTACCACAGGCTTTTCGATGAAGGAAAACATCGTGAGGAAACCTGCATATGTCAAAGAAGAATTTTAAGGCGTATGTGAAGACCACCAAATCGGCTTGGGGCACCGTTGGTGGTCAGGGGTTTGGCACAAAAGATCCTGAAGTGCTATTCTATCACTCACTCTAGCTCTAGTGCTCTAGAATGTTTACAGAATGCCAATGGATTAGGTTTTGTAGTGCATAAAATCACTTGAGTGAGACTCGCAAGTGAGTTTGTATTTTACAGAATAGCGCTATGAAGGGTCGCAGTGTCGCCAGGTCTTCCTGGCCCCCTGAGAAGATAAGTTGACTGATAATAAATGATTTTACTATTATTATCTGAAAGTTACCAAAAACCCCACAGTATCAAATGAAATAAACCTTATCACAAAAAGCTAAATCAATTTTCTAAGCGCGTAGGCGTGTGTCTGTTAAAAAAATAACAGATAGCACCCTCCCCTGTGTTCCTCTGGGAGTATTTATTGGAAGAGGGCTAAGGTCTGACGCAAGAGGGATTGAGTGAATTGATTGTTAAGAAAGAGGAACAGAGTTTATATTCATTCTTATTAAAGAATTATCTTTCATTCTATTAAGAATGAAAGATTTTTTAGGTAGCCGTCAAAACTGACACTTTTAGGTAAGGAAGATTTAACTTGGAAACTACTAAACCGATTAAAATGAATTCTGAAAACACAAGTACTGCCTGGCAAGGATGGGAAAATTATGAAAATTTCTTGTTTTTTACGAGTTAATAATTTTTTATTGCACATATAAAAGAAATTACACAAAGGCATCCACGAAAAAAAGTTTACAAAGGAGGACTTTATCTTTATAAGAGATCTCTGCCAGCCAACCTATATTGTGGGGGGGGGGGAATAGAAATAAACGGAGATAAAAAAAATGCATATGTTTTCCCGAATAACTAAAAATCTACTGGGCTAATTGAGCATGTATCTGAATTTGAATTATCAAAAGTTGTTTTACGAAAGTTGTTCCAAGTAACCACATACCTAGACATTTTAAATCTATTTTTTTAATACGGAACCTTCTCATTTGTCTGTGTTGTTATAATTTGGTTCTCCCATCGCTCTCTGAATCTTCCTTTACTTCGGTTTCCTAAAGGCCTTGTCTTACGTCTCTGGATTCGAGCGCATGAGATCGCGAGTTCGATTCCCACCGGGACAAACAACTTTATACAATTTCGTACAAATTTGGTCTTAGTGTGGATTTTGTAAAATAGACAATTGTTCTTACCTCACTCATAGTGCAGTAGAAAGTCCTAGTTTATGGTAATATATATAGGTAATGGGCTCGATTCTGAAGGCACAATGTTAAAATTTGACAGCACTAAAACTGTTGCTATCCTTGTCACACAGTATTATGAAGATAAAGACGAAACCAATTTTAGCGCTGTCAAATTTTAAATCTGTGCCTTCAGAATCGGGCCCAATATCGTCATTGCTAGCTAGCCAGGGCATTTTGACTTGATGTTATTATTCTCCCTTACTCCATAACCTAAAATCTGAAAAGCCGTTTAATCCCTATTATAAAAAATGAGTTTTATGACGTCATTAGCCGTAAAGCAGGCGCCATGTTGGCAATTTGGATGCGCCATCTTGGATCGGCCATTATTGCAAGATGGCGTAAGTATCAATTTATTATAGCGGGTGACGTCGCGGCAGGCTGTTATATTTTATAGGTGGAATCTATTTTTATGGCAAGGATTTGAGATAGGTAACACACTACGGTTGTCTGAAAGGAATCGATTTTAGAGATAAGAGTGCCTAGAGTCCAAAACTACTGCTTCCACTCAGAACCGGATTAACCATGTCGGGGCCCCTAGGCAATGCATGTGTCGGGCCCCCTGTACCGTGTTCTAAATTCCTGAAATATAGTTTTTCTATCACAATGCAATGCTCCGCACGCGTGGACTACTCTCTTGCAATCCGACTACGACTCCGAAGCCCACGCCCACGCCTACTCCTCTTTTCACTCTAAGAAACATTTTCAAAAAAGCCTCGGGGCGCGGGGCCCCTAGCCGATGCGGGGCAGTTGCCTAGGCAGTTGGCTACACTGCCTAATGGATAATCCTGCCCTGCTTCCACTTCGGCTTGCTAACAATTCCTTCTAGCTCGGCGACCTCAGTTCTTCGTGGGATCTCAATTTATGACATAAAAATATATTGATAAATTTTGCTTGCTGGCGACGTAGGTATATCCTACTAATATTATAAACGCGAAAGTTTGTAAGTATGGATGGATGTTTGTTACTCTTTCACGTAAAAACTACTGAATGGATTATAATGAAACTTTACAATAATATAGCTATATAATAACACATAGGCTATAATTTATAAAGATATTGTGTGAATTGTCCAAAATATCAAGTAAGTAGGAAAAAATCTACCACCTGCGAGCTATTCTGGCGTGCGCTGCCAAAATTTATCCTGAAAGACATCCCATTCCTACATGAAATACATAATAATTGTTTTCCACGCGGACGAAGTCGCGGGCAACAGCTAGTAATAAATACTTTTGTATTTGTACAAAAACAAATTGTCACCACACAAGAGGAAACAATTTCCCGGTCCACCGGACGCCGGGCATTCCGGACGTAATAGCACGCGCCATTTGACCGGGCGATTGTTTCCGGCACGCGGCGGCGGAAGTGCCGCCATCTTACCTGAGGATTTGATACAAAACCATTGATAGATACGATTCAATTTCAAAGGGGTGAGAGGCTAGTGGTTTTGTCAAAGTCAAAATCATTTATTGCATATGAGTACACTTGGTACATTTATACACGTCATTTTTTTATCGACTACCGCTTCCTAGGTGTTAGCGCTGTGAAGAAGAAACGGCGCAACAAACTTCACGCAACACATCTTTTAAAAATCAAGTTTGCATACAATTAATAAAGATGTTGCGAAGCTGAATTAACATTAGTACCAGGCATCTTTGTCATTCAAATAATCGTTTATTTTATAATAGGCTTTCTTACAAAGTTGTTTTTAATGTGATTCTTAAACTTTCTGTCCGTCATATTTAAGATTTCCTCTGATAGTTTGTTGTAGAAGCGTATACATTGCCCCGTGAACGATTTACTGACCTTACTTAGTCTTAACCCTGGTAAAACAAGTTTTTGTAGAAATAAAAATAATTTATTTATTTTAAATGAAGAGGCAGCTCATATATTATGCTTCCATATCAGTATTGCTATTCTCTAAAATACAAACTCACGTGCGAGTCTCACTCAAGTGACTTCAACTCACTTCGAAACATAATCCATTGGCATTCTGTAAACATCCCAGAGCACTGTCGAAGTGAAATTAGTTCTTCGTTCACTTGTGTTTGTATTTCAGAGAACAGCAGAGTGGTCAGACATGTCTCATCCGCAATTTAGGTATAAAAACATACCTATGCGGCACGGCCCCGGCTGCCGGGGTCAATCGTTCAGGGTTGCGAGATAGATGTGAGACATTTGAGTGAAGTCCTGCGCCGCTTCACAATTAACCAGCGTATCTACCAGTCCTTGGCGAATCGCGTGCAACTGTGAATGTGTGCGAGATTTAGCTGTTCAGCGTAACATTGACTCTCTTTCATGCTCGTAGGATTCAATTTAGCTTGCATTGAATTTTGTAGGTACGTTTATTAGAGTTTAAAAAGCTTCCTTAGGGAGTGCGCCGTAATCTGTAATTCTGGTATTAGTTTAGAGCTACATCAGTTCGCCGAAGACGTCAGATTGTGTTAGTTATCTTCAGAACTAAACTGGCGCTTTTTTAAGCCACCCTCGCATTGGGGCATGGTATAGAGCGCCCCACATTGACGTGGGCACGTCGCGGCTCGCGATTCAAGTTTGTATCGAGCCTAGGTCGCGAGTTGCCGCCACCCGCCCAAGTGTGGAGATAGCTGCTGGAATGTATTTCAAATTGAAATGAAATATTATTAATAGTCAGGTAGTCTTACAATAAAGCTGCATTCACATGTTAGCGTCTTCGGCCAAGTAAGCATCATTGTGAATTTAACTTAAGACTGTCTTGCGGTCTGACCGTCAGTCCCCTGGTAATTCCTATTACAAAAAAATCATGTCACCTGCCAGATTATAAATGGTTTATCCTTCCCGCAGGCCATCCTCATTTCTTCAACCAACTGTCCTGCGGATTGGACATCATTTCCCTGGCGGGCGAGTGGCTGACTGCGGCTGCCAATACCAACATGTTCACCTACGAGATCGCACCCGTCTTCATCCTCATGGAGAACGTCGTCATGGAGAAGATGAGGAACATGATCGGCTGGAACACTGGTGACTCCATTCTCGCTCCAGGTCAGTTGCTGTTGGTGGTTTTATTTATTTTTATTGTTGATGGGTTTACGCTTGACTTCAATCTCATCTGATGGTAAGTGATGAGGAGGCCTAAGGTGGAGCGCGCTTACCCAGAAGATGCCTATTCACTCTTCCTTCAAAATTCCAAAGTAATCCAAGCTGTCAGTCCCATTCTTTAGCAGTTCGCATTAAAAGAGGGAGCAAAACGCTTGGTAAGAGAGCGTGGTTTGTCTACTATATAAGGATGAAGTCCCTCCCCACGCCTGGTAGTCCGGTGGATGGAAGGGGGATGGGCGAATCATATCGTGTAACTCTTGGGCACACTTCCCAACATGTCCTTTCGTCCCATTTCGTAAACAAATTTCGTAACTGAAATGGGAATTTAATTCCCATTCTGTAACCATTTACGAAATAGGAATTGCGTCGTCACATTTCGTCACCAATTTCATAACTAGCTTTAAAATGATGAAATGAATTCCCAAATGGTAATAGAAGAGGATGTCAAGTTTTTTCGCTGCAGTTTTAGCTTTGGAGTCGATCATACGTGATCCTCTAATGGTAAGGAAACATCTTGGAGAGTCGGAGTCAAGTTACAAGGACTCCGTTTTACGGTGAACAAACACGCCATATCAGGTTTGGGCTTTGTATCCAACGTCATCGCTAATTAAACGCATCTGATAGAAAGCATCTGCTGTCGAACATAAACTAGTAGGTTGGTGCGGTTCATTTTATTGGTATGTTTTTTCAATATACATAAAAAAGAAAGAATTTTTAACGGAAAAAACCAAATTAAAAATAATGAGAAAATCTAGTTCCTTCATTCGTTTTTCTTATTACATAGTAATGTATATATACCGTGTGGTTCCGGTAGATTAGAATAGGACCACTCCAAATCTTCGCGTGGATGTCGTACAAGGCCATACAAGGAAATACATTATAAAACATCAATCAGGCCTCCCCAACCCGTCTGGCCAGCGCGGGGAGTGTTGGCCAAATCCTCCGTCTGTCTCCGGCAGATAAGAGAGGGTTCTGCTCCTGCAGTGGGACAAAAATAACCTGATGATGATGATGTGTATTTCCTGCTATTCGTCATATGGGACTGAGAAAATGAGAATACAGGTCGACAAGTTGCTAAACAAAAAAAAATTATGCAATAATTGAACTAGCTACCTAAGACCAAGTTTGAAACCTAACTCCTCGTATCGCCCGGCAGGTGGATCGGTGTCCAATCTGTATGCGTTCCTGGCTGCTCGCCACCACAAGTTCCCGCAGTACAAGGAGAAGGGGCTCACCAGCATCCCCGGACACCTCGTCATGTTCACCTCTGACCAGGTATGTGGAGTGCATACGCCACAATAAATTCATTTGCTTAATCCAAAACTAACAAGAGAACGCCTGAAATCGAAAAGCATAATATCAAAAACTTTTCTGTTCCGTCCCCTGCCCACAGTGTCACTATTCTGTCAAGTCGTGCGCGTCGGTGTGCGGCCTGGGGACTGACTACTGCGAGTGCGTGCCTTCAGACGAGCGGGGGCGCATGATCCCCAGCGAGCTGGAGCGGCTCGTGCGATACCACAAGGACCGCGGAAACGTAAGTATATTAGTACACAGTCTCCTGCCTGCAGTGATATTACTGCGAGTGTCTTACGACGAGCACGGGCGCATGAGTTTTCAGTCTTCTGCCAGTCAATCACCGCTGCGCTCCGCGCGCTGTACGGAGTAGTAACAAACGCTAAGTCGAGCGCCTTACGAAACATTTTCGCACGCTATCGGCATCATCAAACGCGTAGCAGTCCGCCTACAAATAGCGCGCTGTACGAAGTAGTAAACAAACACTAACTCGAGCGCTTAAGACACATTTACGCGCGCTGCCGGCACATCAATCAACGCTGCACTCCGCCCACTGTACGTAGTAGTAACCAACGCTAAGTCGAGCGCGTTAGGCACATTTTTGCGTGTATTGTCTGACAGTGGGAAGGACTAGATGATGAAAACCGTAGGTATTTTCGTTTTACCAGGAAGTAACGAACGTAACTATTAACTCATCTTCTATCCATCTCACCTTGTGGATCTGCTCGAGTAGTTCCGTGGCTAGGTGGAGTGACGATCTGCGTAAGGCAGAGACTGGATGAGAAGAACCGAGGATCGGGTTCAGTGGCGCGCCTTGGGAGAGGCCTATGTCAAACAATGGGCTCTTACAGGCTGATGATGATGATGATGATGTATTTGACGACCTCCGTGGCGGAACGGGTAGCTCTCGAACTGCCACGCCGGAGGTTGCGGGTTCGAATCCCGCTAGGGGCAAATGTTCGTATGATGAATATGAATGTTTGTACCCAAGTCTTGGATGTTTGTATATTTATTTAAGTATGTGTATCCGTTATCTAGTAACCATACCACAGGCTCTGCCTAGTTTGGGACTGGTTAATTGGTGTGAATTTCTGAGATATTTATTTATTATTATTTTATTATTTATTTATAAGGAAACCAATAAAAAAAAAAAAAAATTTATTTATCTCTGCCCCTGCCTGCAGTTATCATAGCTCAACTACTTATAGAGGTTGTTTGTTCTGCAGGTGCCTTTCTTCGTGAACGCGACCTCGGGCACGACCGTGCTGGGCGCTTTCGACCCCCTCATGGAGATCGGGGACATCTGCCAGAAGTACGACATGTGGATGCATGTGGATGTAAGTAACACGATAACATGTCGCTTTATGCCGTTGCGCTGTATTTTTCTCAAGAAATATTATTTTATTTTATTTTATTTATTTTCACAAAATTTACAGGACTTAAAAAAACAATATTAATCTAGTTTATAGTTCTTACTGCCAATAACGGATTTTATAATATATGTATTATCTATTTTACAGTCTAGTGTTTGTGTGTGTGTGTGTGTGGGGGGGGGGGGGGGGTGATGTGTGTGAGGGGGGAGGTGTGAGGGGGGGGGTGTATTTGTATACAATTATATAATTTGATGTGAATAGGTGACATATTCGATCGTTTCAACCGCCATTGGTCATCCTCACTTTCAAAAGTAGAAGAGACGAGTCGAGTTCGTTGTTTTCATTATACAACTAGCTGTAACCGCGACTCCGCTCGCGTAAACTACACAATTATTTTTAATCTCACTCTCAATCCGACTCCAACGCCCACGCCCACTCCCAATCCCACGCCCACACAGCTTTAAATGTAGTCCTAACCTAACTCATCGCAATCCAAATTGCACCGAACATTATTATAATTATACTTTTTTATTATATTGCATACCTACTAATGTATTTAAAAACTAAAATTCCCACAACTTTTAATTAAATAACCCGATTGCGATGAAATAAATACTAAGTGTTACTCCGAGTTAAGCCCTATGTTTCTGTGAAAAGTCTATCAAAATCGGTTCAGTGGTTTTTACATGACGCGTGTACAAACTAACAGACAAACAGACAAAATTTACAAAAATCTTATTGTGTTCTGTAACTTATCCTTAGACCCTCCAAATATATTTTTTGCAAATATATTCAATATACAGACACGCGAAGTTTACGTTTTTATTTACATACATACATAATGCTCACGCCTTGGTCCCAGAGGGGTAGGCAGAGACGATGGATCGCCACTTTGCGCGATCCTGACACACCTCACTAGCCTCACTCACATTCATCAACCTTTTCATGCACCTCCTTTTATTCTTCTCACTGCGGACCCCAGCCTCTTTGAGGACGTTACTAATTTGATCCTTGAACGTCCTCCTAGGACGACCTCTAGTTTTTATTTATTAGACATAATATTCTAGTCATAGCACTGATTGTGCATTAGTGAAATATTTAATTAATTATATTATTTTTATCAACTATTGGGAGTTATATATAAGTCGTGTGGTTCCCGGCTTAGAAAAGGGCCACCCCAAATCTTCTCGTGGGTGTCGTCAAGGCGACTAAGGGATTGCACCAGGGATGGGCAGCAGCGTTCTCCTATTAAGATCATTACTGCGATCACCAAGCGTCTGCCAAGCGTGGTGATCATGGCAAATCCCCCAATGGACAGCCTACCAAAAGAGGCATTCTATTGGGGAGGCTTATGTTCAGCAGTGGACGTATATAGCCTTATGATGATTCTATTTATCAACTTTTGGGAGTTATTGTCATCACAGGCGGCGGTTGAAATGCTCGAATATTAACCCAATTAACATTACGAAAATGCAACGATTAAGTAGTATATAAAATATGCTTTTATTTGGTTTGTACATATTTACTTTTGTCGTAGGCCGCCTGGGGCGGAGGCCTGCTGTTCTCGAAGAAGTACCGCCACCCGCGTCTCACTGGCATCGAGAGGTAAGTCATCTTAGTGTAAATTACTGCCATATTGAGAAAAACTATTGAGCCATACCCTCATGCTTACATTTAACACTCGCTCCTATCTATATAGAACTTATGCATTCACTACCCCTCACCACACTCCCCCCCCCCCCCCCCACACACACACATATATACAACCACACACTTCATGCACACACACACACAACATCCCAAACTCTTAATTTTAATGATGTATTATACATCAGAATAACACACAAGCTACAATTTATAAAGATATTGTGTGAATGGTCCAAAATATCAAGTAAGTAGGAAAAAATCTACCATCTGCGAGCTATTCAGGCGTGCGCTGCCAAAACCGCTAGAGTTACACATATGTAATGTATGATGGAAATGTTTATCTTAAATAGTCCTACAAAAAAGCTACACGAAATACTAATCGTGCGCAGACGAAGCCGCGGGCACCAGCTAGTGTATTATAATTGTGAAAGTTTGGATGTCTGTACGTTTGTTACTCAATCACGCGTCAACCACTGGACGGATCGGGATGAAACTAGGCACACATATAGGTTAGATCCTGGAATAGGACATAGGATAGTTTTATTCCCAAAAACCTCAAATTCCTACGGGAAATACATAATAGTTTGTGATGTTAAGTTGTCCACGCGGACAAAGTCGCGGGCAACAGCTAGTACTAAATAATTTCATAGGTCTATCATTCTTTTAATAAATACACCCACATTTCAATTCACTGAAGGAATGAATGAATGAACGTCATCCATCTTACATCTTTAGACTAAATCTTTCACCTCTCAAGAATTAATACCTACCATTAGCGTGCATCCATCACGGACTAAACGCTAAATACCGACAGCGAGCAAGGGGGTCACTACCCCCCGGCAGGGAGGGGTAAATCCGGCCAAATGTGGCAGCCGTGTGCGGCGGTCCGAGTGACGCGGAGTACCAGGGTTGGCGACAAGCGAGGAGATGGAATTTTATGAGGAAATTGTGTAAACATTATTTTTATTAAGCAATACTAGGGGCAAATGTTTCGTGTGATAAATATGAATGTTTGTACCCAAGTCTTGGATGTTTATATATTTATTTAAGTATGTTTATCCGTTATCTACTAACCATACCACAGGCTCTGCCTAGTTTGGGACTGGATAATTGGTGTGAATGTCTGACATATTTATTTATTTTATTAAATAGTAACAAAGATTCTCTACATTGAGTCAAAGCACAGAAATACTATCAAGATAGAACGGTTATAGCTTATTTTTTATTTATGTTCCGCGCGTGCCGGTTTTCGGACACAGCACACCCCTCTCACCCCGCACTCTTTATGCGGCGCGGTCACGTTTCTAGTGAGGAGAAACATAACAGTTAGAAATCGCGCAAAAATTCGCTTTGTGAAAGTGAAGTAGATGAAAAAAGTTAAAGAAGTTGTGTTCAAGCCAAGTCCCACTTTGGGCACTAAACGATCGCTACTAATCACAAGGTTACAATTACAAGAAAGAAAGAAGAACAAGTGCCATTCTATTGGGGAGGTCTATGTTCAGCAGTGGACGTGTCTATGTATGTTTTTTTTTCTCCAAGTAAAATGTCCTGTGCCAACCAGACTCTAGACGACTGCACATTCCAATTCTTGCCAGATTACAATAAGAAATGTCTGCTTTCGTTCCCTGCAGTCAAAAAACGAGCAATCCTTCACAGAAACAAAAGATGCCTGATCAATGTTATAACAATACCTTACATACAAACTTACATACAACTCTTGTCTCGTTCACCCAAAGGTTTACTGGAAGAAAACTCTTACAGAGTTAAGTGCACCTTTGTACATCATATTTGACGACCTCCGTGGCGGAACGGGTAGCTCTCGGACTGCCACGCCGGAGGTTGCGGATTCGAATCCCGCTAGGGGCAAATGTTCGTATGATGAATATGAATGTTTGTACCCAAGTCTTGTATGTTTATATATATATTATTTAAGTATGTGTATCCGTTATCTAGTAACCGTAGCACAGGCTCTGCCTAGTTTGGGACTGGATAACTGGTGTGAATGTCTGACATATTTATTATTATTATTTATATGTTTAAAAAAGTTGTGTGACTTGTATTTGTGTACAATAAAGTATATATAAACGTTACAGTTCAGTGGACGTATTTCGATTGAAGATGAAATTAGGAGATTACTCCTAAATAAAAGTCAATGTAATTTGGAGCAGCCCTATATCCAAAGGATTATCCGCGTAGCTCTCGTAGCCCGTAGCACGGCGTAGCACTCGTAGCAAGCTGCACGTTCGCACGTCACTCTCGCACCGATTACACGTCATTCACTGGAAACGGTTCAGTGCACACGGGATTTGGGGAAATTTACCCATTTCTACAAAATTAGAGAGAAAATCCATATTTTTTTCACGAAATGCTGCAAAAATTACATCGACCAAACCCCACTGACTGACTACCCCTTTAAATTCATTAAAAAACTTCGGCATTATCAAAAACTCTGTAAAGCTGGAAGAGATCTTCTATCTTCTACCTCTCATCCCCCTTTTTTAAGTAACTAGTTTATAATAACTTGTATATTTTTCTATTATCTCCGCGACCAATACATGGTTATGTTTATTTAAATATAGAATCCCGCGTTTATCCCAACAATAAATATTACCTTTATGCTTTAGTTGTTGATTGTATTACAGATCAGTTACCCGCACAGTTTATTACAAACTGTGATATGACTTACCTGCATAATATACCGCTCGCTGACCTCACTTGGAATATCCCTGGAGGAATAGATGTGGTGCTCGGTGCTCAGTTGTTCCCTTATATTTATCTGGGGAACAGGGTTGAGTCTGGCGGTTGCGGACCGCCTGCGTTGTTAACTTCTTTCGGTTATGTATTAATGGGTGACACTCCTTGTAAATTTAACCCGCGTAAAGACTCGCTTAATGATACTTCATTTAGTGCAATCGCACTCAGTGACCTCGAGTCTAATTTAAATAAATTCTGGGAGTTAGAAGAAATCACTGCCGATAAATCTAAAATATTTTTGAGTCCTAGCGAAACGGAATGTGAAAATTTATTCATAGCCTCAGTGTCCCGCAATAATGATGGCAGATATGCCGTAGCCTTACCGTTCTGCAAAGATCCTGCTGAATTGGGTAATTCTCGCGCTGTTGCCCACCGCCGCCTTCTCGCTCTAGAAAGAAAACTTAAGCATATGCCTACGTTACGCGAAAATTATAATCAAGTAATAAATGAATATATACAGAATGGTTACTTAACAGAAGTTCTTGCCAGTGATATCACAGATGATGGGTACTACATTCCACATCACGCAGTCATCCGCACTGATAAAGCTACTTCGCGCTTGAGAGTAGTGCTTGATGCCAGTGCTAAAACGCATACTGGATTATCACTCAACGATGTGTTGCACACCGGCCAGAATTTGCAAGCCGATTTGTTTTTATTATTATTAAATTTTCGATTATTTGCTGTGGCTATGACTGCAGATATCAAGGCTATGTATTTGCAAATTGAAACGCCTTACGATCAGCGTAAATATATAAAAATATTATTTCGCTTTAATGACAATGAACCAATTCGCACCTTTCATTTCACTCGCGTTCCATTTGGACTGAAATCTAGTCCTTTTATTGCCATGCGTACTGTACGTCAATTGGCCACAGATGAAAATCATCGCTTTCCAGAAGCAGCTAAGATTGCCAAGTCACAACTGTACATGGACGACTTGGTCCATTCAGTGCCTAATGAGGGCACTGCTATTAAGTTATCGCTAGAATTAATCGCTTTATTTAAGTCTGGGGCATTTGACTTGATAAAATGGTCCAGCAACTCCCCCGCTCTATTGCAGAGCCTCCCAGATTCACACCGCGCCTCTGTAAATTTCTCAGACGGCAGCAATATTTCAAAAGTTTTGGGTCTTTCATGGGAACCAGCTGATGATAATTTTTTCTTGACTATTTCTCAAATAGATGAGAAATGTACAAAACGGACTATTTTGTCCCTAGTTGCACGATTATTTGACGTGCTTGGTTTGGTGGCTCCTGTAATCCTATATGCCAAATTGTTAATCAAGGAACTTTGGCTTAGTAAGATTGACTGGGATGATACTCCTCCTGAAAGCATTATTAAAAGGTTTTCCGCCCTCGCGCAGGAATTGCCTTTACTTTCAACCGTGAGAATTCCGCGTCACATTGGTGTTAAAGAAGGATGCATAATTAACATTGTGGCCTTTTCTGATGCGAGTTTAAATGGATATGGTTGTATGATTTTTTTGCATGTAACAGATGAAGTCGGTAAGATCACTGTGAGACTTTTGTGCTCAAAATCCAAAGTTTCTCCTGCTAAAATAGCTACACTCGCACGCTTGGAGTTGTGCGCAGCTGTTTTGATGTCAAAATTAATCAAAATTGTTCAGAATACTTACCTTACCCGCATTCCAATTGCAGGTATTTATGCCTTTTCTGACTCGACCATTGCTCTCGCGTGGATAAAGTCATCCCCTCATAGGTGGTCAATTTTTGTAAGCAACCGTGTTGCTCAATGCCAGGATAACTTGCCACCACAACATTTTTATCACGTTTCAGGTGTTAATAATCCCAGTGATTGCCTGTCGCGTGGTATGTTGCCATCTCAACTATTATCTCACGATCTTTGGTGGAATGGTCCAAAATGGCTCCAGTACCCTGTTACTGAATGGCCCATTGAACCATTTTCTCCACCAGATTTTGATAAAGTGCCCGAGTTTAAGTCGAGCACCATAACCGCTGTTGTCCAGTGCAATCAGCCCATATTATATGACTTAGCTCAACGAACATCAAATTGGGAAAAGCTACTCCGTACAGTTGTTTATGTTCTGCGTTTTATAAAGAAATTACCTTCTTCTGAGAAAGTGACTAATTTGATTGCGGCTGAGAAGGCTGTCATTCGAGCAGTGCAAGCTGTACATTTTCCAGAAGAGATAAAACGTTTACAGAATAACGAACTTCCTTCTAAAAAACTTAAAAAATTGTCTGTGTTTTTAGATGAAAACCAAATCCTACGTATAGGAGGACGGCTTTCAAAATCAGATTTGCCTTTTGAGGCTAAACATCCAACTCTCCTTCCTAAACATGATCATGTTGTGAACTTGATCATTGATCATTTTCATGTGATGAACTGCCACACTGGACCTGGTCTGTTGATGTCAATCATCCGTCAGCGTTTCTGGATATTGGATGCCAGGACTGTTATACGAGCGAGAGTCCATAAGTGCAATGCGTGCTTTAGACTACAGCCTACTCACCCGAAAATGGCTGATCTCCCGTCTTATCGTTTACAAGAGGCAAAGGCCTTCATGCATACTGGAGTTGACTACGCTGGTCCTCTCAGTGTAACACTATGCCGTCGTCGTGGTCAACGGACACAGAAAGCGTATATTTGTCTTTTTGTGTGTCTTGTTACTAAGGCTGTACACATTGAAGTTGTCTCAGATTTAACTTCAGACTCTTTCTTAGCCGCCTTTAAGCGCTTTATATCCCGCCGGGGTCCTGTTTCCTGTCTTTACTCAGACAATGGAACTAACTTTGTTGGTGCGAAAGCCCAGCTCGATGATTTATATAATTTCTTGGTCAGTGCTGACTTTCAAAAGAATTTGAATCATGAACTTAACAACTGTCGCATCGAGTGGAAAATGATTCCTCCTCGAGCACCGCATTTCGGAGGTATGTGGGAGTCAAACATCAAAAGTATAAAAACTCACTTATACCGCGTCATTGGCACTCAAATTTTTACATATGAGGAGCTAATGACTATTCTTGTACAAATTGAGTGTATTCTGAATTCTAGACCCCTCAGTGTACTTTCTTCAGATCCGCAACCTGAAGTGCTTACACCTGCTCATTTTTTAATGTCGACACCGCTGCGGTACTTACCTGCGTCGGATTTGTCGAATGAACGGTTTAACCTGACCAATCGCAAGAAATTACTTGATAGTTTAGTTCAGTCTTACTGGAAAAAATGGCGTGTAGAATATTTGCATACGCTGCAAGTTAGACACAAATGGTGCACACCAGATCATCCTATTGAGATTGGAACGGTGGTATTAGTGGGTCACGATGACGCCCCACCATTGAACTGGCCTCTAGGTGTAATCACAAAGGTATTTCCAGGCGCTGATAACATAGTTCGCGTAGCATTAGTTAAAACAAATGGTGTTTTATTTAAACGTCCAGTTGTTAAACTATATCCTTTACCTACTCAATAAGCAAACATTAACGTAATAAGTTTATTTCAGTTAGTTTTTATTGTTTCGCTATAGGGTTTGGTTAATTTATTTGCATATCAGTTTCTGGTAAAAATCTGTAATCTGGAAGATATCTTTATACTTAAAATACGGTATTATATATTATAATTTATTTCGAAAGTTCTTTGAACTTCCAAGGCCCGGAGTATGGTTGCGCAGCAATGTTATATACAATTTCTTTCTAATTATTTATAAAATACCACTATGTACTTGTGACACTCATTAGCATTTAGTTATGTATTTTGGTTCACTAGACGGTACATAGGCTGCAATTGCGGACCGCCGACAGAGGGCGTGAACTTCGCATGCAACTACCTGGATTTTTTAGTTGTCAGAAAATCATAGTCGATTGAACATTGCGTTCCCGTCGTTTCTTATTTAATTTGTGAAACACATGATTTCTGGTCTCTCGGATTGTTGTTTTGGTGAATAATAACTGTTAGTGTCTGTGTGTGTAATTATTTGACGCATAGGACATTAAATATAGTGGACTTGCAACGCTTGCTGCACGTGCATCGGCAAACTACCGCGCTGCCTCCGCCTGCCTACTTCTGTTTCCTGAAGGAGGATTGGGATCATAGCTACAGGTTAGTGAGCTGTCTTACGTGCAACGACACCGCTCCCGCTGCTGGTTAACTCCAAACTTCAATTTTCTATAATTTTCTGACAACTAAAAAATCCAGGTAGTTGCATGCGAAGTCTATTTAGGCTATTTTTCGAGAAAGCTTTTGATACAAAGTTTTCCCCAAGTTTAGCTATAGCTGATACAATATTTTCACACAATTACACGTAATCGCCCTCCGTTCTCCCTCTTCGCTACAATTAATTACAAAGTCCTCCCTCCCCAAGCCATAAAAAGTGAAAAGAGACAAAAAGTGCACCATGCTGCCGCACCCTGTGTCTATCACGCGACCTCATTCATCTCCATCACTGCAGAGTTTAAAATGGTCCCCCTATCACACCATAGCGTAACATTCGCCTCCGGAAACACTGGCATACATGCTTGCGTCATTTTGGCAGAGCCACAGCCTCTGATTTGAAATCTGACCATGCAGAAAATTTGTCCTGGAAATGTATTATTTTGTACTCGAAAATTAGAATTTGTACTTCAGCCGTTTAAAAGTTATAGGGGTATATTGGTGGCTCTTCTATAATCGTACAAGTCGATAGTGGAGAGGTAGAATCGCGATTGGGAACTTTACAGAAATACAGTGTAAAGATTCTTTTTGACTTCATCATCACCCGTAAGTAAGTTGTTTATTTATTCGGCTCCGTAGCCCAGTTGGTAGTGACCCTGCCTACTGTGCTCGGAGTCCCGGGCTCGAATCCCGACTTGGGCAAGCATTTATCTGACTGTTAAATGCTTGTTCTCGGGTCTTGGATGTTTGTGCTCGTGTTTGTATGTTTCCTTGCCACCCGCAACACAGGGAATCCTAGTGTGGGGGTATGAGTGAGTAGCGTTTTAGCGTTTATTTATACTTTATTGTAAACAAACGCCTTGTGGTTTCCGGTAGAGTAGAATAGAACCACTCCAACTGTTCCCGTGGATGTCGTACAAGGCGACTAAGGGAATACATTATAAAACATCAATCAGGCCTCCCCAACCCGTCTGGCCAGCGCGGGGAGTGTAGGCCAAATCCTCCGTCTGTCTCCGGCAGACGAGAGAGGGTTGTGCTCCTGCAGTGGAGATAAAAATAACCTGATGATGATGATAATGTACACAAATACAAGTCACACAACTTATTTAAACATATGATGTACAAAGGTGCACTTAACTCTGTAAGAGTTTTATTCCAGTAAACCTTTGGGTGAACGAGACAAGAGTTGTTTGTAAGTTTGTCTGTAAGGTATTGTTATAACATTGATCAGGCAGCTTTTGTTTCTGTGAAGGATTGCTTGTTTTTTGACTGCAGGGAACGAAAGCAGACATTTCTTTTTATCTGGCAAGAATTGGAATGTGCAGTCGTCTACAGTTTGGCAGTAACACGTAGCTACGCTCCAAACGAATCCCAAACAAACGTCGATATTCACACGACAAGTTACACGTCAGTGTAATAGAAGCTTTGTGAAGTGCGACCCTTACAACATTAAAACTGGGGATTAGCTTAAAACCCATTTGGGATTCAGCAACTGTGTCAATATAAGATCATCATCAGGTTATGTTTGTCTCCACTGCAGGAGCACAACCCTCTCTCATCTGCCGGAGACAGGCGGAGGATTTGGCCTACACTCCCCGCGCTGGCCAGACGGGTTGGGGAGGCCTGATTGATGTTTTATAATGTACTCCCTTAGTCGCCTTGTACGACATCCACGGGAAGAGTTGGAGTGGTCCTATTCTACTCTACCGTGTGGTGGCAATATAAGATAATACATTCAAATGTTTAGAGACCAAGCAAGTATGGAGACAGTAGACCCGGTGGTAGGACTATAGTGGATCGTCACCTACTCCTTACCTACCACCGAACAGTAATGATGGGTTCACCGACTACTACTACAGGCGCATCAGCCCGTCCATACACGTGCATGCGTGCGCTTACATTACTGTAGGGCTTCTCCACCGAGGCTGTGGAGAAAGGGAAAACGTTACACGTCAACAACATAATTGCTTCTCTTTTTTTATTTAAATAAATAAATATTACATAAACTATGAGCCCGATTCTGAAGGCACACATTTAAAATTTCACAGCGCTAAAATTGGCTTCGTCTTTATCTTTGTCTTTATCTGAGTGACAAGGATAGCAACAGTTTTAGTGCTGTCAAATTTTAACATTGTGCCTTCAGAATCGAGTCCTATATATACATACACTTGTCTAATCCCAAACTAGGATTTTCTCCAGTGCTATGGGAATTAAACAAGGGTTGGACAATTTACTAATACAACATCCAGACCTGGACCAACTTGTACAAATTGTACAAAGTTTGTCTGTCCCCAGTGGGAATCGAACCCACGACCTCTGGCGCTTAAGTCCAATGCCCAAACCACTAGGCCAACGAGGCGGTCTTTCTAATTAAGGCGTCGATTTTTTACGTAGAAATTATTTACGTAGTCATGTTTAGTACTCCCTGTCTGAGACGTCCACTGCTGGACATAGGCCTTCCCCAATAATGAACGCCACCACACCCGGTCCTCCGCCTTTCGCATCCAGCCGCTTCCGGCCACCTTCTTACTGCTCGGCCACGACCTTGCCGCTGCCAGCGGCAGCTAGGAGCGGGGCGGCGAGCGGCGAGAACAAATGTACAAAAATGTTAGCAGCACGCCACGAGGCGCCGCAATCAGCGGCCAACCCTCCGCCTGCCGAAACCGCGCCGCTCACCACGCCGCGTCCCGCTAAGCCAAAAGTCGTGGCCGAGCGGTTAAAGTAGCAGGTCCATCTGCCGTCGGAGCATTCTCGTGTTCCATAAATACTAGATACCGTAACAGGCTAGTGGGTAAATATTCGAGCGTTTCAACTGTACATTATCGTAACGCATCTTTCATTAAATATAACAGCATTCTTCCCGTGGATGTCGTCAAGGCGACTAAGGGATCGCATCAGGCACCAGAGTTCTCCTATGTATATTAAGATCATTACTACGATCGCCAAGCGTGGTGATTATGTCAAATCCCCCAATGGACAGCCCACCAAAAGTATCATTCTATTGGGGAGGATTATGTTCAGTAGTGCCGTGTGGTTTCCGGTAGAGTAGAATAGGACCACTCCAACTCTTCCCGTAGATGTCGTACAAGGCGACTGAGGGAATACATTATAAAACATCAATCAGGCCTCTCCAACCCGTCTGGCCAGCGCGGGGAGTGTAGGCCGAATCCTCCGTCTGTCTCCGGCAGATGAGAGAGGTCTCCTGCAGTGGAGACAAAAATAATCTGATGATGATGTTCAGCAATGGACGTATTTAGGCTGATGATGATGAAGATTACACCAATGCAGAATCTGAGCTGTCCTAGCTTCTGTAACGTGAATCTCTTTTAATTTACGTTAATCGCGATTTCAACACAATCGATTCTCGATTCACTTTTAATCGATAATCGGTATCAACCGTAGAAGCGGCAACCCCTACGCGGCGACGCGAAACGTCACTGACTTCACTCGGTCATTTCAAATCTCGAGAGAAAAAACGAACAGCTGTTTCGTACTGTCAGATTTTAATTTATTCCTTGGTGCCCTAAAACCACCTAAAAAGCCTTAATTACTCAATAAATAGTGTTCCCTATATTAAACACTAAATTCAGTTAATTTAGACCCCCGCTGTTGGGGTTCTAAGTTAACGTCTAAGTTAACGTCGAAGTTAACGTTGAAGCTCTCTTCACATCGTTGACCTACACTCTCCGCTACACCGTTTGGCCTTGGACCCCTTGGACGAGCTGCGGACACTCATTGCAGAGCCAGCACCTAGCCCTCATCGGAGACTCCTGCAGTCACCGTCCACACTACAGCAGGGACAGCCAGGCCAGTAGCGGAACACCTCTGAAGCTCGACCAAACCTAGAAACTGCCATCAGGGCGGTCGATCACGACCCATCTAAATCTTTAATAAAACTATCTTATTCTTTGTTCATGTCTTGGGTTTTATTAGCTACACAGCTCAAGCGTGACAGTGGCGCCTACAACGTGGTTTTGATGGTCAGTTTTTTGAGTTTTGTTGAGCTTTTTGAGTAGTTTGCATTGTGCGCATACACATTGTAAAGTTTTGTTTTTTTACTTTTATTTTTGCTTTCTTTATTTGTGTGCTTGATAACCAAGTTTTAGAGTGTAAATTGTTTTGTAACTGTTGTAAAAATTTTTTTTTGTTTTAAATTGAAATTACCTTCAAATGTAAAAAAAGTGAACACTAGTGACGTTCCTACCCTTTCGATAATTTATAATCGATTCTTTATAACGATTGTTAATCGATATATTTTTATGTTTTGTAATCGATTCTCTTTAAATTAATCGAATCTATTATTGTAAACATTCTACATTTTGGTTATCGGTTATTTTTATTTTGCATATTTAATTTTTAGTTGCAATTTTTATTTTTGTTTTGGCTTTGCTTTATTTCATTCATTTTCATTCTTATTTATATTTTCATTTAAAAAAAAAAACAACTCTGTTATCACTACATTGTTACAGAGCGGAGTAGTAATAGTGCTTTATTTATTTGTATCGTTCACATTTGCCCAAACGAGTTTGATATCTGATATTTTTGTTTATTCCTTGCTTTTGTCGACATGGGCGATATTAAGTTTCTGTCTTTGCAAAAAGCAGAGTTGGCGTATGAAGTTGCAATCCGTGGGGAAACTCCCGCATCTACGGTTGAACAATTGCGAAAACAGATTGTGAAAATAGCTGCGTTACATCCTTCGGAGGATATTCTTGTTTCACCATTCGGTCCTGTTACTGATCTGGAAGCAGTTAAGGAAACATTGCTGAAACTTGACGATTTAGTAGCACAATTAAGTTTATGTTTTGATAGGAATATTTTATTGAGAGCTCAAAATTTAACACTGCATTTAAAATACAGAATTAGCAGAATTGATTGCTCTACTTGCGCGGAAGGACTTCAGATATTGTCGGATTGTGTAAATCGATTCGAATCGCTTAAATACAAACTTAAAAATATAAAACCGCCTGGTGACGCACTAGACAAAGATGATGACACAGATGCTGCTGGGACTATGACCCCTAATGTTATGGCATGTACAACGTCAAGTTGTGATAAAGGACTGTCTGATTTGTCAAAACTAAAATTCAACGGCAAAACGTGTGCACGTGCTTTTATTCAACGCGTAAACGAATTTTCAACAGCAAGAAGCATACCTTCTCATAAACTACTTACTTTTGCTACTGAAATTTTTACCGATGAGGCACTACATTGGTTTAGAAGCATTAAACATACCGCATCCTCTTGGAGTGATGTCTGCGAGAGACTTAAAGACGATTTTGGTCACGCTGATTATGACTATCGTCTTCTTGAAGAGATAAGAGCACGCACACAAGGTGAACGCGAAAACATTACTATTTACCTTTCTATTATGTCAGGCATGTTCTCACAGCTGGATAGGAAAATATCGGAGGAGGAGAAACTAGAAATTATTATGCATAATATTCGTCCTTGCTATGCCAACGTACTAACTTCTTCGTCTGGTATTAATAACATTGAAACATTGCGTTCATTATGTAAAAATTTTGAAAACATACAAGCCCGTATGTCTCAATTTCGAGAGCCGCCAAGAGTTTCTACTGAAACACTAGCCCCTGAGTTTGCGTATCAGTCTACGAGTACTAATAAAAACTTTAAAGATCTTCCGAGTAATAACCAAAAGTTTCATTACTCTGCTAACTACACTAAGTTCAATAAAGGGCATGGTAACTATACACAGTACAATACCCCAAACAACACAAACGCACAGACGAAACAACATTACTCGTACAATTACAATCGTAGTCAGGGTAATACTAATACTAACTACTCAAATTACAACAACGCAAATACTAATGCGAAACCTGTGAACACCATCACAAAGAATAACAAGTTCTGCCCACGTTGTCGAGTGGACAGTCATTGTCTTAGGAACTGTACAGCTGAACGAAAGATAGTTTGCTTTCGTTGCGGTCGTCCTGACGTTCGTTCAAATGACTGCCCTGATTGTCAAAAGAATACTCCAAATAATTCAAAAAACTAGAAAACCAGGATTGTAGTACATCTAATATTAACCATTTTGATGCTTCTGAATGGCAAAAATGGTTACAATTTATTAAAAACTTCTCTACAATTTACAAAGTTACTTCAATCCTGCTAGATAAACCTGAAAATGATAATAGACCTTATATTAAAATGAAAATTAATGATTTAAATGCTTGCGGTTTATTAGATTCTGGTGCTGCGGTATCGATTCTTGGCAATAATTCCCATCAGGAATTATTAAACGTAGGTCTAACCATTAACAATGGCGATGAAATTAGTGTTATTGCTGCTGGTGGTCAAAATTTAAAAAGCATAGGTTACATGAATCTACCGATACACTTTGAAAACGCTTTTAACATTATCAAGTGCTATATAGTTCCACAAATTGAAACTCCCTTACTACTAGGAGTAGATTTCTGGAGGAAATTTGAGTTGTGCCCCAAGTATATTGGCTCTATTGACATAACTCAAAACAGATTAGCTTCGTTAGCGATTTTAACTACGGATTTCGACAAGCATATTACTTCTATGGATAATTTAGTAGATTCACAGCGCCATATTGCAAACAATTTAATTGAACAATTCAACGAAATCTCTACAGAACGTAAGGGTCTAGGCAGAACTCATCTGATTACTCATCACATTGATACAGGTGATTCCCCTCCGTTAAAACAGAGATACTACCGTATGTCTCCCGAAAAACAGAAAATTTTGAAAGAGCAGGTTGATGAAATGCTAGGTCTAGATGTTGTGGAGCCTTGCGAGAGTGCATGGTCATCACCAGTACTAATAGTATCCAAAAAGAATGGTCAACCTAGATTCTGTTTAGATAGTAGGAAGTTAAATTCTGTTACCAAACGCGATGCGTATAATCTTCCATATATATCAGAGATACTGGACAATCTTCGCGATGCCAAATTTCTTTCTAGTATTGATCTGTCCAAGGCATTTTGGCAGATACCTATTGCTGAAGAAGATAGGAATAAAACCGCATTTTACGTCCCAGGTCGCGGCACTTTACGTTTTAAGACCACAGCCTTTGGTCTGACAAACGCACCTGCGACTCAGCAACGTCTAGTTGACATGATGTTCGGCCCCGAATTTGAGTTAAGAGTATTTGCGTACTTAGATGATATTGTGCTTGTAAGCAACACTTTCGAGGAGCACGTCTCACTATTGTTACGAGTGCTTGATAAACTGAAACAGGCAAATCTCACTATCAACATCGATAAGTGCCAATTTTTTAGGAGTCAGTTAAAGTATTTAGGATACGTCGTAGATGCTCAAGGTTTACGCACTGACCCAGAAAAAGTACAAGCTATTGTAAATTACCCAACCCCAACTTGTAAAAAGGACGTTAAACGTTTCTTAGGAACTGCTACTTGGTATCGCCGTTTTGTTCCTAACTTTAGCACGTTAGCGGGCCCTCTAAACAAGTTGACTACTAACAAAAAGACATCTCCACCCTTCTCTTGGAGCACTGAAGCAGATGCCGCCTTCAATAATCTCAAAAAATGCTTAGTTTCTGCCCCAGTCCTGGCCTGCCCAGATTATAGCCAACCTTTTGAGGTCCATGCCGATGCAAGTAATTACGGCACTGGCGCAATGTTGACGCAATTAATTGACGGAAAAGAGAGGCCCGTAGCTTATATGAGCAAGTCTTTAACTGGTGCAGAGAAAAACTATAGCATAACAGAGAGGGAAACACTCGCTGTTCTCATTGCGTTGGAGCATTGGCGTTGCTACCTGGAGAATGGACAAACCTTCACCGTCTACACGGACCATTCCGCTCTTCAATGGTTTTTATCCCTTAGCAATCCAACCGGTAGACTAGCTAGGTGGGGGGTACGTCTATCTTCATTTAATTTTGTCATCAAGCATCGTCGTGGAGTAGATAACGTTATACCCGACGCTCTATCTCGTGCGGTCCCCGTATCAGCAATTTCCACATCTAACTCAATTACAACTACAACCGATTCTTGGTACAAAACAATATACAACACTTGTTTAAACAATCCCAGTAGTCTCGAAAATTTTAAAATTAATAACAATTCCCTTTACCGTCTTTCAAAAAACAAGTCTCCTCTTACTGCTGAGTTTGCATGGAAAGAGGTAGTTCCTAGCGAACTACGTGAGAAAGTGATTTCTGAAAACCACGATGAACCTACTGCAGGTCATTTGGGAATTCACAAAACTTACCTTCGCTTGGCTCTACGCTACTTCTGGCCGGGTATGCACTCAGACGTTGTAAAATTTGTTTCAAATTGCCCAACTTGTCTTTCCATCAAATCACCTAACCATGCTACCCTGGGTGAAATGGGAAGACCAAAACAATGTTCCCGTCCATTTCAGATGATTTCAATTGACTTCATTGGTCCACTTCCCACTAGTCGAAAACAGAACTGTTACTTACTTGTAGTAGTCTGTTGTTTTTCTAAATATTGCGTTATGTTTCCACTGCGCAGAGCAACAGCTGATGCAGTGGTGAAACATTTAGAGGACTCTGTGTTCCTTGTTCATGGTGTTCCACAAACAATTTTCTTAGATAATGGTAGCCAGTTTATTTCCAAAAATTTAGAAAATTTCTTTAAAAAGTATAAAATACCAAATGTATTCTTCACACCAAAGTACACTCCACAGATAAACACAGTTGAAAGGTACAACAAAACTATTGTAACCTGCATTTCATGTTTCATAGAGAACGATCACAGATCATGGGATGTTAATTTGCCAAAAATACAATTTGCCATGAATAATTCTGTAAGTGAGGCAACAGGCTATACACCCACATTTCTCATTCATGGGAGAGAACTCGTCACATGCGGATCCCACTACATTGATCCGAATATCGAGGACGAAGTTATTTTCTTACCTCGCGACATTTACTGCGATAATATAGGTAATTTAGCAGGCATATTTAATAATGTACAGGCTTCTCTTTGGCACGCTCACGTAAAGAATACGTCTAGGTATAATTTACGCCGAAAATCGGCAGAATTTCAAATTGGTGACATCGTCTGGAAAAGAACGTATTTCCAGAGCGATAAAGACCAATACTTTAGTAAAAAGTTAGCACCCAAATTTATCAAATGCAGGGTGGTAAGTAAAAACTCACCTTTAGTATATGAGTTACATGACATGAACGGTAAAGACATTGGTACTTGGCATATCAAAGATTTGAAATTAGTTAGTAGTTATCAATAAATTACTTGCAATACACAGAACAGATTTTTTTATCAAAATTTTGTAATTTTTTTCCTCACCGATAGTCGCGTCGATGATTGTCACCTATTTTTGTTTTTGAAAAACGGAAGATTTACTTTAAGTCAACAGATCAATATGTCAGTTGCCTTTATTTATGATTTGGTGCCTCGTATTAATCAATAAATATTGAGGTTAGTTAGAAAGATGAATTTTGAAAGTTGAAGAATGTTTTGTTGATGTATGAATGGTAAGAGTAGTTCTTCTTATTTACATTATCGTTGGAATTTACTTATAACCTAGGTAAAGTACAACAAGAACGGCGTGATTATTAGGTTGAATTTTTCCTTTATTTAGTTAGTTTCGGATTTTTCTTCATAGGAAGTAAAATCCTGGAGGGGAGAGGCGAATCTGTAACGTGAATCTCTTTTAATTTACGTTAATCGCGATTTCAACACAATCGATTCTCGATTCACTTTTAATCGATAATCGGTATCAACCGTAGAAGCGGCAACCCCTACGCGGCGACGCGAAACGTCACTGACTTCACTCGGTCATTTCAAATCTCGAGAGAAAAAACGAACAGCTGTTTCGTACTGTCAGATTTTAATTTATTCCTTGGTGCCCTAAAACCACCTAAAAAGCCTTAATTACTCAATAAATAGTGTTCCCTATATTAAACACTAAATTCAGTTAATTTAGACCCCCGCTGTTGGGGTTCTAAGTTAACGTCTAAGTTAACGTCGAAGTTAACGTTGAAGCTCTCTTCACATCGTTGACCTACACTCTCCGCTACACCGTTTGGCCTTGGACCCCTTGGACGAGCTGCGGACACTCATTGCAGAGCCAGCACCTAGCCCTCATCGGAGACTCCTGCAGTCACCGTCCACACTACAGCAGGGACAGCCAGGCCAGTAGCGGAACACCTCTGAAGCTCGACCAAACCTAGAAACTGCCATCAGGGCGGTCGATCACGACCCATCTAAATCTTTAATAAAACTATCTTATTCTTTGTTCATGTCTTGGGTTTTATTAGCTACACAGCTCAAGCGTGACACTTCCTAGTCCTGAGTAGTTAGGACTAGAAAAATAAGACAGTTCAGAATAAAGGAAAAGTTAGTACTTTTCCATTAACAAAATTGATGTGCTGGTGTTGTCCTCAACTTTTTTGAAGATGATGCGATGGGCAGCGCAGTGTCATATCATGTCAGCCTCTAGAAGTCCACTGCTGGACAAAGGCTTCCCCAACGAACGCCACCACACCCGGTCCTCCGCCCTCCGCAGCCAGCCGCTACCGACCACCTTCTTCAGGTCGTCGGTCCCCCTGGCAGCGCAGTGTACAAGGTGGAAATACCTATCATAAAACTAGCTAACCCGTGCCCACTTCGTTGGGCGTTAAACATTTTTATTTGTTACAGTATATATAGCCTATGACACTCACAAATGACGTGGCTTTCTATTGGTAAAAGAATTTTCTAAATCGGTTCAGTAGATCCAGAGATTACCCGCTACAACCTCATAAACTTTACCTCTTTATAATATTAGTATAGATATGCACTAACGAACACTCTAGAATGTATATTTCATTCCAGATTAATAGTCCTATGAAAACCAACGCTATTTGCGTCTCGGTAACATATACATGAAAGGGTCACCAGCAGCAAAAATAGGTTTGTATTACCAAGTAAACTTTGCGGTCCACTTAGGAACACCATCTATTGTGTATTTTGTTTTCGAGACGCAAATGCGTTTGTTTTCATAGGACTATTAATCTGGAATGAAATATATGTACGTTTATTCTTTGCTACGATATTTTCTTTAAACCGACAGCGGATATAATTAACTTTGTAATATCCTTTCCGAACTAAATAAACAAAAACATTAAATTAACCTCAATTGTTTGCTAACCGAATCTCTCTCGCCAGTGCTGGCTAATTTACATAATGCCCGTCACCACACTCAAATGTGAATCAATCTACTTGCCCCTCTCTGTCGGTGACGTTGTGGATACTTGCATAATTGATAGGGTTGATTTTTTAAAAGTATTTTCGTCTTAGAGAATCCTAATAGTCAATAGAAAGAAGTTTACTAATAAATATGGTTAGATACAATGCTATAAGAAACAAAACAAAAGTAAATAGACTGGATAGAATTCATACAGAAACAAAAATGGAGATCACTGAGTCGCCAGGACATCGTTACAGCATTAAGACTTCGCTCCGGACACGTTCCATTGAATAAGTTCGCACATTTGATGGGAAAGGTCCCATCACCACATTGCACAGAATGTGGCGTGGTGGAGGACGCCCGCCACGTGTTGGTGGAGTGCGTCCGGAACGAGTCGTACAGGAGGCAAATTTTTGAGAATGAGATGTTTTGGCAAGTAGGTGGCTGTAACAGTGTCTTGGCCTTTCCTCTGTCAGTTTTGGCTGTGAAATTGTATAAATTATATAAAATAGCTATTAGAAATAGATAGTGTCACCTAGCGTCTAGGGTGGTAGGGTGAACAAAATAAGAACGAGACTAAATATTACGAAAAGGTTCAGTTTATTAAATTGTCCGGCTAGGTAGGGTACGTAGGTTTGTAGCCTAGGTCGGTCTGGCTATCGGAGACTGGCCGAGCTGTCTTTCAAGATACCGCACGCCCCTTGCTCGCGATGATCAGCTGCCACGCCGTGATGACCCGGTGAGTCGTCAAAAGTATAGGGCGCTCAGGTAAACCAGGGGAGGACTGCACATGCCCTTCTTCACGGAGAATGTGTCTGTGCGACCTCTTCAACCCGTAGGGTCTTCCTGTTAAATATTGTGGGTTTTAGAAGGTGAACAATCTAGGCCTGGACTGCCAAGGATAAGACGATCACGCAAGGGGGTGGGTATTTACAATTTAGCAATCATGAGATGAGGTATACGGCAGTCCAGTTACAGTAATTATGAGGCGAGATGATCGAAAACCTTATGCCAGATCGCTGTGCAAGGAATTTAAATACAATTTAAAATTAGGCAAGCAAACCCGCAGCAAGGCGGTAGTATAGCTAAGCCTGCATATAGCGATTCGGCAAAAGGTTATTTTCTTTGGCATAAATTACATATTTACAATGGATTTGCAAGCATTTACTTATAAACCATTACTGCTATCTAGCATCTAATTAATAATTATTACTAGTCATAGTCAGATATCTTAATACAGAAAACAACCGTTCCAACTGAGATTTACAATGAAATACTTAATCGATGGAAATCCTAGCAAAGGCTGTAGCTCAGCCAGCAAAATAAATTAAAATTAGCATTAATGTTTAAAATAGAAGATAGAAAATATCTACCCTCATTGTACATAAAAAATACTATTGTTTTCTGATGCAAAAGTGTTTTAATATTATCTAAGCAATTAAAATCAAATCAAAGCGGTTAAATAAGCGAAGATTAAGTAAAACGTAATGTAGATAATGCAATGGATAAAGTATGATGGAACACAAAGCATGTCCAGTCAAGGTGACCTTAACGAACTTACTTCTACAAGGCACTAAAACTAAGTTTATAATCAAATGTGACACTTACCCAAGTATGGGACACTGTTATTTCACTTTTAAAATAAGTTATAGTTGGAAAAATAAGAAATAAGTAGGATTATAGATCCAGAAACAATCCAATGATTATTCGCCTAGCAGTTGAGGCTGCGTGTGAGTGAATGAATGGATGGCCGGCGGCCGCGTCCGAGCGACCCGCACTTGTTTGCAACAATGTATCGGCCGGAATTATCTATATAGACTGTGTTTGAAGTTTGTCTGTTTATTGATTTTTTGTAAAGGGGATTTAGGATTTTTTTATAAAATATGTTTAAGGATTTTACTTTAAAATAAGGTATTATTTAATATTTAGACCCTTCGCTGTTTCTCTTATTAAAATATTAACGTTTCATACGTTACAGTACACCTCCTCCTAGGAAAAAAAATCTTCTTATTAGATTTTTTTTTATTTGGGAACTAAAAGATCTTCAATCCTACTATACAACCTCTCATACATCATTTTTCATTATAATTCACTTATGTTGTTTGCACACTTAGGAAAATAGTGTACAAACTCCTCTCACACTAAGAGGTACGCGTATTTAGTTTACACAGTACCCAAGTAGGATTTTTTTTTATGTGTACATAAACGATAACTAGGGTCAACATTCCACAATTCCACGATTTTGATTCTCAGCAATAAGAGTTGCGCAAGAAGCAAACATTAGTCAGTATAAGCTATAAGCTGTCTAGAGTACGAAGTCACCATCCGCTTCAGTTTGAGAAGATTCTGAGACAAGGAACAGAATATCTCTGGTGTAGGCTTTTAGAAAATGTCTAAGGGAATTAAGGAGAGAAAAGAAAGGTCTAAATACTTCCTTTTTTTGTTGATTCTTAGCAATAAGAGTTGCGCAAGAAGCAAACATTAGTCAGTATAAGCTATAAGCTCTCTAGAGTACGAAGTCACCATCCGCTTCAGTTTGAGAAGATTCTAAGATTACAAGGAACAGAATATCTCCGGTGTAGGCTCTTAGAAAATGTCTAAGGGAATCAAGGAGAGAAAAGAAATGTCTAAATACTTCCTTTTTTTGATTATCAGCAATAAGAGTTGCGTAAGAAGCAAACATTAGTCAGTATAAGCTATAAGCTGTTTAGAGTACGAAGTCACCATCCGCTTCAGTTTGAGAGGATTCTAAGATTACAAGGACAGAAAATCTCTGGTGTAGGCTTTTAAAAAATATCCAAGAGAAATAAGGAGAGAAAAGAAATATCTAAATAGGTATTTCTTAAAAAAATATGAATTCCGGAACCAACGGCCATCATATACGCAAAGAAAGAAAAAAACTTGAACCTGTACATATTATAGAAATATGTAAAAAAAATAAGTAAACAAAACTATGCTACAGCTGTACTCTGGGAAAATGTTGAAAAACAGTAACTCAGCAACAACCTTCTCAGATTTAGATCGACAGCTGCTCGGTTAGACGCCTTTTACGTCACGCTATCCGGCGGCGGTAAGGAACAGTATTCTTCCCCGTCCCTACACGGGTTAATGAGATTTAGAATTAAGGAACGCAAGCATTGTTAGACAATTTGAAGTCCTTAATATGCCAGGCTCCCAAATCACGGCCAGACATGTCCTCCACGACGTAAACTAAAGGTGAACGTTTGGCCTTGATCCTACATTTTAAATATTTTGGAGCTAACTTTTTTGAAAAATGTGCACCTTTATCACTCTGGAAATAGCAACGTTTCCAAATAATATCTCCGACGTTAAACTCAGCTTCTTTTCTTCTTGTGTTGTAGCGTCTGGAATTTTTCTGATGACTTTTCCAGAGCGCTGCTTGAACTTTATCGAACACACCAGACAAGAGACCAAGATTTTCCGCATAAGCGTCACGTGGTACGAAAACTATCTCATCAGGGATATCATTGTTAGAATAGTGAGACCCACATGTGACCAGTTCTCGACCGTGCACCAGGAACGCAGGGGTGAATCCTGTTACTTCGTTCACCGAATTATTAACGGCAAATTGAATTTTTGTAATATTAACATCCCAAGACCTCTGATCCTCATCTATGTAACTTGATATAGCCGTAATTATTGTTTTGTTGTATCTCTCCACCGTATTGATTTGTGGAGTATACTTTGGAGTAAAGTGAATATTGGGAACTTTGTACCTTTTGAATAGAGTATCCATTTCGCGACTGACAAACTGACAGCCATTATCGAGTATAATAGTTTGCGGCACACCGTGCACTAGGAACACGCTGTCCTCTAGGATTTTAGAAATAACGTCGGCAGTAGCACGGCGCAAAGGAAAAATGAGGCAGTATTTTGAGAAACAACAAGTAACCACAAATATATAGCTATGTTGCTTTCTAGTATTAGGTAATGGACCCATTAAGTCAATGGACAACATTTGGAATGGCCTCTGACAATCCTTTGGCCTTCCCATTGTTCCCAGGGTGCCATGAGTAGGAACCTTATGCGCCAGACAGATTTGACAACTGGCGACATACTTAGCTACATCACCATACATCTTAGGCCAATAGTAAGTAAGAGCGATGCGTTTAAATGTCTTAAAAACACCGAAGTGCCCCGAAGTCGGCTCACAATGGTTTTTTGAGAGTATATCTAGTCTTTGTTCACTATACGCAACCTCTTTCCAGTTAAACTCAGCAGAGAGTACATCTTTATTTTTCATGTGCCTATAAAGTTTGCCGTTTTGCACGATATAGTTAGGATAGCTAGTTGGTGAACCCAAGCAACCGTTGTATAGGTTTAAGTACCACTGGTCGGAAGTGGATGGAGGAGAAGAAGCACAAAATATATCTGCAACGGGGACACACCTAGACAGGCTGTCAGGAATAACATTATCCTTGCCCTTGCGATGTTTAATAATAAGATCAAAAGCAGACAGCCTCACACCCCATCTTGCAAGACGACCAGTTGGATTGGTCAACGACAAAAACCATTTCAGCGCAGCATGATCAGTATATACTGTGAAAGTGCGACCGTTTTCAAGGTAGCACCGCCAATGTTCCAGAGCTGTCAAGACCGCAAGAGCTTCCCTTTCAGTTACGCTATAATTACGTTCAGGACCAGTTAATGATTTGCTCATGAAAGCTACCGGATGCTCAACACCATCTACACCTATTTGAGACAACATGGCCCCTACCCCGTAATTACTGGCGTCCGTATGCACCTCGAATGGCAGTTCAAAGTTTGGACAAGCTAGAACTGGTGCTTGAACAAGACGTGCCTTTAGGTCAAGAAAAGCTTTATTCGCTTCAGGGGTCCACTCAAAAAGAGGGCCGACTTTCTTTGTAGAGGTGAGCTTATTCAAGGGACCAGCAATGGTACTGAAATTGTGTATAAACCGTCTATACCATGAAGTAGTACCTAGAAAACGCTTTACTTCTTTCTTATTGGTTGGCACTGGATAGTTAAGAATAGCCTGCACCTTATCTGGGTCTGTCCTTAGTCCATGGCTGTCGACGACGTAGCCCAAGTATCTAAGAGTGTCTCTAAAGAATTGACACTTTTTAAAGTTAATTGTTAAGTTAGCCTTTTTAAGTTTGTCAAGGACGCGTAAAAGGATAGAAACGTGATCCTGGAAGGTTTCGCTTATAATGATAATGTCATCAAGGTAACAAAATACGCTAAGCTCGAACTCCGGCATGAAAAGAGAGTCCACTAGCCTTTGCTGTGTTGCTGGGGCATTAGTGAGACCAAACGCCGTCACGTTGAACATATACGTTCCACGGCCTGGGACGTAAAATGCCGTTTTTTCTCTGTCCGACTCGTTAATGGGAATTTGCCAAAATGCTTTGGAGAGGTCAATGCTAGATAAGTACTTTGCATTTTTGAGGTTGTCAAGAATTTCAGATACATAGGGGAGACTATAAGCATCCTTTTTAGTCACGGAATTCAGTTTCCGGCTATCAAGACAGAAACGCGGTTTGCCATCCTTTTTACCCACGACTAGGACTGGTGATGACCAAGGGCTCTCACAAGGAGAAATAACACCTAAGGAAATCATTTCGTCTACTTGCTCAGTAATTATCCGTTTCTTTTCCGGAGATAAGCGATAGTACCTTTGCTTGATTGGTTCTGCATCTCCGGTGTCGATGCGGTGAGAAACAAGCGAGGTTTTACCTAGACCTTTACTTTCGAAAGAAATCTCATTAAACTGTTCAATGACGTTATCAGTGATAAGTTTTTCAGAAGCGTCTAAGTTAAGGTATGAACGTAAATGGGTATCATTTTGATCTAGGTTAATTTCAGCTAAACAAGGTTCAGACAAGGAGATATAATCAATATTGTTTAGAAGTTTAGGACAGATCTGAAATTCCTTCCAAAAGTCTATGCCAAGAATGAGGTTTGTTTCTATCTCAGGTACCACATAGGCCTTTAGCACATGTTTAACGTTTTCAAAAATAATTGGTAATAAAATGTAACCAAGAGAAGCGATTTTCTGACCGCCCGCTGCAGTAATAGTAATTTTTTCGTTTTCAAACAGATTTAAGCCGAATTTAGAAAGATGAGTATGAGATCGTTTACCAAGAATTGAAACTGCTGAGCCAGAGTCAAGTAAACCATATATATCTAGACCAGGAATATTATCTATTGAGACCTTGACGTAAGGACGAGGATCATTAGATGGTTTTGAATTAAAAATTGTTGCAACCTTATATGTTTTAAAAAAGTGTTTAATTGTTGATAGCCAGCCAATCCAATCAGAGCTATCGAGTTTTGGTTTGCAACAATTTTGTTTAACTAGTATTTTGACTGAGGTTCATGAGTGGTAGTTTTTTCAGGGTTATTATTATTATTATTATTATTATATTATTTATTTATAAGAAATAATTATTACATTGCAAGTACCACTAAACAGCAACTGTTTGTGGTGGTACTAGTATTCGCCGTTCACACTATTTACTAACATAAACAAAACAAAAATACTATAACAATACAATTTATACACTGTTTTCCAGCCAATAGGTATTACAATCGCATGTCATTCAATTCGTTGGAAAGAGTACGAATCTACCACGTACAATTTCCATATGAAGTGTGTGAGGGTAGTTGTATGCTGTTCTGTAGTCGCTCGCGCACAGCGAGAGGCGACAATGTATACTGTACGCAGTGCATACACACACACAGATATACGCGTTGGTTGAGTGGACCAACCAGTTTTGATTGCTCATATATACAGGTCGCTCCAAACTGAGTATCATGAGATTTGTATATAATATTTTTTTAAAATGCTTTTCATTTTGTTTTTATTAATTTTGACTTTTATTTCGCTTGGAAGTCTATTAATTAGTCGCGGTATTATATATTTACTTGTTCTTTCGCCATATGTGTTGTTAGCTTTGTGAGTTGTAAGAACTTTATTAGTTACCCGTCTAGTTTGCTTTTGGTGGGATGTAGGAATCTGGATATCTTTGTTATTCGATTGTTCTATCAAAAACATATAGTGAAATTTTTGGTGTATTGGTAGTATTTTACAGTATTGGAATAATTTGTGGTAGTTGTCGGAATAATTTTGTTTAATGGTGTGTGGAACTATTATTTTAAGTATTCTTAATTGCAGTGTATATATTTTATCTAAGTAGGTTTTGTATGTCCGCCCGTAGCTTGTTAGTCCGTATGATATTATTGATTCGCCTAGAGCTAGGTACATCCTTCTCAGAACATAGTAAGGTACTCTATTTTTAATTAATTGGAATTTTGCCAGTATTGTTCTAAGCCTATTTGAGACATTCTCAATATGAGACGCCCAGTTGAGCCGTTCGTCTATCTGTAAACCAAGGTAAGTTTGTTGTCTCACCTGCTTGAGTGGCTGACACTGGCACGTGGGACTGGGCGCATGCAAGCAATCATGATCATGTGCTATAATTTTAGCCAATCTTTCTGATTTGTTATGGGAGGATCGTATATGTAACATTTTCGTTTTCTGTGCATTGAGAACCAGTCCTGCGTCATGTGACCATTTGCATAAGAGCGTAAAGTCCTGTTGTAACATTTGCTCGGCAACTTTAATGTTTAGGTCTGCTGCTATGAGACACGTATCATCTGCGAATTGGTAGAGTGAACACTGTTTTATGATTTTGTTTACATCGTTAACGTATGCCAGATAGTGTGTGGGGCCGAGCACAGATCCTTGTGCTGTGCCTTCCGTGACTTCTATAGTATCACTTACCACTTGACCTACTTTAACAACATAGCTGCGCTCATGGAGATAATCTTTACACCAGTTGAGGAGTTGCCCTCTAACTCCAGTATTTTCTAGCTTATGGACTAGCGTGTCGTGCCGTAATGTATCAAAAGCTTTGCTGTAGTCTATGAATACTATAAGCACATGCTTTTTAGCGTTTAAATGCTCATTTATCTCATCAGTGAACTTGGACAGCAGCATCGATGTATTCTTTTTTGGGCGAAATCCATACTGTTGTTCATTGAGAATATCATTCGTCTCATAGAATGTACTTATAAGTCCGCAAACGTATTTTTCTATAATTTTATTAATAGAGGATAAAATTGTAATAGGTCTGTAATTTTCATATATATCGTATTTACCTTTTTTATGTATCGGTCTTACTATTCCAACTTTTAGTTCTTTTGGATACTTCCCAGTTTCAATGCTTTTATTAATTAAATTTACTATAGCTCCTACAATTTTTTCGCAAATTAGTTTAATATCTATCATTCTTATTTTGTCATATCCTGGTGATTTGTTCGAATCAATAGACTGTATTATTTTCGTAATCTTATCTTTTGTTGCTTTTTTGTAATAAATTGTTATGTTGGATGGATGTTCGTTCTTGTTGTGATCTAAAGATACGTTACATTTGGGTATAATCTTTTTGACATTATTAATGAATTCCTTTGCAAAGTTGTTGGCAACTGTTTTTTCATCGAGTTTGCTAAACGACTTAGATATGACGTCATCCACTGAACGCGTTATTTTTCCAGATATCTTATTAAGGAGTTGCCATAGTTTTTTCGTATTATTTTTATTTTCATTTATTTCGTTAATATAATATCTATTTCTACTGTTTTCAATAAGTCTGTTAGTTAAATTTCTTTGTTTGTTGTATTTTAATTTTGTTATCATATTAGTCGTGTCTTTTTTCCACATTTCCGTGTTTTCACACTTTTTTCCGTGTTACATTTCGGGCATTCGGGAGTTCGATAATCCTTCAGTCCACAACGAAAACAAAATATGCTACGATCAGCGGTGCACTGTCCCATTGTGTGTGTGTTCACACGGCAGCGGTAACAATAACTGTTTACCTGCTTAATGGCCGAGACGTTGTAAGCCTTGTTGAAACTGGGTCTAGTAGCTGTATTATTTTGATTTGAGTATCCCGCATTTGCCCGGTTCTGCGAAGTATCGAAATTAGATTTGAAACCACTCTTGCTTACTTCCTTCTTTGGCTGGTAGGCGTAATCAGCAGCGAGTGTACTAGAAGAAACAGAAGGTGGCTCTTTGAAGTTATCTGAACGCGCTTTAATCTGCTCGTAGCTCTTACAAATAGTACGCAAACCAATAATAGAATCTAAGTTGGGACAAGTAGCTAGAACATTAGAGTAGCAAGGCCGAATATTGTGTAAGGTGATCTCGAGCTGCTCTTGCTCACCAACTTTGCGACTCAGCCTGTCGAACATCCCATGCATAATTGCTAAGTAAATAGTTATAGTCTCTGACGGTCCCTGACTACGGCTTCTAATTTCATTCAGCATGCGGTAATCGTAGTCTACAGTGTCAAAATCTGCCTTTAGTGATTTAAGTAAGTCACTCCAGCACGTTACAGTGTCTTTAACGCTGCGGAACCAGTGGAGCGCATCCCCGGTAAGTATTTCAGTAGCAAGTTGCAGCATCTTAACATCTGAGAAATCCTTTGCCTGGCGAAATTCCTCTAGGCGTGTGATGAAGGACCTAACGCACGATTTTCCATCATATTTAATTCTGGAAATGTCGGAGCTTATACCACGATCACAGGTCACCTTAATGATGCGCTGCAACTCTGTAGGAGCTTTTTGCTGTGAGTCTGCATTTGAATTATCAGACACATTATTTAGGTCATTAGGGACAAGATTAAGTAGGGGAGTAGTCCTTGTGTCACTAACAATATCAGTATGTTTGTCAGTGATCCCTAGGGCATTATAAATATCATTGAGCTTTGACCGCTGTTCATTATAAAATTCCTGCGATTCCCCAAGTAAATCCTTATCCTCAGCTTCTGCGGGTGGTGAGATCCTATTCAGCCTATGATGAACGTGATTGAGAAAAGTATGTGTGCGTTCCAGCAAACTCCTTTGGTGAGGATCTTCTTTAAGAGAAGTGAGATTAATAGCAGATTTAGCAAGAGTATGCTTAATACACTTTATATCGTCAGGGAATTCGTAACAGGAGTCTAAGATCTCTTCGGATGGAAACTTAAGTGCAAGTTTAGATATTTGTTGCCTAAGCTCTTCTACTTTGTCTTTCGGTACCTCCGCACGGATTCTAACCTCATATGTAAGCTCAGGTTTAGTTAACTGTAAGAATTTAATTGGATACATTTCGTTTAAAAAAAATTTATTATTATGAGTATTCCTCAATGTAAGATTTAATATTTATGTATTTGTTGGATTGCAGTCAATTTAAACAAGGTAAAAAAAATACCATCGAACAAGGTAAGTGTCACATGAGATAACAAATCGGCACTATGAAGCACTAATTCTATAAAAGCATACACAGTAATTCATATTTCAATATTATTATTCTAGACAAGATCTTATGCTATGCTAAGACATGCACGCAACCAACACCAAGAATGCAAAAACAAAAACAACCAACCTCCAGATAGACCAAGACCAAGAACCTATTATTAAAAACACGTTTTGGGCGCCATTGTCACCTAGCGTCTAGGGTGGTAGGGTGAACAAAATAAGAACGAGACTAAATATTACGAAAAGGTTCAGTTTATTAAATTGTCCGGCTAGGTAGGGTACGTAGGTTTGTAGCCTAGGTCGGTCTGGCTATCGGAGACTGGCCGAGCTGTCTTTCAAGATACCGCACGCCCCTTGCTCGCGATGATCAGCTGCCACGCCGTGATGACCCGGTGAGTCGTCAAAAGTATAGGGCGCTCAGGTAAACCAGGGGAGGACTGCACATGCCCTTCTTCACGGAGAATGTGTCTGTGCGACCTCTTCAACCCGTAGGGTCTTCCTGTTAAATATTGTGGGTTTTAGAAGGTGAACAATCTAGGCCTGGACTGCCAAGGATAAGACGATCACGCAAGGGGGTGGGTATTTACAATTTAGCAATCATGAGATGAGGTATACGGCAGTCCAGTTACAGTAATTATGAGGCGAGATGATCGAAAACCTTATGCCAGATCGCTGTGCAAGGAATTTAAATACAATTTAAAATTAGGCAAGCAAACCCGCAGCAAGGCGGTAGTATAGCTAAGCCTGCATATAGCGATTCGGCAAAAGGTTATTTTCTTTGGCATAAATTACATATTTACAATGGATTTGCAAGCATTTACTTATAAACCATTACTGCTATCTAGCATCTAATTAATAATTATTACTAGTCATAGTCAGATATCTTAATACAGAAAACAACCGTTCCAACTGAGATTTACAATGAAATACTTAATCGATGGAAATCCTAGCAAAGGCTGTAGCTCAGCCAGCAAAATAAATTAAAATTAGCATTAATGTTTAAAATAGAAGATAGAAAATATCTACCCTCATTGTACATAAAAAATACTATTGTTTTCTGATGCAAAAGTGTTTTAATATTATCTAAGCAATTAAAATCAAATCAAAGCGGTTAAATAAGCGAAGATTAAGTAAAACGTAATGTAGATAATGCAATGGATAAAGTATGATGGAACACAAAGCATGTCCAGTCAAGGTGACCTTAACGAACTTACTTCTACAAGGCACTAAAACTAAGTTTATAATCAAATGTGACACTTACCCAAGTATGGGACACTGTTATTTCACTTTTAAAATAAGTTATAGTTGGAAAAATAAGAAATAAGTAGGATTATAGATCCAGAAACAATCCAATGATTATTCGCCTAGCAGTTGAGGCTGCGTGTGAGTGAATGAATGGATGGCCGGCGGCCGCGTCCGAGCGACCCGCACTTGTTTGCAACAATGTATCGGCCGGAATTATCTATATAGACTGTGTTTGAAGTTTGTCTGTTTATTGATTTTTTGTAAAGGGGATTTAGGATTTTTTTATAAAATATGTTTAAGGATTTTACTTTAAAATAAGGTATTATTTAATATTTAGACCCTTCGCTGTTTCTCTTATTAAAATATTAACGTTTCATACGTTACAATAGTTATAAAATAGAATACTTATAGAGCGACATAGTCATGTTTATGACAAAGCTCTTTAAATAAAGATTTAAAAAAAAAGTGGAGATGGGCCAGACATATCGCATGATAAGAAAATGTCTGTCGTTTGATTGACACATGCTCTGTAATGAAAAAAAAAACTACTTCAACTAATAAAAAAAAAGTTATGATGCTGCCAAGTTTTCCGGAAAACTTTCGACTTTGTGGACTATGCATCGCGCGCGAGGCGAGTTCGATGACCAACCGCATCACTACGCATCCCGCCCACCTCTCCGCTCCCCGCCGTTCCCCACTGCGACTAGTGAGCATAAGTTTGTGAATAATCGCATTTTATTCACGAAAATTTTGAAAAAAAAAACTGTTTTACTTTTACGAACAATTTTTAAATATGATACTGAGTTACTGTCATTTTATTATCACCCAGTATAATTAGGACAAAAGATAAGTGGTGAACAAAATAACAACCGAGTGGTATCAAAAGATCAAAAGGAAGACCTACGAAGAGGTGGACAGATAACATTACAAAGGAAACAGTAGTACTGTGGAGCAGGAAAACGGAAAATAGGAAAGATTGGGAATTTTTGTGGGAGGCCTTTGCCCATACATAGGCTGCTGTGAAATAACTATAGATAAATATACACATACATACATATTGCTCACGCCTTTGTGCCAGAGGGGTAGGCAGAGACGATGGATCGCCACTTTGCGCGATCCTGACACACCTCACTATCCATAGCCTCACTCACATCCATCTGCATGCACCTCCTTTTATTCATCTCACTGCGGACCCCAGCCTTTCCTAGGACGATCTCTAGCTGTAGTTCCTTCCACATTCGCGATGTATATTACTTTTGTCACTCTTCTTTCACCCATACGTTGTAAATGTCCAAACCAACGCAACATACCCTTCTCTACCTTCGTCAGATAAATATAGAGTTTAATAACATTGAATTTTATACGAACCAGCCTAATAAGGGCTTTTTTATTTTATTTTATTACTCTTGAGCTCATCGGTAGTTTTTCGTAGGCGTCGTAGCTGATTTTCGTAGCACACTGCTACATGTCCTATGTCAAAGTCAAGTCAAAATCATTTATTGCATATGAGTACACTTGGTACATTTATACACGTCATTTTTTATCGACTACCGCTTCCTAGGTGTTAGCGCTGTGAAGAAGAAACGGCGCAACAAACTTCACGCAACACATCTTTTATAAATCAAGTTTGCATACAATTAATAAAGATTTCGCGAAGCTGAATTAAAAAAAACTACCAAGCATCTTTGTAATTCAAATAATCGTTTATTTCATAATAGGCTTTCTTACAAAGTTGTTTTTTAATGTGAATCTTAAACTTTCTGTCCGTCATATTTAAGATATCCTCTGGTAGTTTGTTGTAGAAGCGTATACATTGCCCCGTGAACGATTTGCTGACCTTACTTAGTCTTAAACCTGGTAAAACGTCCCATCGCTAGTTTAAAGTAGCCCGAAACAATAGAGCACGACGATGTATCGATCCTGACACAGCTCACTAGCCTCACTCACATCACCTATGTGATCCTTGAACGTCCTCCTAGGACGACCTATTTCCTTCCACATTCGCGCTGTAAATCTCCTTTATCACTCTTCTTTCACTCACACGCTCTAAATGCCCAAACCAACGCAACATACCCTTCTTTACCTTCATCACTACCTTTTCTTTCAACCCACACTTCTCAAAGTATCGCTACATTCCTACTCAGTCACATAACTTCACTCTACATATTTTTCTCAATGACTGCATATCAACCGCATTCTTCCTGCTTTCATGCCGTAGTGGTAGTACATTAAATCTTTTCGCTTGCCGGAGTGCTACAATAATAATTTGTGTGTCTGTTCGTCCGCAGGGCTGACTCTGTGACGTGGAATCCTCACAAGCTGATGGGCACCCTGCTGCAGTGCTCCACTGTGCATTTCAAGTACGAGGTGAGTGACAGTTGTTTCTATTCAATAACAAAATAGGTACCTACAATATTTTTGCTAGTTGTGGAGGCCCTCTGTTAAGTATGGCAACACCTGTGTCGGGGGGCCACGTTTGGTGAGGTGGCTGTTCCTGCCTTCTTTAGAGAACAATGTGTTGTGTATTTGTTTATTCAAAATAATGTGTACTTCGATTTTTGGTGTTTAATAGTGACAGTATATTATACAACAAATGTCTGTGATCGTGTACACTGTGCAGGAAATGTAAATAAACGTGTCTAAGCTGATATTTTTAAAACAGTGAACTTCCTAACCTCAAACTTTACTAAAGCTTGCTATCAACTTTAATGATATTCTTTATTGCACAAATTTTAAAAGTAAATACAATTACAAATTTTGTGTACAAAGGCGAGCTTATCTCTAAAAGAGATCTCTTCCAGCCAACCTTACAGGGTGTAAAAAAATCAAAGGTAAAATCTTGAATGAAGTGAAAAAACTATATACGACTGACTCAAAAGGACTTTGCTTCCAGAGCCGTAAAACATATTATAATAAATAATATAATAGGGCCACGCTCTTCTATGACATTGACATAATTCTTAGAGAAAAGCCACCATTAGGATAAATTTAATTTAATTAAATATTGTAGTGTACCAGATGGAGAAACAGATTCTTCTATCTAATGTTATAAAGAGGAAAGATTTGTATGTTTGTAACGAATAAACTCAAAAACTATCGCAGATCGCAGTAATGATCTTAACATACGCAGTAGAACGCTGCTGCCCGTCCCTGGTGCAATCCCTTAGTCGCCTGACACCCACGGGAAAGATAGAGGTGGCGCTATTCTAAGCCGGGAACCACACGGCAGAGTAAATTGTTAAAGCTAAAATAAGCTTCCAATTATTCGCACCGCTGCGCGACAAGGCTATAAAACGCAGGCTTTCCGTCCCAACAGCGTCTGCAGCTAATGGCCGTTCACTCGCCTTTATTGTCTGCCTCCATTCCGATTTGCGTTACCACGCGTTATTCGTCGAACTTTAAATTCATTTTGTCCTCTCTACCGAATTCGTTTGATGTTTAACTACAATACTTTGTGTCTTATGGACATTAAGGAGTCGAAATAAAAACCTCAACTCTTCGGAATTAGTATAATATTGAAGTTTTAAAGAAATTGTAGTGTAAGTATAGTTAGGGTTGCCAGACGTCCGGATAAAGCCGGACAGGGTCAGGCTTTTTGCATGTTTGTCCGGCCAAATTCGCCAGTGTCCGGTCCGTCCGGTTTTTGTTAGGTTTTTACATGTTGGGCCATCTCGCGGCTCGTGCACGAGCACGAGTTAATCGAGTCGCCATCTCACGGCTCATGCACGAGTCAATCGAGTCGGATGGAGTTCTAAAATCGTTGGCTTTTAGAGTGTCCGGCCTTGATATCGAAAAGTCCGGGTAAACTGCCTGCCCAGTCCGGCTTTGCCGTATTAAGACCTGGCAACCCTAAGTATAGTAGATAAAATGACAAGAGATTGAAAGTAAGAAGGTATATATTTCATTCCAGATTAATAGTCCTATGAAAACAAACGCATTTGCGTCTCGAAAACAAAATACACAATAGATGGTGTTCCTAAGTGGACTGCAAAGTTTACATGGTAATACAAACCTGTTTTTGCTGCTGGTGACCCTTTCATGTATATGTTACCGAGACGTAAATAGCGTTGGTTTTCATAGGACTATGAATCTGGAATGAAATATACATATATATCAAATGTCCTAGACAAAGGGAAGTGTCACTCTCGACGAGGACACAGGTCACGAGCGTCATACAGCTCATCTTGTGACGATGTATTTTATTTTTATTTTATTTATTTGACGAAACCAACAGCTTATTCTTATTCTTAATTAAACAGTTTTTGCAGTTATCTTAATTAACAAAGCCAATTACAGGTTTCCTAGCATAACTTATGGTAACAGTGAGACATGCATTATCTACTTACAGATATTTATTTAAGAAAGAGCAAAAGTGTGTGTTGTGTGGGTGTGTATGGGGTTTGTGTGTATGTAGTGTGTGTGTGTGTGTGTGTGTGTGGGGTGTGCAGGCGTAATAAAACATTACCGATTATTAAGTTTTTTTTATAATTTTAGTTTTAAAGGATGATTTGGACACTGCAAAAGGATCAATTCAATAAAAGTATTTTCATCGCCGCGCACGCGGTAGTCGGATGTAGCCATCCGTTATCAGCCGTCGGGCCTTTATACCTCAATTTTGAGAAGAGTTTGGGACAGATGTTTAAATGTACTTTGTGTAGCATGCGAGTAGTTAAAGTTTTTTATTGACGACCTCCGTGGCGGAACTGGTAGCTCTCGGAATGCCACGCCGGAGGTTGCGGGTTCGAATCCCGCTTGGGGCAAATGTTCGTATGATGAATATGAATGTTTGTACCCAAGTCTTAGATGTTTATATATTTATTAAAATAAAAATTTAAAAATACACTTGGTATTACATTATCAATTAATTAAATTAAATTAAACTGGCATTACATTTTCTACCCAAAGGTTGTCTGGAATAAATCGCTTAAAGCAATAAGACCACCTAAATTGTACTTTATTTAACTTTAAAAACTTGTAACTGTATTAGGAGCTCGTCCTCTGGCACGCCTGCCCAGCATGACGAGCTTCTCCAGCTTCGTGCGTGCAGGCGCGTTTTATACGGTCGCGATCCTCAACAGTGAGGGAACTACAGAGAAGAAGACTTGTATTTGTTTGTAGGGATATTGACGTGTATCGTATTGTAGTTAAACATCAAACGAACTGTTAGGGGGCGGCTGGTGTCAATCTTTTAAAAAAAACACTTTTTTCTCGAACTTAGTTTAATGAGATAAATAAATAAATATGTCAGACATTCACACCAATTATCCAGTCCCAAACTAAGCAGAGCCTGTGGTATGGTTACTAGATAACGGATACACATACTTAAATATACAGTAAGACATAGACAGTATATTATATACTGTGACATTATTTGAATTGTTGACATTGTAATTTATACTTTGTATATTATTTTATTTTATGACGATCCCTTTTACCATATTAGAATGACATGTAAAATTGAATTATTAAGATGTAAAATTGAAATAAATAAATCTAATCAAAAAGACTGTGCCAGAAAGTCATGCGGGGCCAGAAAGTCAGTCTGATGAGGCTGACAAATATTTCCCTAGCTAGTCTCGGCTACAAGAAAGTCGCTTTGCGACGTCTGCCAGAATAGGTTTTATTCAAAATAAGATCATGACTGTAATATCTCTATTTATATTTTACTCATTATTGGAAATACACACTGATAAAATAAATAAAACAAATCTTACTCAAATCCAAGACATAAATCATCACAACACAAGAAATAAATATAAACTAGTTGTTCCTAGATCACGGCTTGTGAAAACAAACAAACAAGGGATATCTCTAAAAATATGTATGTACAATAAACTACCACAGCACGTAACTGAGCTTCCATTCCTGGATTTTAAGCGTAAACTTAAAGCATTCTTAGAAGCTAATGCATTCTATAATATAAATGAATATATCAATGCGCCCAAAGAAATGTTCACTTCCATGACGATGTCTGATGACTGAAAAGTAGATTATAAGTACATATTGCAATTATTTACGGTTAATTTAAGTATTATTGTAAATTTGACTGGCTAAATGCAACGTACCCTGTTACATGGCTAATAAATATTTTGATTTTGATTTTGTCGGGATCGCGAAAAGTGGCGATACATGTTCTCTGGATATTCATATTCATATTCATTTATTGTTTAATGTAGTTTACAAGATGTTAGATAACAATACACTGGTACTAACATGAACCCTGCAAGGGCGCTACAATATATGTAAAATTATTATAAATGAATTTTCTAAAAAATGAAATTGGTGGTAAAAAATAAAAAATCTGACGTTTAATTTAATTTGTGATAACTTAATACCAAGTGTATTTTTAAATTTTTATTTTAATATTATATACTGACATAGATAGTATGTTATATACTATGACATTATTTGAATTGTTGACATTGTAACTTATACACTATTTTATTTTATGACGATCCCTTTTACCATATTAGAATGACATGTAAAATTGAATTTTTAAGATGTAAAAGTGAAATAAATAAATCTAATCTAATCTAATCTAATCTATCAATTAAAAATATAAAATTAAATTATAAAATAGAAATTAATTTTTTTAAATATTTACAATGTCAGCATATTAATGAATTTAAATGTCAATATAAAAAATGTCAGAACAACTAATAAAACAAAAACATCCATTTAAATATTATCCCTATCATTAAAAAATTCATGCAATGAGTAAAAACATTTGGCAATTAAATACTTCTTCAGCTTATTATTGAAAATGGTCTCCTTTTTTGATACCCCTCTGGGACCAAGGCGTGAGCATTGTGGATGGATGGAGAAACAAGTAGGTTGTTCTAATAGATGGATTTTTGTTTGTCGAAAATTATCTGAAACGCTTACAGACTAAGCCTGCGCCAGTTGAAGCGACAGCAACGTCCCAGGAGATCCGTATAACCTCTAATGTATTCTACCCAGTTGAATGAAGGTTGCATTTCAAATGAGTGAGACGGTTGGGGTTAAATTGGCAACATATGTCAGTGAGAGTCTGTGGAGGAATTTAATTAAATGTAGCGCGTGCCGGCTGCGGGCTAGGGATGTGACGCCTTATATGGAAACTGTCGATGATTTCAGCGGAATGTGATATGTTTATCGACTGAGGTGGCATTTTATTTCAATGTAGTTTTGTAGCCAATCATCACCATCAGGTTATTTTTGTCTCCACTGCAGGAGCACAACCCTCTCTCATCTGCCGGAGACAGACGGAGGATTTGGCCTACACTCCCCGCGTTGGCCAGACGGGTTGGGGAGGCCTGATTGATGTTTTATAATGTATTCCCTTAGTCGCCTTGTACGACATCCACGGGAAGAGTTGGAGTGGTCCTATTCTACTCTACCGGAAACCACACGGCACGGTAGCTAATATCGGGCAAAAAAACACTAAAAAACAATCATCGTCAGCCGAAATACGTCCACTGGTGAACATAAGCCTCCCCAATAGAATGACACTTTTGGTGGGCTGTCCATTGGGGGGTTCGACATAATCACCACGCTTGGCAGGCAGGTTGGTGATCGCAGTAATGATCTTAATATATACAGGAGAACGATGCCCTATTCTAAGCCGGGAATCACATAGCAAAAAACAATAAATTATTCTTTATTGCACAATAAAAAATAATAAAGTAGCTTCCATTTGTACATCCGGGTAGTAATGTAACTTAGTTATTTAACCTTTTTGTCGTGGATAAGAATAGCAGAGAAAGATATAGTTTATACAATTAATTACACCCAAATAAATACATTCATAAATATACAAACAGATAAAATAACGTATTACAAAATGTGGTTGATAACCACTAAGTTATAAAATAAAGGAAATGGGGGAGTGTGTTGCATTGAACACGTCTAAGGATTGCGCTTGAATACAATTAATTATTGTCAGTGATGATTATTTATACAAATCTACGGTATACGGTTATTTATGTGGCTATTGGACAATAATTTTTACCCCATAAATGAGTACCTTAGTCTATGAACTCAATTTACTAATAATTGACATGAATTAAACGTAGAATTATCTATTTTTTTTACCTTGCACTAGTTTTAATGTTTAATTGTTGTTGTCAAATGGAATACACAAAGAAAAAAAAGATTTTTAAATCAACAAAAAAAATTAAAAAATATATATACAAAAACTTGTTATAAAAACCCTTTCCCCATAGTCGCAATTCCTGTGTATTTCTATGCTACACGAGCTCGAGGGATCTACTATAAAGAGGTTTGCTCTTTACCTCATAATAAATGTCTCTGACCAACATGTCAGAGGATAAAAAAGTGCGGAACGATTTTTTTATTATTAGTATTTATTACTTATAAATGCCTAATTAATGTAACTGGCAAAAAACTGTAATCTTTTCCATAACACTCAAGGTAGAGTAATTCACATGAAATTATATTTAATTAGGAAATCAAAATATTTGTACACCGCTCAGCTTTCTTCGACCAAAAATCTTACAAATAAAAATATTTCATTTAATTTCATTAAAATAAAGTGCACAATCTTTGATGGAATTTTTACCGATTTAAACAATTATGTTAAATCATTGCAAAACACTATTTTCAGTGTTACTTTATCGTTGTCTCGTTCATGCATCTCTTCTCTATCACGTCGATAAATTTCTTACAAGGCATCGATAACTCTCTCAGCGCGTTCGTCACAGCCCTAGCCGTCACACTCGCCAAAGGGGCGGAGTTTAGGAATTTATTACTTACCATATTGTACTGACATCCACAAGCCTTACCACTTTAGCACACAAAATACAACCTTGTGTCTTTGAAATTAGAGTTAAAATTCGTCAATAGTAATTGTTAACTTAATATGATACCAAGCTACTTTCAACTCTATAGGCGTAAGTTAAGGCGTATTTTTAAAGTTATCTTTAGAGATACCTATTGAAGGAATGTTAAAAAGGATATTACAGAGGGAGATTATAAGGGTGTTGTGATGTTTGTTCTGTAAGTATGCGAAAAGTTGTCATACGGGTAGGTCAAATATTTGATAGAAAATCTAAGGGCATACTTTACGGTCCTGATGGCGCGTGGCCACTGTGGCCCTTGAACTGTTATTACTTTTTTGTGCATCCTAGACTCAAATGGTTGGTATGCCTATCGCACTGGATTTCTCTTCAAACCTGAAACCATATATTTTTTCCATCCAGACACACGAGTACATGTATAAGCTCTGTGGTTTTTTTATTTTATTTATTTAAGATATTTAATGTTAGTACCAGTTTATTTACCCCATAGTTTCATTTGCCCCATAGTTGCCTTTGCCCCATAGTTGCACATGTCCCGTTGTTACAACTGCCCTGTAGTTAAATTATCCCCATAGTTGCGTTTATCCCATAGTTTCATCTGCCATGTAGTTGCATCTGCCCCATAGTTTCAGCTGCTCGATAATTAAGTTTTCCCCATAGTTGCGTTTATCCCATAGTTTCATCTGCCCTGTAGTTGCATCTGCCCCATAGTTTCATTTTCCCCTTAGTTAAATTTGTCCCATAGTTGCATTTTCCCCTAGTTACATCTACCTCATAGTTTCAACTGCTCGATAGTTAAATTTTCCCCATAGTTGCATCTACCCCATACTTTCATCTACCCTGTAGTTGCATCTGCCCCATAGTTTCATCTGCCCTATAGTTAAATTTGTCCCATAGTTGCATTTCCCCCTAGTTACATCTACCTCATAGTTACATCTGCCCCATAATTTCCACCAACGATCTCTATGTACTACTAGATGGAGCGTTCCAAACAATCGCTCTGTTCCACGCAAGTAGCCACAACTCATTCACATTCACTTTGAAACTTGTGCAGTTACTACTCAGAACATTTAATTATTTACTAAATATTGACATTTAACCGTAGTACATAGAGATCGTTGATTTCCACTAAATTAAACTCACCACCTAAAATCAAATTACATTTAAGCTGCGATTTTCCATTAAGTGTCTGAACGGAGTTTACACAAAGAGTTATGCAAAGTCACCGCGCGCGGCTGGTCGGGGGTGGCGCTATCTGTCGGAGACAGTTGTTTACTTTGGCACTGCAGTTTGTTGAGCGAGAACGGTAGCAGGTAGCCCAGCTTAAAGTCAAAGTCAAAGTCAAAATCATTTATTACATATGAGTACAATTGGTACATTTATACACGTCATTTTTTTATCGACTACCGCTTCCTAGGTGTTAGCGCTGTGAAGAAGAAACGGCGCAACAAACTTCACGCAACACATCTTTTAAAAATCAAGTTTGCATACAATTAATAAAGATTTTGCGAAGCTGAATTAACATTAGTCATTCAAATAATCGTTTATTTTATAATAGGCTTTCTTACAAAGTTGTTTTTTAATGTGAATCTTAAACTTTCTGTCCGTCATATTTAAGATTTCCTCTGGTAGTTTGTTGTAGAAGCGTATACATTGCCCCGTGAACGATTTGCTGACCTTACTTAGTCTTAACCCTGGTAAAACAAGTTTATTTTTATTTCTTGTATTATAACTATTATTGTCACAGTGCCTCAAAAAGAGAGATACATTTTTTCTGACATATAAAATATTATCTAAAATGAATTGACCAGCTACTGTTAATATGCTTATTTCTTTAAACTTTTCTCTTAATGAGTCTCTACAATGCAGATTATAGATTGCCCTAACTGCTCGACAGAGATATTGCCGGTACGTGCTCGCACAGTATTTTGTAGAAGGGTGGGTTGAATGAATATGCGAGAAGTTCAATAGCTACGGGTTTAATGACCGAACAAACGAACAAATTACAGCTCCGGATTAAAACAAATAACATTTTTTTTTGTATTTATATATTATTCATTACAACAATAGTTGTGTAGAATTAAATTAGGCATAAATTAGAATACAATAATAAATGTACATGTCAAATATATAATAAAAATATCAAAAATATTTTTAAACTAATTATGTCAAAAATTGAGATCTGTATGGTCAACACTTATTCTTACTCCCGTAACCTATAGGGACACATTGCAATAAGAAATCTCTTGGGTAAAATCGAAACAAAAGGGAAGCACTTGGGAGATGCGCGAGCGCACAGAATTGAAAACGGGATAGCTCTAACATCCTCATCTCAGTATTTTCCGGTCGACTGTCTATGCAAATCGCCTCCCTGCGTAAGCGCGAGGGTGAGGGAGGCAAGGTTCCGAACATTTCCGAGCGCTTCCGAAAGTAATCGGCATAACGCCTATGGAACGTACCCAAACCAAATATCAACGACCTCTATATGGAGTCGCGCGCAGGCGCTCGCTTGTATCGGACGCGGTTACTGTGTGTTTGGTGCATCGCGGAAACCGGTTTAACGAGTGCCGGCCAGTGCGTGCGCGCACGGGCTGTTATTGTTGCGATATATAGTTACCCACTATGAGTAATAATGATAATGTGTCAATACAAGACGAGAATGAAGTGAGTGATATAAGCGACATGGAGATGGTCACCGGATCAAATCAAGTGACATTTTCGAGGCAGATTAATGACCAAGAACAGAGTGCAAACCCAGATGAGATAACAGAGTATGATAATCTATCGGAACAACAACGTGCGGATAAGAGGAACAGAACAGCGGATCAGAGTGAGGTGTGGACTGAGGTGGTGCGAGGTAGAAAAAAATTCGCATTAGGTGTAGGAGACGCATTTAGAGTGGCTGAAGAAAAAATAGAAGTATGTATGTCTTCTAAGGAGAAACTTCCAAAACAAATTGGCATGGCAAAATTGCTTAAAACAGAAAACATCTTAAATATTGTTAGAATAAAATATTTAAATCCATATAAAGCCATATTTCAGTTCAATAACGATGAGAGCGCTGATAAGCTAGTAGAGTGTCAATATTTTATCACCAACGGCTACAAATGCCAAAAAACGCTAGAGGTAGCATTTTCATATGGTATTATTAAAAACATTGATATGGAACTGACGGAAGAAGAAATTCTAGAGAGTTTATCTAGCGATTTTGACATCATAGGTGTTAAAAGACTAAAAAGAAGGAATAATAGTGGAGGTGGATGGGAAAACAGTGAATCAGTGAGAGTATGCTTCAAGGGAGCTTCACTACCTTCATACGCTTATATATATGAAGTAAGAACGATCGTAACGCCATATATATTTCCTGTAACACAATGTTCCCGATGTTGGAAGTTTGGCCACTTACTGCGACAATGCCCATCTAACAACAATATTTGTCCAAAATGTTCAAACAAGCATGACAACTGTGACACAACCAACTATAAATGTGTCAACTGCTCAGGAAAACATATGGCTTTAGCAAAAGTATGTCCTCTGTATAAGAAAGAACGGCGAATTCGGGAAATTATGTCTGAATTTAATTGTACCTACAAGAAAGCTCTTTCTTCGTACGTGCCTCCAAGCCCCGGAGATGTCTACACCACCCAGACAGGTCCACACATAGATCAAACGGGTGTCAGTCAACTCGACTTTCAAAGTACGTCTCAATATGCAGATATTACAGGGAGTAGACCTACCTTTGCTGAAACTGTTAGAACTACATCTGATACCCACATAAACCATGCTAGCAGTTCCTATAAAAAGGTACCACCTAAGACCTCTAAAAAGAAGAAGGAAAAGTCGAAAAATAAAAGCACAAGGTTAAGTGATAGCCAAAATGATATTTTACCTGACGATAGCTCAGACGATTCTTTAGAAATAAATGAACAGAGACAGGAGAAAATAAGGTCTGTAAAGAATTTATTACTCAGATTAAAGACTATTATTTTAGAAAAAAACGAGTCTATTGAGAGCAAATTTAAATTAAGCGCAAGAGTAATCTTCGACTGGCTTATTACTTGTATTGGGATTTACACATCAGACTGGCCAGTACTTGGTACTCTACTGAATATTTATAATGGATAGCAACCAGAAACATTTCAGACTAAACATTATACAATGGAACGCAAGAAGCCTGATTCCGAAATTATCCTCTCTTACGGAAATACTAGCTCAGGAAAAAGTACACATTGCGCTTTTGAGCGAAACATGGCTTGACCCTGATAACAGTTTAAGAATAGCAGGCTATAATGTGTACCGGCAAGATAGAGATGATTCCTACGGCGGAGTTGCCATACTTACTCACTTTTCTATTAAAACTCAAGTATGCGTATGTCAAATAAACAACCAAGGCATTCAGATCCTGCATGTCAGAATTCTAAACTGTCAGCATGTTAAAAATTTAGTCTCTATATACTGTCCTTCGTCTGTTAGCACCTCACAGAGAGATTGGGATGAAATTTTCTCCAAGTTTAATGGTAACTCACTTATAGCCGGAGATTTCAATGGACATCACTCTAATTGGTCTTGCAAGATAGATCCGAGAGGTCTTCAGATCTTGGAAGCTCTTAATGACAATAGCTTTGTTACGTTGAATGATGGATCTACTACCTATAGGAAATTAGTTGAAGGCAGGCTGCAAACATCAACTCCTGATATATCTGTAGTTTCCACAGATATTGCCTTACATTTTAACTGGAAGGTTACTAATGAAACTCTGGGAAGCGATCATCTTCTGATTAAGATGTCAACTGGCTTTTCATGCTCTCCACGGTTCACCAAACAAAGGAATTTTAAGAAATCTGACTGGACAAATTATACAAAGCATATACAGTTTAATTTGTCTCATATTGAACTTCCGAATGATCCACAAGTAAGATACGATAGCTTCATTAGTATCATAAATAGAGCAGCGGATAAATTTATTCCAGTAATTAAATGTTGTAACCACCCAGAACAAAATTTTACTCCGAAACCTTATTGGAACAAGGATCTTTCTCGAGCTGTTGCGGAACGAAGACTAGCTCTAGCAAATACCAGAAATAACCCTACGCCACGAAATTTTGAAATTCTTCAGGTGAAAATATCAACCGCGCAGAAGATGATTCGGAAGGCTAAAAGCTCTGCCTGGCATGACTTTTGTGGCAGCATAGATGAATCTGTTTCGTCTGGCGATATGTGGCGTCGTATGAGGTGGATTAAAGGTTACAAATCCTCGAGTTCATATCCAAGTAAAGATAAAGCCACGGCACTTCTGCGTAACTTAGCTCCAGACTATGTAACTCCTCCCAGTCCAGTCTTTAACTCTATCAACCAACAACTGGAAACACCAATAACACTACAAGACTTGGAAAAGTCGATCAAGTCCGTGGATACTACGCCTGGTATTGACGGTATCTCATTCTCTATGTTAAAAAACCTCCCAGACAGTGGCAAACAAATTTTACTTTCCCTATATAATCAGTTCCTAGCTATTGGTTATGTTCCTGCGCAGTGGAGAGACTCTAAAATAGTGCCAATACCGAAATCAAGTGCACCGAACTCTAACCTCAGGCCTATTGCCTTGATGTCTTGCTTGTGTAAAGTGTTCCATAATATTATTACTCATCGTTTAGAATGGTATCTGGAGAGAAAGGGTTATTTTTCGCGAGAAACGGTGGGCTTCAGAAAGGCTCGTTCCTGCCTTGATAGTTTAGCACGTTTAGTTTCCCGCATTCAGACTGGCTTTTCAAAAGGCCTGTTTACACTGGGATGTTTCGTAGACATCGATAGTGCCTATAATAATGTGGATATATGTAGTTTGTTGACTACACTGGACAGACTTGGAGTCGGCTTAAGAATATGCAACTATTTATGGGAATTCTTAAAAGACAGAAATATCAATATCTCTCTAGAAAACTCCGAAGTGATCTCCAGAAAAACTGGACGCGGCTTGGCACAGGGTGACCCGATTTCTCCAATTTTGTTCAATGTGGCAACTATTGATATTTGTAATCAGATCAGTAATGTATATATTTCACAATATGCAGACGATTTTGTGCTGTACATTTCTAGTAAAAACATTGAAGACGCAAGGTCTAGGTTGCAATCCGCCATCAACGCGTTTATTGTAATGATTGAAAACTTGGGTCTAAACTTATCATATACAAAAAGTAAAATTTGTCTGTTTAAAAAGGGCATCAATAGAGAGAACATACTCATAAGTGTAAACGGCAATCCTTTACAATTAGTGAACAATGTTAAATATTTAGGTTTGTGGCTGGATCGCTCTCTAAGGTGGGGGAAACATATAAATGAGACAAGCGAGAAAATGAATAAATATCTTAATTTACTTAAAATCCTCTCCGGATCAGCTTGGGGTGTTCATCCTATTCATTTAAGAAGATTATACATTGCCATAGTTCGAAGTCGAATGGATTACGGATGTTTTCTTTATGACAACAGCGCTAAAACCCATTTGGCCAAATTAAATAAATTACAAAACCAAGCTTTGAGGATTGTAGGTGGCTATATAAAAAGTACCCCAATTCATGTGATGGAGAGCGATCTATGTATCCCACCTTTGCACATTCGGAGATTCTATTTGGCTGGAAAATTTTGTCTTAAATTACGATCTATGGATGGATATTTTAATTGTGAAATTTTGGAACAATTATCGACTTCATGCCAAGGTGCCTATTGGACGAGAAAAAGAAAACCATTATTGATTGTCGCTCATAACATTTTAAAGGAATTTCCTGTCAATTGTAGCCAACTGCTAGGAATGTTTTCTCTTGGCACCTGGGTTAGCAATATTGAAGTAACAGATACCATATTTAGTAATGTTAAAGAGATTAACAAGTCCAAAAGGCAACTAGGTACTGCATACTTAAAAGATATATGTAATGTTTTGTTAAGAGATAAATACGCTGAATTTTATCATATTTATACAGATGGTTCTAAAGACGGAGACGGAATCGGAGCTGCGTTTTTTGACCCCCAGTTGAACTGTAATGCCAAATTTAAGATCTATCAGAATATATCAATAATGAGCGCCGAGTTAATAGCGATAGCTGAAGCGTTATCCTACGTTGGCTCTATTGAGAACAGTTCTTTTGTAGTCCTAACTGACTCCAAAAGCGCACTCCAGCACTTGTCTAGGTGTACCTCGAATTTTCGAGGTACACCCATAGCTTATACTATTCTGGATACAATCTTTCAACTTAAAAAACAAAACAAAAAAATTGTTTTACAATGGATTCCGTCTCACGTAAATATTATGGGAAACGAGAGGGCGGACTGCCTTGCTAAACAAGCCATCAGTGATGGCAGTCCATATAATATCTTACCCGTATACACAGAAATCTTGCCCGTTGTCAGAGATCGGTGCTTCTGCTCGTGGAAAGAATATTTTGATGAGAGGTCCCTAGAAAAAGGCATATGGTATAGGACCATACAGTGCTGCCCTCTGCGTTCCCCGTGGTTCGATAAAAATTTAAATAGGAAACAAACTGTTACTAGTTTAAGACTACGATCCGGACACATCCCGTTAAATAAATTTGCATACCTTATGAAAAAGGTACCTTCTCCTAACTGTGATGAGTGTGGGCTGATGGAGGATGTACAACATATTTTGACGGAGTGTGTTCGGAACGAGCCTCTAAGACAAGAGATTTTTAGGCGCATTAATGTAAATATGTTCAGTGTTGGTATATGCAACAGTATTCTGGCTTTTCCTCTATCGGAGGAGGCTAAGCTGTTGTATGCACTAACGCTGGTAGGCTTAAATCGGAGATAGATTGAGATAAGGTCCTGTAATTACGAGGGTGACATGGTCAGCATTTTGTACCAAACCCTCAATAAATAAATATAGATTAAAAAAAAAAAAAAAAAAACGACCTCTATGTACCTAGACGGAAAGTTCCATACAACCGCTCTGTTACACAAACGTGTGGCTAAGCTAGCCACACACGTTCACATTCACTTTGGCTCTTGTGCAGTTACCACGCACAACCTACGCTGAATATTTGGCTAATTCTCATCGCCACGATTCTCATCGTCACCTTCGTGGTAAATTCTAGTTTTTGCTTATATTAACTATTTTGGTAAAAAATCTAATAGCGCTTGATAATACGAGTAAATGTATAAGTAAATTAATCAAATCGTGAGTCTCGATTGGAAGTAATAATGTTTTGAAGTTCTAGATGCCACGAAAGTGACGCGATGATCCACGAAAGTGACTCAGTAACTTTACAACAATTATTTTCTCAGAATTGACTACTGGTTATGAGACTAAATGTTCATGAAATAACAACTTAATCTTATTTTCATAATTAAACATGCAAATACATAATATTCAATACCTAAGCTAAGAGAGAATTACGAGTTCGGTCCTAGGCTCGGTCATCCTACGAAATAGGTTCTTAATATTACTGATATGCTATGTCAATTAAAACTACATAATTTTAGTGAAAAGTTCTTATAGAAACATATAGAAACTTTACTGTGGTTTTATTAATCAGGTACTTATATTTCGGAGGATAGTTTTACTCTAAAATACCCTCTTTATACATGTGATAACATAATAAAATACTTAACGTAACCAAATTATCTAAACTTATAAAAATTGTGCATAATTTTAGTATACTTTAATTGTAATATCACTGGTAATTTGTGACATTCACAAATAATCAGTCTCCGGTGATAAAAAAATAATCAAAAACTTAACCTAATTGGTTGTTATATAAACTATTTCCTAATGATGAATCAAATAAGTCTTTAGAACTTAGATTATATACTACTTTTAGTCTGAGCTTTAGAAAGGCTAAATCTCTCAAAAAATAAAAACGAAACGTTACACTTTGTTAGGCAGCACTTTTCCTTTTCAAAAACAATATAATATTTCGAAATAAAACAATGCAAAAAATCACTTTCGTGGCAAAAACTCACCTTCGTGGGTAAAACGCCACGAAGGTGATGCCACGAAGGTGACGAAAATATCCCTTTTTTATAAATTCCTGCAAAGTTTAGGTGTATTGTTTTAAATCAAATACTACATAAATATCTCTTACATTTTGGAGTTTCGATGAGCTAACTTTAATTTCCATTACCAAAATACAATGCACAAATATGTTGTCCACGCAAGTGATCGGTACACCTACGAATAAATATAAACTTACCAATATTTTTTACTCACGGAACGATGAGTCGCTCGTCCCACTTCTGCGAAGCAGGAACACGACTGACGATGACCGAATCGAACTCTGTGATTAGTTGCTGCTGTTGTATTCAGCAGCAAGCCTTTATTACTACTCAAATCTTAAGTACCTAAAATCGTGTGACCGACACATATTGTGTTTCCAATTCAAAATAATGACGAAAAGTTTTTTTTTACACCAACGTATGTAAAGTGTATATAATTACGATGACATTGGTATATATAACATACAAATACACTGAAATTTGGTAAAGCAGTAACCAAATGTTTTACTGTAACGGGAAGTGTGACACGATGAGAATACGAAAAATGGCCCCGTTTTCTGATCGTTCGTGTTAATTATTTATATTATTTTTGCTTCAATTACGGCAAGTTTTATTTATTTTGTGACCAAATAGATGTTTTATCCACCAATCCACAAGTTATGTTTTTAACTTATACTGTTTAGGAAATATAACTGTGTGACCATAAAAATTGAGTGACAATGAGAAGTACCCATTTAATTGTTTACTAAATATTTACGCTATTTATAAGTGATTTTACCCGTTTATAATACTTTTATGATAAGTATTAGCAATAATGCATAATCAGTTAAACGTTATATTGCAGAACTACGCGTAAACTAAATTATTAAGACATAATTGCAAGTCGATTCTTGCCATTTGTCACAGAACTCTGTCTCGCTTTTACGTGCGGCCTCTCGCTTTTACGTGCGGCCAAGCGCACGCGTCAAAAGGAGAGAAAGCACGACTTTCCTACTCCTGTAGCACGACGTTTTTGTCATTATAGATTAAATGTTTTGCAGAATGTTGCAGAATGTCAAGTAGGTAGAATACTGACAACTGATTATAACATATTAACTTGATAAAATCTGTTGTGATTTGTTTCTTTACATGTTTTTAAGTGCAGAAACCTAATTTATTGTTTACCTTTTAGGTTTATTACCTTTTTTTCTTATAATATAAAAATGCCTTATTGAATACTTCGGTACTGCAAAAATACATCTAAAAATACCAGAAAAGCTTCGGGTATAACTTTCTATAGGTATGTTGTTGATTTTATTTCATTTTGAACTATTGTGGTTTTTTTTTTATTAGGTCGTTCGGCAATCATATTTTCATTCAGTACTAAAAACTACAACACGCATAAAAACTAGTTACTTCTCTTGCGTTTCCTGTTTTTGCGACTGTGTATAAACATAAATAAAATATTACATATGTACATACTACACTTGCCTAATCTCAAACTAGGATTTTCTCATGTACTATGGGAATTAATGAAGGATTGGACATTAGCAAATGTAACATCCGGACCTGGACCAACTATGATGAAAATTAAAGGATTATTTTACAAGATTGGTAGTCATTCTTACCCAACAACTTATTAGTTATTGTTATTTATACATACAGAAACAGTAAAAATAAGTTTTACAGTACCCAGGTATTACTTCCAATATATGTATGTATGTATGTATGTATGTATGTATGTATGTATGTATGTATGTATGTATGTATGTATGTATGTATGTATGTATGTATGTATGTATGTATGTATGTATGTATGTATGTATGTATGTATGTATGTATGTATGTATGTATGTATGTATGTATGTATGTATGTATGTATGTATATTTCATTCCAGATTAATAGTCCTATGAAAACAAACGCATTTGCGTCTCGAAAACAAAATACACAATAGATGGTGTTCCTAAGTGGACTGCAAAGTTTACATGGTAATACAAACCTGTTTTTGCTGCTGGTGACCCTTTCATGTATATGTTACCGAGACGTAAATAGCGTTGGTTTTCATAGGACTATTAATCTGGAATGAAATATATGTATGTATGTATATATGTATATATGTATATATGTATATATGTATGTATGTATGTATGTATGTTGCATGCATGTATGCGTGTATGTATGTATGTATTAATACTACGTCTATTATGAGCAGAAGTGGAAATAGAACCAACAATGGCTTCCGACCGCCATGCAGAAACAAATTGCATAATCCTCTCAGAACACTTAAACGTTCAACAATTAACAACTGCTACGAAATTAATTGTCGGACACATTTCAGGCTATGTTTCAAGAAAACTAAATAAGGAGTTGATGTGTGAAACATGTGTTTCCAGTTTGGTTACGGCTAATAAAATGTGGCATCACAAATTAATCACGCTAAAAGATATGGGGGGGCTGTGCTATTCCACAGAAGAAGTATTCCAAATTTGTTTAAAGACTGAATTCAGATACTCATCAGATATTTGATAAAACACAAAGAACAAAGACGAAGTTTGCCCGAGAAATTTAGCAAAATTGATTCAATTGTTTTAAATACATTAAAAAGGTTTATAAGTTCGGATATATTCAATTCCTTACATTCGCATTCTTTACAGCAACCAGGAACATTAAACCATGGGGCACATTTAATGAGAGCTATTACAGAAAAATATGCAAAAATAAGGTTACACCACGAGGCTAAAAGTGATCCAGAAATAAGTTACAACACAAACCGACAAAAACTGACGAAACTCATATTGTTCCAGGGTAATTAGGGTTAATAAAATTATTATGTCCACATGCTATTAATACCTTATTTATAGGTATTTCTAACAAACAAAATTTTATTTTTTATCATATAGCGCCCGATAGGTAAAAATGGTTTTTTCTATAATAAAGAGAACACCCGAATAAGCCCCGCCCAGTCCGCGTGTGGGACATGACTGATGTTTTGAAGTAGGATTCTATATTAATCTATTTCTATGCCAAATATAAAGCATAACCATGGATCCATCATATTAAGCTGAAAGTAAAAAGTGTAATCGACTCCTTCACACATTAAATAATGGTCATTGTACTAAAGAGATAGGTATATTGTGGTTATGCTTCATCTTTGACCCAAACTACGTGATCCATTTTTTACAAAGTAACAAATGTAGTTAGTTAATTTTCACTTAGTTAGTTCCCCCTTTAGTTTTCACATAGTAATTCATAAATATGGCTTTAAAACCATTTTTTGCAGACAGAGGGTTGACAAAAAAAAAATTTGGCTCATGTTTGTCTTTATTAATACGGCGCTTGCCACGCGACTCTAACAGTGCGTGCATTCCTATAATCACAAATAAATAAAAATATTATCACGAAGAAAAAACTGTCAGTTTTCAATCAGCTGACGATATTTTTTTAAAAATGTTTTACGGCCTTGGGAACGAGCCCTTTGTAGCCTGTCTGTAACTTCCACTATTCACTATTCTTTACAAAATAAAAACTATACACTATTTTCTAGCTTCTTCACTGTAGTTTTTTTACTTATTTTTATATTTGAGACACTGTATTACTAATGAATTTATAATGTGCGTCAGTCATATTTGAAGATAGCTCGAAAACGCGCGAGATCCCCCCCCCCCACTTCCGCCCCTGTGACCAAGCGTGATATTTGAAGACCACTCCCACCCTGAACGGGTCACGTAGTATGGGTTCGTTCCGCTAGGACGCTTTCCTCTATCAATGCGCTGAGGGAGGATACCCCAAGGTCACACGCTACAACTTGCTTCAACTTCTCGTAACTTCTTGTCGCAGGGCATCCTGCTGAGCTGCAACGCGATGTCTGCGGAGTACCTATTCATGACGGACAAGATCTACGACCCGCGCTACGACACGGGCGACAAGGTCATCCAGTGCGGCCGACACAACGACATCTTCAAGCTGTGGCTGCAGTGGCGCGGCAAGGTGGGTTCATTTTCCTTCAGGAGCGGTCAAGTTCCCAAAATGACCACTTAGTTATCCCAAAACGACAGACCCACAGAATAGTCAATAGTGCACCTTGCGAAGCTCGGGGTCGCGGGTTTGAATCTCGCTCAGGGCAAATGTGTGTGTGTGTATAAAGCTATAAATACATGACGAAGTTATTAAAGTTTATTATACGCAACTTTTCAAAACGCGCGCTTTTAATGTCGACGACACTTGCTTACAATGTTCTCGCCCTCTCGCTCGGATTTCATTTTGTTTACGGCAGACTGCGCTAGTGTGCGCTTCTTTCCGCGACGCGGCGGATGACGTCACTTCCGGTCACTTCCGTTTTTGGAACTACTGCACTGAAATTGCTGAAGCTTCGTCATTTTTTTTGACGCTAAATATCTGCATCATCATCATCATCATCAGCCTATATACGTCCACTGCTGAACATAAGCCTCCCCAATAGAATGCCTCTTTTGGTTTAATCACCACGCTTGGCAGACGGATTGGTGATCACAGTAATGATCTTAATATACACAGGAGAATGCTGCTGCCCATCCTTGGTGCAATCCCTTAGTCGCCTTGACGACACCCACGGGAAGATTTGGGGTGGCCCTATTCTAAGCCGGGAACCACACTTATGCATACTTAACAACAACAAAAACGTGACTGATCTTCATTACAGCCACCCTGAGGACTTTCTTACATCTTCTGCCCTTCAAAACGGAACAGTGTAGGTCAGAGAGAGATTCCAACTACCCACCCAAACGGATCCTGTGTTTTAACATCCTCAGTTAGGTAGTTAGACGTAAATTAAACAAGAAGAGTATATCTTCATGTCTTCTCGCAGGGTACAACTGGCTTCGAACGCCATATGGACCATCTGATGGAGATGTCCGAGTACATGGTGCGCCGCATCAAGGAGCAGCCCGAGAAGTTCTTCCTCATCATGGAGCCCGAGATGGTGAACGTCTCCTTCTGGTACCTGCCCAAGCAACTGCGCGGCATGTCGCACGATGCCAACAAGGAGATTAAACTTGGGAAGGTATGCTTTTATCTGGATATACCAGGCCTCCCCATCTAACAGGAGACTGGTTCCAGCCCAGGAGTTCTCTTCCTCCCTGTTACAGACGATGTTATCATCAGTATGCTCGCTTTTGGAATTGCATGGGACTTCCTGACGCAAGAATGAAGAAGAAGGGAAGAGTACGCAGTCTCTGCTCTAAACTTGTCTGCTCTCTGATGACAGCCATTGCAGCGGCTCTGTGACAGATATGTCCTGCCTGCCCAGCTGCTACAGCTTTAAATTATTTGGACTATGCCCTAGATCACAGATGATATTTCTGCTAGGTCAAAGATTCTTGCACCTAGCTCCTTACTGAAGTGTATATTCCCGCCTCCTCACCATTCTTCCCCCGCAACTCCTCTAAGCGAGGATCAACGGAGGTAACTGCAAAGACACCTACCAGTGAAGTTAGGGCAAGTCCCAGGTCATGAATTTACGCTACCTTGGGCCCCAGACAAATTAAATTAAAGAAGTAAAGAGCAAAAGTAGGAAGAGAGTTCCCACTTCCCCTCTAGCAAATGGGAGTGTAGCAATGAAACGATGACCAGAGTGGTCAGGTTACTGAAATGTACAGTGGGCAGGCCATACATCGTTCGCAGAACTCTTAAGGCTGTGTGAAAGGGCCTAACCCTGAACTTAGTAGACCTCTCCAAAGATTGCTGATCACGTTTTCAAATCCAGCAGCCGTACTCTCAGATTCCACTCTTTTAGCCTGTGGACGCATTACACCCAAGGAGCATACCGGGCTCTGCGCACTCAGTATAACATGCCTGCAGGGGCTGGTGGGGCTGCGACGTGACTGCAGTGCGTCAGGGATGCTGATAGAAGCTGGAATAGATAGCTTCTCTGTTATCATTAGAAAGCGTATCGCTTCCCTGATCCAACGCCACAGACCCTCCACCTCCCATGGCCTTTCGACATCTAGGTCATATAGGCCGAATCACGGGGGAGGTGCCCGGTACTTGCTCAGGTGCTCTTTGCGGACACCCTGCTTGATCCCCCTACAAATAAGTAATTCTGTGCTTGGTCCTCTATACGGCAACTCTCCCCATTCAGGGGCGCGACATCACGATGACGGCTTCGTCGTCGGGCTGCTCAGTCAGTCTGTCGAGTCAAATTCAGTCAATACAGTCGGATAGATACGTAAATAGATATCGCTCATATCTATCTTTTTTCTTTCCCTGATCCAACGGGTCAGAGGCGGCTCCAACAGCATCCTGCAGACTGTGGCGGCGAGGCTGGACGTGGATAATGTTATTATGCAGCACTCGCGTCCACCTCGCCAAAGGAACCAGAATTAAATGTTTAGTGTTTTAAATTTTTTGACTTTGACTTTGACTATATGGGCAACGTTTGAAATTATTTTATTTTATTTTGCGTCCATAATAAGCAGAGATTTTGTACAATTGTGCCCTAAAAGATCAATATGTGTGTCCAGGTGTGTGCCAAACTGAAGGGCAAGATGATGCAAGCCGGTACCATCATGGTGGGCTACCAACCCGACGATCGTCGCCCCAACTTCTTCCGCAACATCATCTCTTCAGCTGCCGTCACCATGAAGGATGTTGACTTCTTGCTCTCGGAGATCGACCGCCTCGGCCAGGATATCATCGTCGACTAAAGCTCCAATCACAAACAGGAACAACAGCGTATCGTTGCCTCGATTGGTTGATTTCAACTCGAAATGTTCTGTCATTTTAACTGTTCAGTTTCTTTTGTTATCGCCGCTCTTACTTCTTGCTGGAACTGAAGCGCCAATCACAGCGTAGGTATCATTACCGTGATTGGTTGATTACAATGCGAAAGGTTCAGTGATTGGTTTATAATTCTTATGTAGTTCTGATTGGTTGATTCTATACTACTGGTGTTTTCTCTCCCTCTCAAACTTAATCTTTAAGTTAAGTTTCGACAGAGCATGAAATGGGAGTATTTCCAAACTTTATTATCAGAATTAATGTCATTTTATCGCACGAGAAACGAATAAACTTTCTCGTTTATCGTTATTGTAGTGTTTTTACATAGAATAGTATTAAGATATATAGCCATGGTAGATATAGTTTCTTTTTGAATGTGAGTTATAGCTGAGTGAAGGAAAATGGTGTGGAGAGAGTTTGAATAAAAAAAATGTTGCTATAGTAAAAATATAGTTTCTTATAACAATGCAGAGTTATATTTTCGTCGACTTTAAATAAAATCTTTTCTATATTAAGACATCAAACCATCAGAATTTTTTTTGGATAAATTGTACTATAAAAAGATTATATATATATATATATAATTTACATTTTTTAAACTGTTAAGGAAAAAGTTTGTTAATTTTGAAAAAGAAGAACGTAATGCTATGAACGAATGGTTTAAAAAAAGAGCAACGAATGAATGAATGATTGTAGATGTTGTATAGTGGTCCACTGTCTTCCAAAGTGTAATTATTCTAACATATGTAGCCTGTATACTATAACAAACTAAATAAATCATATAAGGCACGTCCAACTTACGATTTGCCGCTACCATACTCAGTATTCTTAAAGGAGATACACATTCGGTCTTCTTGGAATACCTTGTATAATCTGTGGACACTAAAATATTAAAATATATGTACTGTTGTTACTACATGTCTTTAAAAAAAAGTTTAAAATTATGTATTGAATGTAGTTGTTGACAATGGAAATATATTTTCATTTTTAATTGCGTTAAAATGCATTTGTCTGAAAGATTTGGTTGTTAGAAAATAAGAGGTTTCATTTTCGTTTTCATTTTGGGTCTAAGAAAGGTTACTGTTATATACTTCACCATCATATCAGCCCTGAGCGTCCGCTGCTGGACATAGGCCTTCCCTAGTGAACGCCACCATATTTAAACAGAGGGCCTGACATAAAAGATATCATAATGGATCAATCTTTATTAGAGGAATCCTAAATATAAATAAATCAGCAGAAATTATGTGACCTTTCTTTTTTTTAATTCTTGATTTTTAAAATCATGTTTATAAAAACGTGTCTAAAAAAATTTTACATTTAAATTTATTATTGTGCCTATCTAAAAAATATTAAATGAATTATTGATTTATATTATATGTATAATACGTAATATATAAATTAAAAAGTAGTTAATTTGAATGCTGTCTTAGGAAGATATACCTTGGATGAAGTATTAGATGAAGTATGGTAGGTAATGCTAAATCCATGAGATATACTCAGTATTTAAGGTATAAAATAGATCGCACAGCGTTTCATATTATAATAGGTGACATGAAACGAGGTACAGGGAAATATATAACATGTTAAAAACCCATAGAGTTTAAGTTAGATTAACATAAAATTAAAAACAAATCTCATTTAATCAAAAATTGAATTTTGAATTTTGTGATAAACTATGGATTTTTGACATGACATGTCTTTCCCACGACCCTTTATGTGTCCATTTTTGACTAAATATTAAAGATTTTTCAATTTATGGTCAAATATTAAAGATTTTCAATTTTTGCCCATTTTTTTTAAATTTTAATGGTGTTGTTTAGATCCTATATACGTATCTAATTAATACTCAGCATAAACAATCCATTGGTATATTAATTAACAGCTTTAAAAAATTAAGTTTTTTTCATTTTAAAATTAAATTATATTTATTACTTGACAGATCGTATTTAGTGGTACTTTTCTGGCCACAGATGGCGCTTACGGGAAACGGAAATGACTTCTGATTGGCCAATTTCACACCACTCTGTGCATTGTCTGTGCTAAATAAATACAATAAAAAAAAATTTTTTAACAAAGTAGTATGTAATCTAAGACAAATAAAGTCAAAAATGGACATAACATAGTTACATACTTAGTTATAAGTAGTGATGTTGTAGTATATATCAGAGTTATATACATATATACGATACATATCTCCCATTTTGCCAATTAAAGAGTATATTTTATATGTTGTGCGCAGCAGCGTGTGCTGTGGTTTTCAAATGACAACAATTTTAGAAAAAATCTAAAATCGCTTTCGTTATGGGCTTGTTTAGAAAACATTTGTAAAAAGTAAAAACTTTCAATAATATCAGCTTATTTACCTTATTTTATTATTATTAATTATACTTATTAATAAAAATACAAGTTATTGTGTATTATGAGTTATTACGCAATAAATATTAATAATTCGCTATAATTAATGTGGTCCCTCACGGGTTTGGCAATACAAGATGGCGCCCGTAGTCGATTAAATACTTAAAAAAAACAATTTATTTGGCCAAATTTAAAAAAAAAAGTAACTCATTCCTTTTAGAATAACATTTAAAGATACTTTGATCCTAGATTTAATCATTAAAAATCATTTGTGACCAAATTTTACGGAAAGTTAATGAATTTACGCACACCAACTTTCTGATTGCTGATAAATGGCATTTTGAAAGTTGCGTAAATATTAAATCATTTCACAAATGATTGCATATGTTTACTGGAAGCCTAAAAGGCCTAGTCTAAATAAATGAAGTAAAAATTAAATAGTACTTTTTCGACTATTGATGGCGCCATCTTTGATATTCAATCCGTAAGCGATCACCATAATGTCATTCGCCAGTAGCAAATAAGTACTATTTAAAATAAATAAATAATAAATGTTTAATTCAGTATTCGATGTGTAGGTTAAAATAATATGTTTAATTAATATTACTAATAATGTTATTTATTTAGGGAAAATATTTTGAACTGTTATTTAAAATTCTTTTATTAGTTGATGAGAAGAATCTAAAGAAAGGAGAACATGTTGTAAATCGGAAAGGTAGCAAAATAATTTTTCGCACCTCATAAGTCACCTCAAACTTTTTACCTTCATGATTGACACATATTGGTTACAAAATTAGATAACCGATGACCATTTGACATCTAATTTAATAACCAATTAGTGTCAATCATGCATGAAGGTAAAAACTTTGAGGTGACTTATGAGGTGCGAAAATTTATTTTGCTTCATGGTATGACCTTGATGTGCTAACTCAGGAAGAACCGCAAACATGTCGTTATCTTGTAATTTTAAGCATAACCCTTCTTCTGACTCCGCCGTAATCGGGTAAAAAGAGATAGAGTGTAAAATATTCTTTGGGAGCAGTTTTTAAAGCAGGCACGGATTCAGGGGGCAAGAGTGGGGGTAGTGGGTGCAATTGACTCCTCTCCTGACTCACGACCGAAGCATCCACTTATTATGAACAATTTCAAAATTTGGAATTCGTCGGAAGGACAACCCTAAAGAATCACACAATAATTGCACCCCCCCCCCCCCCCTTCGATCCTCCTTCTTCTCCTCCCCTAAATCTGGTATTCAATCCGAGAAAGGTCTTTTCGTTTTAAAAAAAGGTTTCCTGGATTATGTTGAATATTTAATTTCTATTCTAGCTATATTTCTCTAGAAGTACTTACAATAAGATGTTTAATTATAAGAATACTCGTGACGATGACAATAGAGAACTTTAGAATAGAGTGCGATGGGACATAACCCTCATTTTTGTGCGAAATCGGTTAAATCGATGTTGCTTGTGATGTGGCTTAGCCAAATAGTTTATGTATATTTTTTATATTATTTTATTCACTAGGTCACCAATAGAGCGAACCGCAGAAGGAGTTGACCCCCTAATATAATAATTAAAGGAGGTCAAGTCTTTCTGCAGCTCATTATACATCAATTGTGGCTTGCATAAGGGTATCATAGATTATTATAGCTCATTCGATTCACGATGGCATACGCACTTTTCTCGAGGGGCGAGCGCGGGACGCGGGGAGCTAACCGAGTGTCAGTGTGTTAGTGTACGTATGCACACATTGATGATTAGTGCGTAACGATAGAAGTATCAAAGTAGGTTTAGAGGTTTGGGGCGGGCCGTCGTGAACTGAACGATCTTTATTGTCTATAAGTCGTGGCCGGAAGCGTATTGAAGAAGGCCAACACACATCGGCCGGCTCATTTTTATTTCAGGAGACAAAATAGGGTCTGTTTCGGCTATAACTCGGGTACTTATAGTTTACCATGAGCCGTAGAAACCATCCGACCATCCGATGGTGTAAGGTCTAATGATACGTCCCCGCGCATACGTCTTCGATCGAACGGCAGCAAAGGAATATAAATTGAATTAAAAAATTCAATGAAACAAATTATCAAAATAAGGGGGGGGGTCAAAGTCATGACCCCCCCTCTGGGCCCGCACCTTGTGGGTTCCCACGTTTAATCCTTTGTCCTGGTCTAGTCATCAGTTTAATTTATTTTGCAGACTGTTTGACAGGTTAGCGACATTATTTTCTAGAAAATAGAGTACCTAGGCTCTTAAATGTTTTTGGCTGAAAGCCAGTTTTTCTTAATTTTGAGATTGAAGTGAAACTATCTGTCAAATTATAAATTAATACATGTAAATATGTAGTGTTTGTGTGTGTGTGTTACGTTGTTTAATAAACTTGAACACGTTCGTGGATACAAGAACCACGTGGAACCATGGCCGTAGCAGAGAATACTAAATCATTATCGGCCTGATCGAGTACACTGTTGGACATAGAACTCTCCTAAGGCGCGCCACTGAAACCGATCTTCAGTTCTTCTCATCCAGTCTCTGCCAGCCGCCTTACGTAGATCGTCGCTCCATATAGCCAAGGGGCGTCCCACACTAAACTTGCCCAGTCTCGGGTCTCCAATCTTGAACAGGCTCAAAAAAAACCAGGGCAAAAAATTCCACATTTATATAGAATTGGCTAGCGGCTAGGGCAGATTTCAAACTTCCTTCTTTACCCCTTGCCGTATCCCTGACTACGGCCCTGGCGAGCTTGCAATAGACAGTGAAATACATTATATTTTGTATGTTTTAATACGTCTCGTAGTAGAGACGTAGTGTCGCACTGCAAGCCCATCTATTACCTCGCCTATTGACGTAGTATCCACTAACGTGTTAAATAGTTACGTTTTGTTCTGCCTGGAGGCGTTTTTCAACTATAGTTATAAAAACACTGTAAACTTATATAAAGATTTATCAAATAGACAAGATTCGTTTCGTGCTAAAAGAAAATTAGCTAAGGTAAAAATCAAGTAGGATCCATACATAGCTAAATTTACAAACGCTTCCAGGTCTACTTATAATAGCAGATGTTTAGCAGCGGGTAACGTTTTAACAAAATGTATACGCCTAAGTCCTGTAATCACGTAAAAGCGACTTCACTGTATATACAGGTCATACCATGAATCAAAATAATTTTTCCCACCTCATAAGTCACCTCAAAGATTTTACTTTCATGACTGACACTAATTGGTTATTAAATTAGATAACAGATGATTTTAAAATGTGCATCTGTTATCTAATTTAATAACCAATTAGTGTCAATCATGAAGGAAAAATCTATGAGGTGACTTATGAGGTGCGAAAAATTATTTTGCTTCATGGTATGAGATATATATAAGGTAACTATTATAAATAAACTACTCAACCAATAAGAATTGAATTTAAATCTACGATTCATACTGCGACAAATTTTATGGAATTGACAGCATTTATCTCTATAACTATAGTATTATATCTAAATTACGTTTTATATCGAATAGTTTTTTTGTTAAAACGTTACGAAAATATATGTGCTTGTTTAAATTAATGTTACAGAAATAAAATCATTGCGCTTCCATTTGTTTAGTGTATTGATAAGAAAATAATTAAAAAAATAAAATATATTTAAGAAAATATATTTTCAGTGTCAAATTAACGTACAGTATCGATGTCTTCCATAAGTCTTCCTTGTTTATATTAATAACATATAATGTCTTAAAATTTCCGTTTATATAATAAATAATAAAATATATAATATTTAGAGAACTGTTAGCGTTAGAAGCAATATACACCTGCCGTTCAATTTTCGATCTTATAACGTGGAAAATAAAATAAACTGTAGTCTAATCTACCCTACACCTACTTATTATGATTGTTGCTATATGTAAGAACCTGTATAACCAATAAATGGTATTGTTGTTAGTTTCCGTGTGTTTTATTTTTATTTCTCAAGTCCTATAGTGTTGACGTATTAGGCTGTTTAGCGGTGGCTTTTGCCTACGGGTGAGCGAGAAAGGCGGGCTGTCAAGACGGGGAACACAGAAAGAGCTTTTCGGATAAAAACCTTTTGTAAGAATTGTATTAATTAAAAGCATCATCTATAAAAGTGTATTTAATTAAAACATATAGAACTGCCTAGAAGTATCAGTTGCAATTAATGTTCGGTGCAATTAGACAAGACGTGAGGACTATATTGGGCAAGGGATTGAGAGTCTGAGTGGGAGTGGAAGTGGGGTAGGGAGCGGGAGTGGGAATGGGAGCGGCTTCTGTAGTCCACAGTTTGTTGCGCCGTTTCTTCTTTACAGCGCTAACACCTAGGAAGCGGTAGTCGATACAAAAAATGACGTGTATAAGTGTACCAAGGGTACTCATATGTAATAAATGATTTTGACTTTGACCTATGTTTTCCAAACAGTTCTATCGATATCAGTAGTAAAACAGTCTGGATCATATTTTCCAAATAGTTCTACTGGAAGAACAATCAGTAGAACTGCTTGGAATTCCTAACACAAACAAAAGGTAAAGAAAGGGCCAAGAAAGAACAATAGAATAGAATTTACATAATATTTTAAAATACATACATACATAACTTTCGACGACCTCCGTGGCGAAACGGATAGCTCTCGGACTGCCACGCCGGAGGTTGCGGGTTCGAATCCCGCTAGGGGCAAATGTTCGTATGATGAACATGAATGTTTGTACCCAAGTCTTGGATGTTTATATATTTATTTAAGTATGTGTATCCGTTATCTAGTAACCATAGCACAGGCTCTGCCTAGTTTGGGACTGGATAATTGGTGTGAATGTCTGGGATATTTATTTATTTGTAATTTTCACGCCCTGGTCCCTAAGAAGTAGGCAGAGACGATGTAGCCACTTGCGCGATACAACGCCGCAAAGACACTTTCCTTCGTCCGCTTTTCGCTCCGTGATAGCACTTGGCGTTAAAATATAATAATATTAATAAATATTTCCATACAGGGAAATCGAATTTCTAAGTGTCATCATGATCAGCCTAAATATGTCCACTGCTGGACATAGGCCTCCCCAATAGAATGACACTTTTGGTTAGATGTCCATTGAGGGAATTTGCCATTATCACCACGCTTGGCAGGCGGATTGGTGATCGCAGTAATGATCTTAACATACACACAAGAGAACGCTGCTGCCCGTCCCTGGTGTAAGTTTCCAAGTTTATATAACATGTATTAGGTAGGTAATAATCAATCAGCCTGCAAAGGTCCACTGCTGGACATAGTTATCTCAAAGGCGTCCCCGCTACATTACACGTCGAATCACCTATACTTGCCAGGGCTCGTCCCACACTACGCCTGTCCAGAAGCGGGCTCCACTCGAGAACTCTACCCCAAGTAGGTAATCAGTTCTCTGGCAGATAACCCACTGCCTCTTTAAAGTATGTCGCTCCAGAGCTATGTCGAAGACTTTTTTTTTAATTAAAATATTTAATGTAGTTTATTAAATTTTTACTAATTTCTCTTTTTTTTCTCTTTATAATAGTTATATTAAAAATTAAAGTCATTATATTCATCGATTATTAATTTAAATAATAATAAATTAATTTAATTATAATTAAATATATATAAATATATTATATTAAAATATTTAATATAAATGATTAAATTTTTACTAATTTCTCTTTAATTTCTCTGGCGGATCACCTCATTTCGGATCCTGTCCCTTAGAGAAACTCCGAGCATAGATCTTTCCATAGCCCGCTGAGCGACTTTCAGCTTTCGGACTAGTCCCACTGTCAGTGTCCACGTTTCGGCGCCGGAGGTCATTACGGGTAGGACGCACTGGTTGAAGACTTTTGTATTCAGGCACTGTGGTATTGATTAAATATGGAAGGTTTGTGTTTAACACTACGTCAATAGACGTCATACCGGTGGCTCCTACGGGGACAGGACGTCGTCTAGTGTCGCATCACGAACTTACGCCACATAGTCCGCATACGTGTTAAATGTGTACCACCAGCGCCACCGTGTGGATTTTATCCCGCAACTTTTAATTCTGGTCTTCAGTGCTGCCATCTACGCGATGACGTGAAAATCTCAAATCTAGAGCTAGGCTTTCTCCAAATAAGTGGTGTGGTGTGGGATTATTCCTCAGTCCCGATTTCTAGCCAGAGAAGTAGTATTTAAACGATATCGGGAGGCAAGGACTAAATCCCTAAAATAGTGATGAATTGTGTTATTGGCCTAGTTGCCAGACAAAAAAGTATTATTAAAGACAACTATGATATTAAGTATCATCATATCAGCCCTTAGTCGTCCACTGCTGGACATAGGCCTTCCCCAATGAATGCCACCACACCAGGTCCTCCGCCCTCACTATATGAAGTTAAAAGTGAATAGACAACATTCATCATCATCATCAGGTTATTTTGGTCTCCACTGCAGGAGCACAACCCTCTCTCATCTGCCGGAGACAGACGGAGGATTTGGCCTACACTCCCCGCGCTGGCCAGACGGGTTGGGGAGGCCGGATAGATGTTTTATAATGTACAACAACATTATTAGACAACATTATATTCTAAAAAAAATTGCCACGCTTTGGTATTTAGAAATGAAAGTACTCAGGTCGATTTTAATAATTTTATTGGAAACAAAAATAATAATTATGCTATGCTATATTGCACGTGACTCGAGTCGTGTCCACACGCGTTGAGCAAAACCCACTTACACTTAGTACCCACCGCCTGCAGCGGCGACAGTATGTCGTGACACTTCGCGACAGTGTGTCGTGACACTTCGCGACAGCAGCCCAGACGCAAAACATACTCACCCTCAGAATACCCACGGCGACGATGTGTTTGGTGTGTTTTTATTATCAAAACTTATTCTTTGTCCAAGTAAAAGCGCCGTGTGGTTCCCGGCTAAGAATAGGGCAGCAGCGTCCTCTGCGATCACCAATCCGCCTGACAAGCGTTCACCACGCATAAGGAATTGCGCCAATCACAAATCTCACATTTCATGCCTAATATAACCTAACCTAACTAATATAATTGAACTGGTCAACTTAATGTCACGAAGTGCCACGACATGAAGTAAGCAACATATTTCAGGCATTTCAGCAAATAACAAAAATGCCAACGTATTGCTAGTTTATATGCAGATCTTGGCAAAATATCTAGGTTCTACAAGATTTTTCAGTTATTTTTTCCATCGAACGTGTCGCGAAAACCAACTATATTATCGTCTTGGAACAAATATACATTGTCTATTGAAAATGATGTTTGTATCGGGCGATTTTTTACCATTCTGCATATAAAAGCTTTGCCCTTATATTATAACCCGTTACACACAAGACATTATAAAAGAAAAACTCTAATTTCAATGTTTCACAAAATTCTTGAGACGTTTCCAATTATAATATCTGTGGTGTACCGAATTATATTATTACAATGATATTCTTAACAATTACACTTTGACAGCATTTTGGCAAAGACTTTGACATATAAATGTCACCTGTCAAACTCCTGTCAAAACGCTGTCAAGATGGCGCAGTATGTAAACAAAAATATTCGCCTACTTACGAGAAAAATATTGCCTTATACATAGAAGCTGGGTCTTGGAACAGAAACAAAATAGAAAAAAAAACAGACTCATACACTATGGTCCCTTTACCGTTTGGGATTCTAAATACAACTTATTCACTTGGCTCTGCTTGATACAACTGATGTACGGTCAAAGAAAAAATATATTTTTTTTATTTTTCTATTAACGCGTGCCGATTGGCCGAAACGACCAATTTTCACATTCACAATGCAAGAAAGCGTCGCATGGTGTCACATTGTAAATCCCAGCAAACTGTGACGCGTTTTTATTTTATCGCAGGCTGCCATCTTGCCGGTTGCGTCGCTAAAAGGCAATATGGCTGCCCGCAATGAAAACGTGCCTTAAAGCTGCATTCACAATGCAAGAAAGCGTCGCATGGTGTCACATTGTAAATCCCAGCACGCGTTATTTTATCGCGGGCTACCATCTTCCCGGATTGCGTCGCTAAAAGCCAACAGGTAATCTTTTTTATCGCATGGCGCGAGAAATCGCGTGACTGTGAATGCAGCATAAAGCAGTAAAGCGAGATTGTTAATCGGTGAAAGACTTTTTGTCGGTTTCGTCTCTGGTTTCACGTCGGACCAAAAGGTCTGACGTCATAAAAATGAGCCGTGTGTGTTAACTCATACGTTTCATTATTGTATATTTTCACCAACAAATATAATTATCAGACACCGACTGTATGCCCGCTTGCGTTCGGTTTAATTATTACCCACGAATTTTATGCTAACAATTAAAAATCGTCTTTAAAAGTCGTTAAATAAAGTTCAAAACGAAAGCGCGAGCATACGCCGCTATCCCCTGCATACATTTTACTTCCTACACGTAATTTTGAACTTTATTTTAAAGACTTATTTGTGAAGATTAATTGTTAGAAAAATCTGACGCGCTGTTAGTCTTCGCTGAGGTTGTTTTTCTTCAACCGTACAGTACTTATATCAATTTTATTAAACTATAAAATGTATTTTCTTTTGTTTTCAAAAGGACATTAAAAAATAACTGGCGTTAAAATGTAAAACGAGAACGACTCAAAATAGTTAAGCGATCCTCATTTCCCTTTAATTTCTCATTTCATTTCCAACGAAGTCTTAACAACATGATTTCATTACAACAACAAAAAAATGCAATAATATTTAAAAACCGTTTCAAAAACTGGTACAAATATTGTATATAGACACTAGACAGAAATATACAAACAGGGTGACGTCACTGAAGAGTTGAGAATTTGTAAAATATAAAAGAAAAAAGTCTGTCTTACAATATGGCAAGATTATTATTTGATTCAGATCTTAATTCGATTATGAAACAGTAGCTACCATCGTGAACAAATGTTAACTAATGTAAAAAAAAAAATTGTGAACAGTGACTTGTCAAAAAATAAATAAATTAAAAAGGCCACTTTGAAATTCTATAATCCTAAACGCGATCTCGGTAGTCACTTTACCGAAATCATACCGAAAACAGCAATAACTTAGAGTGCGATTTCGGTAATTACAGCACATAACCGAAATCATACCGAAAACTGCAATAATTTTAAGTACAATTTCGGTAACCATAACCGAAATCTTACCGAAAACAGCAGTGCGATTTCGGCAATTATAGCACATAACCGAAATTATACTGAGAAACGCAGGGCTACTACGAATTATCATAACATGCATAAACACAGACTACAAAACGTATTTACCAGTCAAAATGAGAAAATTCCCAGCAACCCCACTAACAGATCAAGATTCAACAGTATTTTTTTAACAAATAAAAAATCAACTTACTCTAAACACTTTTATGTTACTTCATAGCAATAAATATAATTATAACAGATAAGTATATGTCGCTATGACATTGAATGTTTTTAGTTATTTATGCCTCTAAGGTTACAGTTTTAATCTTGGCTACTCTTTCAAACCTAATAATGTCGCAATAGTTTGGTTTTGTCCGGTACCGAATTATTAAGCCTTCTTTAGTCACATACTTAAGCTGTTTTGTACGGTACCGAAATACTGGCCCTTCTTTATTCTCAGTAGTTGGGTTGTTTTGTCCGGTACCGAATTACTGAGCCTTCGTTAATCTTAGTAAGCTTGTTTTGTCCGGTACCGAATACTGAGACTTCGTTAATCTAAGTAGTAAGCTTGTTTTGTCCGGTACCGAATTACTGAGCCTTCGAAGTATTCGGGTTGTATTGTACATCCGAACTGCTAACACTGAAGGTGGGTTCTGTAGTTAGGTTAGGGATGTCGGGCTATGTATCAAAAACGACCACTTTCATTAGAACGGAAGTACTAGGGCGACCGATGTTTTCGCCTATAGAAAAGTAATATTTAAAAACATATATATATTCTAGGTACGGTCAGACCAAACTACTTAGACTGAAATAGGATGTGAAATAAATAAAAAAATTGGGAGGTGATTAAAAGAGTAACCTATATCCCTAACAATGAAGAAAATCAACTCTCGTACCTACGACTTTAAGACTAATCGAAAAATACTTATCACGTCATGGCCACGTCAAAATGTATACGAAAAAAATATATATTTAATTTTTTTTTGGAAAGTCGCAGAATAAAGTTGTTTCAATCCAAAGTGACTCTTCTCATAGAGAATTAATTATCAATATTTGATATATGTAATTATGTACACAAAATACCCACAGTGGCAGAGGGACTGACCATAGAATACTGAACAACCTCCGTTGTACTTTCATAAATTCGCAAAAAAAACAATTGGTCTTGATTGAAAGTCAAAAAGTCGTTTTTTACGAATATCTCTCAACCTATATACCTTTGCAACGGTACAGGTATATTGTTACATGATGTATACAACAAATATTACTTTCCATAGTACTAACCTACGATCAAGGCCTGCGTCCAATACTGGACGACAACAGGCTGAAAAATTCTAAACAGATTCAGTTAATATTACAATGAGATTCAGGCTCAGTATGACCATTTCCTTCGTACTTAGAATCTATATTATTTATTATAAGTTTCATTTTGCAGACAGATGGCAACATTATAGAAATATATATAAGTTCTTCTTAGTAAGGTGTAGCAAATATACCTAATATGACCAATGCTTACTTAATTCTATACTAAATCATCTAAGAGACATTTAAAAACTTGCAATGGACTGCCCTAATAACGATTTTCAAGTATGTTCATGAATTCATGAAACACTGAATTCATCGCCCAAACTCGATAGGCTAAGGACTTCCTCGGACCACCTTCCTCTATCATCATATCAGATCGATTATTTAGAATTGAGTGAAAAGTGAGTCAAGCTAACAGAAGCGTTAAATAATAGTTCAAAATACGCCAAAAGATGTCACTGACTGAATCACCGAAATGCAAAAGGCCGCGGACCGAGGTCATAAAGTTGTTTAAAAATAATTCTACCGAACTTAGTCCATGGATTTTTAAAATCGAGTGACAATGACAGTTGTCACGCCATCTATTGCCAACATTAGCTACTAAATTGATAAGTAACTTCTAATTTCAAAACTTCGGGGGTAGTGAGTCTTATATAAACGGTCATAAGAGTTATTTTACTTCACCTTACGATGAAGACTTGAAGAACTGTATATTACCATTCAATCTCAACATATTGTATACCAATACAAACATTCTCTCGCTCGCTCGCACACACAGTCCCACTTGCAAGCTTCACGCACAACCCCAATTGGTTGAAGGTTTTCTCACATATTTATAACTAATGGGCGATTTGTGCTGGCTGTTCCATATCTACGTCAGATTCTTTGGCAATTATTAAAAAAAAACAGTAACAGCGGGTTCCGTCAATATATTTTGTAGTTTTTTTATATGTTGTAAAAACGTTTTTTTTTTCAACAATTTTCTTATTTTCCGTTGTACATTCCAAATGCTCAGCAACGCTATATGGTGTGAGCGAGATGTCAATATGTAGCTTGCTTCGGCTTTCACACATTGACAGATCGCATCTCATTAGCACCGTTTAAGATAAAATACTTGAAATTATTTTCTTAAGAGCAGAAGAAATAAATCTTTCCATGAAGTTCCTCTGTACGCGACCAAAGCCGCGAGATAAGCTAGTATAACAGCCAGCCAAGCGCCTGGACTAACACTACTCGCTCAAGTAACCCCACCTCCCCTCGCTAATACTTCAGTATAGGCTGCGGCGCCGCAGGGGGCGCCACACGATCAGTTGACAAGTTTTACTGCCAGCCACCACAGCTGGACATACGTACTAACAGTTAGCATAGTAAGGATTAGACTGAATCACGAGATTCAAGGTAAGATAGAAATATACTTAATAATTTTGTAAAACGAGGACAATTGTTATTGCCTTTTCTGTTTTGTTAAAACTATTATGTTACTTCATGTTTTAGTTATAGCTGTTATTGTCCCAAATAAATAAAAAAAAAAAATTATATATAAAAATCGTTCAATTCACGAAGGCACGCCCCACTCCTCTAAATCGCTTACACGTCATTGTACACGTTATATTGTTACTGTGTTAGTTATATCGTTACGCACTAATCATCAATGTGTGCGTACATATCCTAAGATACTGAAATTCGGTCCCCGCGCTTACCCCTCGCGAATGGTAGCGAGACGTGCCGTCGTGAATTGAACAATCGATACCCATGATCCAAAATAAAGACTTGTATTGAATTTTGTATCTACTCCCTGTTTAGGGTAACTCCAAAACGAGCATCAAAATATGTTAGTAATGTATGACAATCTACATTAGTTGAGTCATTTAAAACTGGCAACGCAATTCCATTAAAAGAGATTACAATTAATTCACGAGATTCGTAGAATTTTTTGTTATGAGAAAATATGATATCGAATTTTTAAAAACAAAAAATCAAAATATTTCCATATGCATGCAAATAAATATGCATTAAAAAAAGTGTTAAGAATTTTAACACTGCATAAAATTGCCCCCTATCCACGGGGACACTGTCTCGTTCCAAAATTTCATCGTTAATTGCTTTATAGATAAATTTATTATAGACTAGCTGACCCGTGCCCAAAGCGTTGGGCAGTAAACCTTTTCAGACTATCACAAGTCTTTTCAATTATTCAAGTTAATATATAGCCTATGACACTCCCAAATAACGTGGCTTTCTACGGGTAAAAGAATTTTCAAAACCGGTTCAGTCGATCCAGAGATTACTCGTTACAACCTTACAAACTTTACCTCTTTATAATATTAGTATAGAAAACGTCAATAATTCATGATATAGAGAGCTTAGATCACCAGCATTGCAGCAGCTCGCAGTAAAACCCTCAACTCAAAGACATCACAGTCAAAATGTACCGGGCACGCTTGACACCGACCAACCTTCACACCGGAATACTAATTATATATAATTAAGTCTTACATAAATATATACTCTGTGTAACAGAACTATACCGGAAATACAATAACTGTAAGGGCTTAAACAACTTCAATAAAGCAAAAAAAAAACTTTTTTATTATGAATAACTTTTAGAAGTGACAGCGAGAGAATAAAATCTGATTTTAACAGGTTAAGCTCACCAAGTGAGATTGTATTTCTTTCAGACATTTTGTCAATAACACGAATCGCTGTTGCCAGTATCGAAAAGGCCTTTGCAAAGTCATAACCTTGCATGTTTTACAAAGAAAGGTTCATCGCGATTACCGAAAACCAGGGACAAAATGTTTAGTCTCAGTCGGCGACACATTTCCCGAGGGAAAATGCCTGATGCAGATATTTTTACTTGCCAAAGAAATAACTATTTTTCCCCACTATGACTGTCATCGACTGATGGATGTCCCAAAGTAATTTATTTAACTTTAAAAAAAAATCTCATTTAAATTTTAGAAAATAATTTTCACAATAAACTAACAGAGGTTATTTGTTACTCTATACAGGCTCTTTCAAAATTAACTACAGGCCGGTACCAATAAATTCATTATTCATTGAACGTAGAAGTTATCTGTTTATGTAGTTAATTCTGAACGACCTCATGTAATATATAATAGCATATTTTCATTATATCATAATTGTAATTTTAGAATTTAATTATACAGTATGATATTTGAAAACACACAGACGAAAGAATATCTCATCAATATACTGTTAGAAATCAAAGTTACATGAATACCAACAACTTACACTTAAATTAATTTTTAATTTCTAAGACTGTGTTGTCTGTTGTAATAAACAGTTGGACAAGTCGATACTTACGCGAGTTTTTTTTATAATTTTTTTTATTTTATTTTAGTTGGCGATATTCATGGTACTTTATTTTCGCTTTGTTAAATATGTATATAAAGAATCGGATGCGTGTCAGTCCGTGTGTTTACCGGTACGAGTGGTCGTCGGTGCCGCCTGATAGGACGCCCGTCCGTTTTAACGCCACCTGCAAAATAAATATGAAAAAATAATTAACCTGTATTTGCTTAGTATATGTTATTTTACTGTTGGTTAAATTATGTTACGGATAAAAGTGTTATTTTATTATTAGCTAATTTGTATTTGGAACTGATGGGGATAACTTAGGTTTTAGTAAAGTAAGAGAATAAGCTGATATTTCACTATTCGTGTTTTAACAGAAATGTGATTTTACCGTTGGCTCATTGTTTCGTGTAGAAGTGTTATTTTTTACTGTTGACTAATTGTTGTATCTTGTAAAAATGTTATTATACTGTTGGTTAATTGTTGTTTCGCATATAAGTGTTATTTTACTTTTGGCTCGTTGTTTTTTCTTGTAGAAATGTTATTATACTGTTGGCTCCCTGTTGTTTCGTATAGAAGTGTTATTTTACTGTTGACTCATTGTTGTATCTTGTAAAAATGTTATTATACTGTTGGTTAATTGTTGTTTCGCATATAAGTGTTATTTTACTTTTGGCTCGTTGTTTTTTCTTGTAGAAATGTTATTATACTGTTGGCTCCCTGTTGTTTCGTATAGAAGTGTTATTTTACTGTTGACTAATTGTTGTATCTTGTAAAAACGTTATTATACTGTTAGTTAATTGTTGTTTCGCATAAAAGTGTTATGTTACTGTTGACTCATTGTTGTATCTTGTAAAAATGTTATTATACTGTTGGTTAATTGTTGTTTCGCATATAAGTGTTATGTTACTGTTGACTCATTGTTGTATCTTGTAAAAACGTTATTATACTGTTAGTTAATTGTTGTTTCGCATAGAAGTGTTATGTTACTGTTGACTCATTGTTGTATCTTGTAAAAATGTTATTATACTGTTGGTTAATTGTTGTTTCGCATATAAGTGTTATGTTACTGTTGGCTCATTGTTGTTTCGTGTAGAAATGTTATTATACTGTTGACTAATTGTTGTATCTTGTAGAAATGTTATTATACTGTTGGTTATTTGTTGTTTCGCATATAAGTGTTATTTTATTGCTGGCTCATTGTTGTTTCGTATAGAAGCATTATTTGGCTTGTATTTCGCTTATTGTGTTTTTTAACTAAGCTAGAATACCGGATTATTTAACTACAGAAAGATGACAATTCACAGAAAAATGTGATTTGTTTATCCTTATCGGACGGCCCCGCAGTATAGTCGGTAGTGCACCTACTTGCACCGGGGTCGCGAGTTTGAATCCCACCCAGGGCAAACATTTGTGATAATTTGTTTGACTTTTGTCTGGATGTAATTTACGTATGTATAAATACAGTGTGTGTACTGACAGCACTTGGTGGGGCTGCAGGGCGGCGAGGTGCGCGGGGGAGGGGGGCACGCCGGGCGGCGCGGGCGGCAGCAGCGTCTGCGCGAGCCCCTCGAACCGGCCGCCGGCCTCGAACCCGTTCTGCTGCGCGACACACACACACACACACACAATCAGCACCAACAACGTGGCAACACAACAACTTATGTCATGCATTACTGCACTTCGCACACAACCACTTGAGACTGAGGCGGGCCTGATCCGCCAGTTTTATCCCTCAACGAGATATGGAGAGGGCTTTCTTTGAAGAATATGGAAGAGATTCTGTCAGGTGTTTGGGGCCGACGAGTTATCGAGTAGAGACTGGTAAACCGACGGGAAGCGGAGGACTAGATGTGGTGGCTTCTAGGGTTCATTGAGAACAGGATTGGCATGTTTTAAACAAAGTGTTTAAAACATCTGTTTTAAACATGTTTTTTTATTATTTAAAACATGTTTTTTTATTGTTTAAAACTGTTTAAATTGTTTAAAACATGGTTTAAAACATGTTTTATATTAAATAAAACTGTTTTTTATCCAACCCTGATTGGGAAGACGTTAAAAGGCTGATATAATGGACAAGAATGCTAGTGAAGAAATCGTATCTAAACCAATTCTGCTGCAGGTTCTATATAACACACTCAGGAAAAGTCGTGTGGTTCACGGCATAAAAGGCCGACTAAGGGATTGCACCAACGGGCGGCAGCGTTTTGTTGTGTTTATTGAGATCATTACCGCGATCACCAATCCCTTTGCCCACGACTTCGTCCGCGTTAATTTGGTTTCCCGTATGAATGAGACGTGTTTTCGGGATAAAACTATCCTATGTCCTATTCCAGGACCTAACCTATATGTGCGCCAAGTTTCATCGGTTGAAGCGTGATTGAGTAACAAGCATACAAACTTTCGCATTTATAATATTAGCGGGATGCAAAAGTTTGATGTTTGCTACGCCTAACCACTGGACGGATCGGGATGAATCTTGGCACACATATAGGTCAGGTCCTGGAATAGGACATTGGATAGTTTTATCCCGAAAACATAGACATAACTTCATTCATTTCAAAATGATACATTATTGAAGCCCTGACTCAAACTATATTTCATTCCAGATTAATAGTCCTATGAAAACCAACGCTATTTGCGTCTCGGTAACATATACATGAAAGGGTCACCAGCAGCAAAAATAGGTTTGTATTACCAAGTAAACTTTGCGGTCCACTTAGGAACACCATCTATTGTGTATTTTGTTTTCGAGACGCAAATGCGTTTGTTTTCATAGGACTATTAATCTGGAATGAAATATATAGTAGAAAACACGTCTCATCTCAAACTAGTATTTTCATGGAAATTAAACACGGATAGAACAGTTAACAAATATAACATCCACACGGGGATCAACTTGTACAAAGTGTAATATAGTGGAGGGGCCACAAACCGGTATCATGATGGTGGGGCGCAGCGGCTGTATGGAGGGCTGCACGGCCGTGGGGTAGTAGGGGTAGTACTGCACGGGGTAGCCGATGTAGCCGGGGTAGCCGGCCGCCGCCGCCGCGTACATGGCCGCCGCCGGGCTGTACATCTGCCGGCAGTCGTACTGGAAACACGCACACGAATCCACCTTCAGTTCAAACATTCACTTTCAAATTATTTTTATTTTAGCAGCTATAATTAAAAAAGTAATTTATTTTAAGTATTTACCATATGATAAAATTATAAATTTCTCTTCTTTCACCTGCAATACTCTGTAGCTGTCTTTCTTATTTTCCTTCTGAAAGGTTGCCTGGAAGAGATCGCTTTAAACGATAACGCCACCTTTGTACACTTTCCAAAAATCTGTACCTATTTTATTGTTATCCTTAATCCGTGTGCAATAAAGAGTTTATCTATCTTTTCACACATTAATTTAGTTTTTCCTTTATCAATAAATTAACTTGACAGCGTTGATTTTAAGAAGTTTTCGCATATTAATGAAAATTCGGTATCCGCCGGATATTAGATTAGATTAGATTTATTTGTTTCACTTTTACATCTTAAAAATTCAATTTTACATGTCATTCTAGTATGGTTAAAGGGATCGTCATAAAATAAAATAATGTATAAATTACAATGTCAAAAATTCAAATAGTGGGCTCGATTCTGAAGGCACAAAGTTAAAATTTGACAGCACTAAAACTATTGCTATCCTTGTCACACAGTATTATAAAGATAAAGACGAAATCAATTTTAGCGCTGTCAAATTTTAAATGTGTGCCTTCAGAATCGCGCCCAATGTCATAGTATACATAACATACTATCTATGTCAGTATATAATATTAAAATAAAATTGGGCTACTATCCGATTAGTTACCGGATATCCGTTTCATCTCTAATACTGACTGAGCAGCCCGTCATCGTGGTGTCGCGCCCCTGAATGGGGAGAGTTGCCGGACAGAGGACAAGGAGCAGGATAATTTATAGACTAGATGACGACCTCCGTGGCGGAACGGGTAGCTCTTGGACTGCCACGCCGGAGGTTGCGGGTTCGAATCCCGCTAGGGGCAAATGTTCGTAAGATGAATATGAATGTGTGTATAAAAATCTTGGATGTTTATATATTTTATTTAAGTATGTGTATCCGTTATCTAGTAACCATAGCACAGGCTCTGCCTAGTTTGGGACTGGATAATTGATGTGAATGTCTGACATATTTATTATTTATTTAGATCAAGCCGGGTGCTCTTGAGCAAGTGCCGGGCACCTCCCCCGTGATTCCGCCTATATGACCCACATGTCGAAAGGCAATGGGAGGTGGAGGGTCCGACTCTCCTGCCCTTCAAACCTACAATGTGTGCAATTGCTGAATCAGCGGCAGAAATAGGAGAGAAGGTGGTGACCGTTCACACGGATCCTGAACCGGCAAATCTGCGTTGGAGGGGGCTGGTTGGTCGGCTAGTGTGTGTGTGTGTTGCATGTAGGCCGACTCACCGGCAGCTGCTGCCCGAGCGAGGGGATGGCCTGGTGGTGCTGCAGCTGGTCGTAGGGCGGGGGCGCGTACACCCCGCCCCCGCCCGCGCCCGCGCCCCCGAACGTCACCCCGTACGGGGACCCGCCGGCTACTGTCAATTGGAAACACTCGTCTGATCTAACTGTCACATGAATAAATCAACGTCGACACACATTTAAGACATTCGTATACTACGAGTATATTCACAGAAATCCTATCAAGATAGAACGGTTATAGTCATTTGTTTACTGAGTCCCGCTCGAGACTTTCTGACACAGCGCGACCCTCCTGCGCACCATTTATGCTTCGCGGTCACATTTCTAGTGAGGGATACAGTTATGCAGTTACAAACTACGTAATATGGCATTAATGCATTTTTTTTGTCAATGTTTATTGTTTACTCGGCATTGAGTCCTCGGGTTCAGGATAAGCCACACCCAGGACACTCTCTCCTTGCAGCTAGTGCATTGCATTCACACAACAAGCGCTAAATCGTGTCGCTGACCTCTCCACATGCTTTACAATGAGGAGCAATCACGTTTTTTTGTTAAGATTTTAGCGCAATGAAAATCAATACTATGAAAAAATTATTTAAATCGGATCATAAACGACAAAGATCCAGCAATTTCTATGCATTAGTTCCAAAAACGGAAGTGCCTGAAGTGACGACATCCGTCGCGTCGCGAGGAGTATGCGCAGCACACTAGCGCAATCTGCCGTAAACAAAACACGGGCGAAACAGAGCGCTGAATGAACTCGCCAGTGAGAGGGCGAGAATATGGTAACAAGTGACGTCGACATAAAAAGCGTGCGCGTTTTGAAAAGTTACGTTAAATAAACTCTATTTCGGATTTATTATAATTCAAAAAATTCAATGCTCTGCAATTGCTGCTTCTATGTGGGTGATCCTCACTTGCGGTCTCCGACAGTCTCATAATAGGATTATAATAAAAAAATGTAATAAAAATGGCGTGTACGTACTGTACTGACCTCCATACTGGGGCGCGGCCTGGTGAGGCGGCGCCGGCAGGAAGGGCCCCTGCGGCGGCTGCGGTTGTGGGTACGCGCCCAGCGGTGGGGTCACTGCAACAACTAGCCTGTCAGCCGCCCGCCGGACAGAGCCGAGCTGCCGTCAGACACACTCCACCCGCCACTCGCCTATGTCGCCACTGACAACGCCTACACACCTTACGCGTTTCACAAACCAAACTGACTGTTCAAGCAGTTCAAGCACAACTACATAATTTAATTTTCATTAATTTCCATTCGACTTCAGTCAGTTTTATTTTGTTTACGAAACGTGAAGGGGGATTGTAGGGTTGGAAGTTTTGAATGAGACGAACTATACTTTGATGAGGGTCAAAGGCTAATTACCAACGAGTAACGTCAGATGGCTTTGAGAAAAAATATGCGATTTTAATACTAAATTAATCATGTAAAAAAGTCTTTAAAAGAGGGTTTGGACGATTGCTAATTAGCCATACAAAAGTGTGAATCAATAATAAAGTCCATTAATGTTATTTAAATCTTCATAATAAGAAATGTTATGCCACGGGAACGATTTTTGATGCACACCAAAATTTTCAATGTTGACAAACATGGACGCCTCATAAAAGTATTCCCAGTGCAATAGCAACGCAACAGTTGCTGTGGAAATGATTTTGTCGGTAGGAGAAGTCTATCAGACGGACCGCATCCGCAACCCAAGCCCGAGCATTCACGCTTGACGCAGCAGTGTGGCCATCGACAAATAATGTTGCTGTTATAATAAAAACAAAATTATAATTTCAGACTGTAATTTTGAATGAAAAATAATCCAATTGTCTAGACGAAATAACAGCAGCATTTTTTTGGATAGCTTTAGCATAGGTGAGATTGAGACTTTATCTGATAACTTTTTATACAAATTGTTATACAAGAAAAACATGAGTATGTGTAAATAAATATCCCATATCACCCATACAGTGTCTGGCGTCAGTGTTAACGACAAGCGATGCCCAAACAAGGCGTTACATTTTTCACCACAAACTTGAGTTCTTTCAAAGTTTTTTCCTTTTTACTAAGAAAAAATTCAAATCGACTGGTGACCAATTTCTTCGATTCAATTTAAAAGGAGTTGTGTTGTTTTTTTAAATTGATCCGAAGGCAGACAATGATTTGGTAGGTTAAGTTGGAGTTCCAACACGATTGGTGTGAGTGCTGAACACCTACCAAACGTTATTTACATAGCATTCCATATATTTTCATTTACAATGGTCACACTGGCTTTTAGAAGACTATATGAAAAAATCTATGCATAAGATAAATTTTCCATATATTCAGTATTTGTATTTAGTTCAAGCCGTGTGCAGTGTATGTAACTTAGCAAATGTGACCATTTTATCTTTCTGTAAGAAATCTTAATTAACAAAACAATCATCACACGAGAAATAACCTTCCAATAAGAAAAGACATTAATTATTATTTATAACAAGACTCCAAACGTTAGTGTTTTCAACCGATTTCCATACATATATTGGATACTTGTCAGCACAGTTTAGAATTGGGCCTGGTCTCTACTTCAGACAGGTGAAGATTGTGATTATTATACATAACGGACAGAAAATCGGCTTCAAATTCATAATGATCCACCCACGATCTTCATAACACTGTTTTTTTTAAAATAAATATTACTTGTCACTATTTTAATATAAATTTCTAAAGTTTTGATGGCAGTTCGTGCTTGGACCACAGTTTGGAGTGAGAAACTATGACCATCAAAAAGTGGAGGCCATGAATCGTGAATACATGTTGTGAACATTCCGTCAAAAAACCATATTTATAATCTATTCCAGTTACTATTTACCACTTGTGTACCAAGATTTATTGTTAACTTCTCTTTCTGAAATCTCGTTGGTACTTCATAATAACAATCATATATTTTGCTGTTCAAATGTAAAAAAAGCAGTAATGCAAAAAGCGAAACTCTAAAAAACAACTATGATATAAGTGCGTTGAAGGACACAGAAACATGCAAGTACAGACACAAAAAAAATCTACTAACAGCAAAAAAAATATCAAAACATTTTCATCAATGCACTACGTTGACCACCAAACCTTATGATCTAACACGAAACAAACCGCAGTCAAACTCTAAATAGAAAAATCCGATTATAACCTAGACTAAGGCACGCAAAGAAAAAAACTCATGCTTATTAAAAAAAACTCAAATACAGCTGCTACTAAACAGCAAAATGTATATAAACGGGTCAATAGTTACAAAAAATCCTGGTAGTATCCCATCTCCAACACATATTAATAGCTAATACTTATACGAATACCAAAAACTATGCCATATTTTTCATTTGGTTAATTATGGCATACTTCTTAATATGACCAACACAAAATACTGTCTTTATGTAAAGCTAACATTATTAATAAATAGCAACAAGCAGGGTTTGCTGTCATATTTGTTTTTAATTCATATAACATTAAACCACAACGGATAAAAACAATTTAAAATCGCATTTTTTATCCAGGAGTGAATTCTCTAATTCTATTATCCTAGAATAGGTATCTGGATCCCTGTAAAAGGCCGGACAAAACGACAGAGTAAAGACCAAAAGAAAAAAAAACGAAACCAAAAAAAAACGATTGAAAAGTGGACTTAATATAGTGTTTGATAAATAAGTCAAGTGTATTGAAGTGACTCGGAGATACCATAGAGAAAAATATTAAGGCTTGACAACTGGCATACTTCCCTGTCCTTCGAAAGCTTACTTATGCATGCACCGTTGTCTATGCCATTAAATATACTGACATCGACAACAAAACGAATGAGGATCAACAGAAAAGCTCGATTAGGTCAGGTTATATTTTTGTCTCCAAAATTCAATTGATCTTCATTCGCTTACCTTATTCTAAACACACACATACTAACAAAGGTCATTCCTGTTAAACATATACTCAGTTTGATGACCTGTGTCTTTCCGTTGTATTGCCAAAGAACAAATTTATTAAAAAGATATATATAATTTTTTTTTGTATAAAACAATATTATTGAAAGACAATGATCATATATTTAAATTGCATATGACTTGTATATGTGATGCCATATAGAATCTAAAATGTGTTAATATTAAACATATCCATGAAATAGACACACATGTTGTAAACTGGCCCAAATATACTTTATGAGTGCCAGTTTTACCATCACCTTACTTAATAACAATGACCACAAAAACTTAATTCAAATTTTTGTAGTCATTATAATAAAAAACAATTCTGTGTATTTTTTTTCATTTAAGTTTGAAGTCTAAGTGTAATTTTTGTCTTGAAATTTCGAGCACAGATTTGCCTCATTCTTGTTTAGTAACAAACACACAAACTTAAATAGGAAAAGTACAAATTTTACTGTTTTTTTTTTTAAATATATTTGATATTTTTAATTCTAACAAACAGTAATAAAAGTACCATTTATTTTAGCACAAAATAAAGAACTATAATTATATCCTTACATTGTGCTTCTAAACTGAAACCGTAAAACCTATTTCTATTATGTGTTAAATTTTTAAATTATAGTTTTAAGATTTCAGACATGTCAAGCGAATAATGTGAGAACATTGGTATATTATTTATAAGTATTTTGTTGTTGATGTTTTTTTTTCACATTATTCGCTAATATGCATTAGTCTAAGGAGGTTAGCTTATAAAACTATGAAGGTATGTAATAAAATCAAACCAACTCAAACGTAAGATGTCCCTATTGTAAAATAACTAATAGGGAATCTTGGAGATAAACAGTCTAGTTAATTTTTATACTGTTTTTTAAACCAATTATTTCAAAACTGTTTGTCTCTGAAAGTGCAAAAATTCTAGCATTTTTTCTAATAACGACTAGTCTCTTCACATATTAATCGAAATTTTAATATTAAACATGACTTTCACACAATCTTTAAATTCATTCAGAGTAGATCGCCGCAGACTAGTCGTTATTGTTTAAAAAAATGAAGTGTTAAATGTAAATAAAAAATAAGCTGTGAACTAAATTTGAAATGAAAGAAAAAAAATTAGGCATGAAAAGACACCAAGTAATTTAGAAACTATAAGAGTCCTGTCTATTTATGTTTAATTTTATAAGTAAAAAAAATGTAATATATAAAAAGACAGAACTCAAAGACATACACAACTTATTTTTAAAATATATATGTAATGTTAACTAAGAATCCTGACAAGCAATTATGTTTTTTTTCTTCATCAAATTAAACAGTACTCTTCCGAAAGGACTTTCTGTTACACTATACAAATAACTTCAAGCCAAAAACATCTACTGTACAGCCAACCATTTAGCTTCAAGTACTTCAGACCTCCCAGGAGAGTTGCATCTTAAACTAACATTTAATAAAAATCAACAGAAAACTACATTTATATTACAAAACACAATAGCTTGCCTGATTTTTAAATTAAAATATTAATGACTTGATTGCTAAGTATATTCAATATTATTTATTTTAGGAAATAAATACTGCAATGCTGTAAAAATATGTTATAAATCAAATCAAATCAAATAAATTTATTCACCCTTGCAACTGAGTACGTTGCATTGGGCAGTCACAGTACAATGTTATTTTAATGTCAATTTTAGTTACAGAATAATTTAATTAATTTTAATTACAACTTAAGCTCAGCTATCAGAAAAAGAATATTCATCTAATGATATTTCCATGAAATCATTTAGTGAATAGAATGCATTACTTACACAATAACACAACCTAAGTTGTGTTACAAACAAATTACTATGAACCCAGGTCTGAAAATAAATAATTTAGTTTATGTTAGCTATAATGCCAAGTTTTCAAGATTTATCATGAATTTATGTTTCAGGTAAAAATTATATTTTTCACAGTTGGCCTATGGTTATGCCTCTAATAAAAATGGTATTTACTATTGATATAATTGAAACGAGGATCAGTAAAGCTACAGAATATTAATTAAATCTGTTCTGTACGGCATTTATTATGACTTACTAATTATTTATCTTTTTAAATTATTTAAATTAGAAGAGTAGTTACAAAGTTATACTACATTTAAAACAAAAATCCTCGTTAATTCTCATTGTGGGTAGAAGTGCAAGATAATTTATGTTTCAGGTTTTTGTGTTGTTTTTCTGTTGTTGAATGTTACTGTTGTTGATTTCAGGTAAAAGTGTTATTTTACTGTTAGCTAGCCAATGATGAATCCCTTTAAGTTATTTGTCAAATAAATATGTTTAAAATATTCATTAGCCAACAGATGTTTCAGAATCATGTTATTCTACACTATGATAATTTCCCGCAGACTACAACCATAGCAATCAAGTCACCGTGGAGGGTTACAATCGAATCAATAACACATACGATCGTCCACACGCGATACGCACATATCATATATTGGTCTCTGTTTAACTATGTTCCAAAAAGAAAAAAATAAAGAAAAATTCTATATGATGTCATTACATGATACTGATTAGTCGGGTGCCGCGAAGGCGCAGCCGGCGCGCGCGGGGGCGGCGCGCACCTCGCCGCCGCCGGCGCTGGGAGGGACGCGACATTATCTATCGATACATGTACTCTCAGTCTCAACATGGGTACAGGGTACACACAGGCGACCACGGCCACCTCTCGCCGTGCCACCATTAAAAAAATGGTTATTATTACCATTTATTTCAACCAGCCGTTTGGCCAGAATATGAAATATGTTTGGAAATATGTAAAGGCAAAATATTTCCAAGCATACGACTATTGTTTATTAAGATCTAAGAAGCATAGAGTATTCAAATGAGGTTTGACATGTGTAGTGATGCCAAGGCCGCATACTAATTTGTTTTTATGAATTCAAAGCCACAGGCTGCTTAATTTGACATAAACAATTGAGATGTTTTCAATGGTAATGATGTTAAATTTTCACTAGATTTTAAAATGATTTTAATTAATTGTTTTTGATGTGAATGTTTACTTATATTATCAGTCTTACAATAACTTCATTTCAATAGACGAGAATCAGATTTTAAAGCAGTTTTCTACACTAATAAAGAGATAAAGTTTTGAGTTTGACCATCTCGTTGGCCTAGTGGCTTGGTCACTGGACTCGATCACCAGAGGTTGTGGGTTCGGTTCCCGCTGGGGACAGATAACTTTGCATATACAATTTGTACAAGTTGGTCCCCATCTGCATATTGTCCAATCCTTGTTTAATACCCATAGTACAGGAGAAATTCTAGTTTGGGATTAGACAAGTGTACGTTACATTTTCTAAACTAATTTATTCATAAACCAAATGTAATATTTTCAGAAATAAAAAGGCTATTATTATATTATATGTCATATTTAATAATAGTTTGCCTGAGACAATCTCCAGTACTACCAAACCAGTTCTTGTTGGAATGTCTATTTGTTAAGTTTCACAAGACTATTTTTTCACCTGTGTTTCCATGGGGAATTCAAAAACATTAGGCGACAATGCAGGAGAAGAAGCCAAGTAACCTAACCTATAATAATTCCACTGTGAGACCAGGCACCTCTAAAGACAATGAGATAAAATCACTACAGCTTAGTAGTTAAGTAGAAGTCAATTTACCACATGCTATGTCATCCTTATTCTGCCATAAGCAAAACACTACTAGACTGGTCCTCTCTAAATTACCATAGATGTAGACCAGGGATCAGCTGCTCAACAATCTATGGAGATGGACATAATGAAAATGGTGGAAGACTTCAAGAGCCCGAGCTCCACCAGTACACAAAGTAGTTTTTAATTTGTATTGCTATTTATTCACCATAATATGTATAAAGAGAACCATTTCTGCCTACAGACTATCTTATATAGTTTGGCGAAATTCTTGTCTGTATTTTTTTGAAGATGAATATATGATTTATTTATTACTAGCTGTGTCCGTGGCTCCGCTCGCATGAACTACAGAATCTGCCACATCCACTCCCCTTTTTCCACGCCCACCCCCATTCCCACTCCCAGCTCCAAATGTAGTCCAAACTCATCGCAATCTGAATAGTACGGAAATACTATTATGTGCAATATATTGCATACTCTCCTTACCTACTAATGTATTTGAAAACTAAAAACATTCATAACTTTTGATTGAGTACCCCGATTGTGATGAAATAGAGACTAAATGTTAAGTTAAGCCCCATGTTTCTTTGAAAAGTCCACCAAAATCCGTTCAGTAGTTTTTAAGTGATGCGTGCACAAACTCAGACAAAAATTCCAAAAATGATCGAAATGTGTTATATTACTTATCCTTAGACCCCTCAATTTATTTTTTTGCAAATATCTTCAATGTACAGACACGCGATGTTTACGATTTTATTTATTAGATTTTATTAATTTCACTTAGCTAATTAACTGCTGAGAATATTTCTTGTCAGCAAAATGTATTGATTGAAAGGGGTGTGTACTAATGTCGACAGCAGGTACCTAGCTGCGTAGCATATAGCAGCAAAGTAATTTTAAATGTATATTACAATAGAATAATATATGAGGGTAATTGTTTGCTGATGCGCAGTAATCCGCAAGTTTTGACAAAATTTGTGATAAACATCATGGCTAATAGCTCTAGCAACAGTCAAAGGATTAGTTGAAGTAAAGATTAGACCTAAATATAGAACATTCCTTACGAGATCCCGAATCACAGAGCCCAAGGATGGTCATCCATCTTGGATTTTTGGCAATATCGATCTGGCGCGTTAAAACTGCGACTCATCTCAGTTACGTGGTAACTACTAATAAATTGTCCAGATTATTGCAGAAACGCTACGTTTTTGCTTCTAATAACGGATTCACAACAAAAACTAGCGAATCAAGGCCTTGGAATGACGTTACACATGTCAACCTTGTTGTAGAGAAAGAACAAAGGAATTAGTATATAAAGCGCATAAATACCTTTCTTGTCTGCCATTTATAATAACTACAAAGTATTTACTAGTAAAAACTTTTGCACTTAGATTATCTCGCTGGGAGATTGTTGAGAAATTAGAGATTTATTGCAACGCAGTCGCAGTAGGAACGGTAGCTTCGATTTTCGCCAGTTGCAACGACACTAGTGATGTACCAACATCGGTCAATACCGAAATGACATTACTGAAGCAAAGTACAATCAATCGATTCAGTAATGAATGAATGAAATGAAATGAAAATTATTTATTTCAGAAAGATATACATTCCATATATAATTAGTAGGTCTTAGTAGGAAGTCATATTTTTTTTCGTCAATTGTACAATAGAAAATCAGTGAATTATAAATGTCAGTTAAAAGTAAAAAATTAATTAAAAATTGCAAAAATAAATTCAATTTAAAATGTTAACATTGGGCCCGATTCTGAAGGCACACATTTAAAATTTGACAGCACTAAAATTGTAATAGTTTTATGTAAGTAATAGTTTTATGTTTCAAATGGTAAAAGGATTCTGTAGATTATTAAAACATGTGTAGTTCATTAACATTATTTCATCAACATCCGTAATGAAGTGATTGGACAAGGAACAAAAAAATATATATCCACGATTTCAAATATTTTCAATGGGGGCACATCTGTCGCAGATCCGACGACCGACCTGAGACCGCGGGCCGGCACGCGCAGGGTGGGACGCCCCGCCGACAAAAGGACCAACGACTTGAAGGTGGCCGGAAGCGGCTGGATGCGGAGGGCGGAGGACCGGGTGTGGTGGCGTTCGTTGGGGAAGGCCTATGTCCAACAGTGAACGTCTAAGGGCTGACATGATAATGATGATAACTACGTTAGTTAGACGCCAAACGCTTATTATAAAGCGGAGGACCAAGTGTGGCCACCACCCTTCGCTTCGTTCATTGGGGAAGACCTATGTCCAACAGTGGACAGCTAAGAGCTGACATGATGAATATTTTTAAAGTGATAGATTAAAACTGTTTTAATAAATAAATTTTGCCGCGTGGTTCCCGGCTTAGGGCCACACCCCTATCTTTCCCGTGGGTGCCGTCAAGGCGACTAAGGGATTGCACCAAGGACGAACAGCAGCGTTCTCCTGTGTATGTCAAGATCATTATTGCGATCACCAATCCGTCTGCCAGACGTGGTGATTATGGTAAATCCCCCAATGGAAACCTAACTAAAAGTGGTATTCTATTGGGGAAGCCTACGTCCAGCAGTGGACGTACTAGGCTGATGAAATATATGAAAGATAGGTATAATAATCATTCACACAAGCCATGCATCTCTATGTGACTCATGCGCTTCTGTACACTGCGTGGCATTTATGATTAGATTAGATTAGATTTATTTATTTCACTTTTACATCTTAAAAATTCAATTTTACATGTCATTCTAGTATGGTAAAAGGGATCGTCATAAAATAAAATAATGTATAAATTACAATGTCAACAATTCAAATAATGTCATAGTATATAACATACTATCTATGTCAGTATATAATATTAAAATAAAAAATTTAAATACACTTGGTATTAAATTATCACAAATTAAATTAAACGTCAGAGGGCCCACCAATTTCATTTTCTAATAAATAAAATCGTAAACTTCGCGTGTCTGAAGATATTTGCAAAAAAAAAATTTGGGGGTCTAAGGATAAGCAACAGAACACATTTCGATCATTTTTGAAATTTTTGTCTGTTTGTCTATTTGTCTGTGAGTTTGTGCACGCATCACTTAAAAACTACTGAACGGATTTTGATGGACTTTTCACAAAAACATGGTGCTTTACTCAACTTAACATTTAGTCTTTATTTTATCGCAATCGGCTATCTCAATCAAAAGTTATAGACATTTTTAGTTTTCAAATACATTAGTTAGGTAAGGTTATTATGCAATATATTGCTTAAAGTAGTATTTCCGTACCTACTATTCAGATTGCGATGAGTTTGGATTACATTTGGAGCTGCGAGTGGGAGTGGAAGTGGGAGTGGGCGTGGGGGGTGGGATTGAGAGCGGAAGCAGAAGCAGAAGCGGTAGCGGGAGGGGAGCGGGAGCGGAACCGGAGCTGGACCGGAGCGGGAGCGGGAGCGGAAGCGGGTATGGTACAAATAATTTGAGTGTTTGAAAATTCGCATAACTTGACTGAGTTACCCGATTACGATGAATTTGTGGTATAGGTATGCAACAAAGTAATGTTTGTCGGAATTTGGACTGCGATGGATTAGTTACGAGGACTACATTTGGAGAGACGAGGGAAAGAGGTTTGAGGGGAGGGTTGAGGGGAGAGCTGAGGGAAGGGTTGAGAGGAGTGTTGAGAGGAGGGTTGAGGGGAGAGTTGAGGATCTGGATCTGGACCTGCACCTGGAACTAGGCCTGGGCCTGACCCGGCCCAGGTCCGGACCCGGACCCGGACCCGGATCTGGACCCGGACCCGGACCTGGACCTGGACCTGGATTTGAAGTCTGAGTGGAAGTGGGATAGGGAGCGGAAGTGGGAATGGGAGCGCATCCTGTAGACAACGCGAGCGGAGCCGCGGGCACAGCTAGTTTAGAATATGTGTCTAGACTTCAACCGTGCTCCAACACGCAAATTTGTCAGCACAGGAATAATGTATCATATTTCAATTCAATTCAAATACACGATAAAAAAACAAAGATACAATGATAAAGTAGCTTATACATGTACATCTAGGCGGTTTTATAGCTAAAAGCGATTTCTTCCAGTCAACCTTTGGGTAGAGGATAAGAATAACAGAAAAAGGTAAGTATTTCATAATGCAGTAAAGGTACTGTCACAAAATTTATCGGAACTGAACTGACATTACTATATATGACATTATTATACACTGACGCATAACTGTCGGAATACGGCCGGATCGATAGCCTTCATCATCAGGTTATTTTTGTCTCCACTGCAGGAGCACAACCCTCTCTCATCTGCTGGAGACAGACGGAGGATTAGGCCTACACTCCCCGCGCTGGCCAGACGGGTTGGGGAGGCCTGATTGATGTTTTATAATGTATTCCCTTAGTCGCCTTGTACGACATCCACGGGAAGAGTTGGAGTGGTCCTATTCTACTCTACCGGAAACCTTTACTGCATTTGAATTATGATCAGAGGACTGTGACAGTTATCGAATAGTCAGTTATTCTTCTTCCTAAAATGGTCTTCCTTAGTATTTTACAATGTCAAGTGTACAGGACGAATACAAACATGCAGAGCACGCTTTAACAGAGTAAAGCTGTGGGTTGTGCCACTAGAGCGCCGAGGCAGTGTCGAACAGGTCCACTCCTCAAAAAATTCGCCACCACCCAAAGGAAGAAATCGTTGAAAGCGATAAGGCCGCTGTTGTACACTAAATTCATCCTTCTATGTAATTTTTTTTTATATAAAACTTATATGTTTTGGTGCACAATAAAGAATATTTGATTGATATCTATCTGCCTTCACCACAACCTTAGATCTGCCCACGTGGACTCCCGTAGAGAAGCCCCACAGCTGCACAAGTGCAAAGAACATTGCAATTTATCGTCTACTAGCTGACCCGTACCCGCTTCGTTGGGCGGTAAACATCTTTTCTTTTTTCGGGTTAATATATAGCCTATGACACTCACAAATAACGTGGCTTTGTTTGGTAAAAGAATGTTCAAAATTGGTTCAGTAGATCCAGAGATTACCCGCTACAACCTCACAAACTTTACCTATTTATAATATTAGTATACATATAGATGACGTAATAACAGCGAAATATAAACAGTGTTTCATTGTATAAATCTTACATTTAATTTATTTACAATTTAGTTTACTTAATGTGTACTGATAGTCATCAAATTTCACGATATGTTTGAAAACAACGTCCATTTGCCTCCGCATCTGAAAAAGACAAAAAAACATTAATAAAGTTTTGTAATAAATAATGAACAGCCCGAACGCAGTGTGCCCACACTCACACAGCTATACATTGTGTGTACACAAACGGGCGCTTGCGTATGTGTGTGTGAACTAAACTACGCCAGGGTTGGCACCATTTCAACACTGCCTTAAAGTAGGACTACGTAACTACATCTATTCCGTTTAAGTTACTTCCGTTCCGATTATGGTAGGGGAAGGGGAGGAGTGTGTGTGTGTGTGTGTGTGTGTGTGTGTGTGTGTGTGTGTGTGTGTGAGTGTGTGTGAGTGCGTGCGTGGGTGTTTGTGTGTGTGTGTGTATGTGTGAGTGTGTGTGTGAGTGTGTGTGTGTGTGTGAGTGTGTCTGTGTGTGAGTGTGTGTGTGTGTGTGTGTGAGTGTGTCTGTGTGTGAGTGTGTGTGTGTGTGTGTGAGAGAGAGAGAAAGTGTGTGTGTGAGTGGGTGTGTGTGTGTGTGTGTGTATCATAATACCTGCACGTGGGCAGCGCGCGCGCGTCGTAGGCGCGCTGCAGCGGGTGCAGGTGGGGATGCGCGTGCGCGTGGGGCAGCGCGCGCGCGCCGCACCGCGCGCACTGCCGCCACCGCGCCGGCGCGCTGCCGCCCCCCAGGAACATGTAGCTGCCCACACAACAGTACACACTCTATACATATAAATGGCCAGTGTGACAGTATGTTTCCCTTCATTCCGTAAAAAAAAAGTGTGTACGTTACATATAAAGTTAAGAAGCGTACCCATACTGCGTGACCGGTTTAGAAGGGGAGCAGGGCTCGAAGTTATCTAGATAATTATCACAATAATAAAAAAAATATAGGATAATTATCAGATCCTTGCTTATTCCTAACTCGATCTCTTTATTTATTGACTTACACATTATAATTGGTATAATTTGTAAGTCAATAAGTAAAGAGATCGAGTTAGGAATCAGCAAGGATTTGATAATTATCCTATATATTTTTTTATTACTATGATAATTATCTTGATAACTTCGAGCCCTGCGTCAACACATGTAGGTGGTCACTGGGGAAATGGGAGCACAAGTTCACAAAAAGTTCCCTTACGTGTCAGGCGCGAATTAAAAGTCGAAGGTAACTAGTCAGTGGATAAACCGTGTTCTCTCACCGTATGGCATCCATGGTGGGCGAGGGCGCAACGTCGAACTGTGCGCACGGCGCGGGCGGGTCGGCGGCGTAGCGTAGGGACTCCGGCTCCACGCCGTATTCCAACTGAGAAAAATCATAATCGATTGTTTCGGTAAATACCGGTTGCGTCAAATCTCTATATCGACGTTCGGAAAATAGGTCATGTCGCCGACTTGCTTCCGTTGTGCCCTATTTTATTATTTTGTAACTAATTGGTTCTCGTTCTAATTCGGAGTTCTAAATAATCTATACTCCAATTGAGAAAAATATAATCGAGTGTTTCGGTAAATACCGGTTGCGTCACATCTCTATATCGACGTTCGGAAATTAGGTCATGTCGCCGACTAGCTCTCGTTGTGCCCTATTTTTTTGTAACTAATTGGTTCTCGTTCTAATTCGGAGTTCTAGATAATCTATACTAGTATTATAAAGAGGTAAAGTTTGTGAGGTTGTAGCGGGTAATCTCTGGATCTACTGAACCGATTTTAAAACTCCTTTACAATAGAAAGCCACGTTATTTGCGAGTGTCATAGGCTATATAATTTATAAAGTTACGTGGTTGAAGCGGATGAAGTCGCGGGAAAACAGCTAGTATATGAATAAAGACGGGCTAAAATGTCTCGATAACCAAGCCATAACTTCCTTTTAAGAAACGTGGGTCGAGTAGGATATCTTGCGGCTTGGGGCCTTGCCGGATACTAATGGGTTCTCGAGACCTGTTATGTATTCTTTATTCATCATCAGCATAAATACGTCCACTGCTGGACATAGGCCTCCCCAATAAAATACCACTTTTGGTGGGCTGTCCTTTGGAGGATTTGCCATAATCACCACTCTTGGCAGGCGGATTGGTGATCGCAGTAATGATCTTAATATACACAGGAGTACGCTGCTGTCCGTTCCTGATGCAATCCTTTAGTCGCCTTGACGACACCCACGGGAAAGATAGGGGTGGCCCTATTCTAAGCCGGGAACCACACGGCAACTTTATTGCACAGTTTTAAAAACTAAATATAGTTACAAATTTTGTGTACAAAGGCGAACTTATCTCTAAAAGAGGATCTCTTGCAGCCAACCTTACAGGGTGTGAGACAAGACGCTAAGAGCAAGTACGATTTGGATATTTTTAAAGGAAGAGTGAACAGGCATCTTCTGGGTAAGCGCGCTCCATCTTAGGCCTCATCATCACTTACCAACAGGTGAGATTGAGGTCAAGCGCAAACCCATCATTAATAATAAAAAAAAAAAGAAAGAGGAGAAGGGGTGTTGGGGCAAAAAGTGCATAACAACCTACATTGGACCTCACGGCTCACAAATACCATTTGTAATATCAAAATTTCAAAATACTCCTAGCTTTGTTATTGTAAGTTAAAATTTACTGTTATGATGAACACTACATATATTTAAAATCTGGATGTTTTGGAACTTAAAACCTTATGAAACTTGGACTTTTTGGAACTTAAGACCTTATGAAACTTGGCCTTTTGGAATTTAAACCTTATGAAACTTGGCTTTTTGGAACTTAAACCTTATGAAGCTTGGACTTTTTGGAACTTAAACGTTATTAAACTTGACTTTTCGGAACTTATCCCTTATGAAGCTTGGACTTTTTGGAACTTATCCCTTATGAAACTTGGACATTTTGGAACTTAAACCTTATGAAACTTGGACGTTTTGGAACTTAAACCTTATGAAACTTGGACTTTTTGGAACTTAGCCTTTTAAAACCCGGTTACCACCCTGGTGGGTCGTTACAACCTTATGAAACTCGGACTTAAGGACAGTTGGACGTTTTGGAACCCAATGACGTTTAGACACCTGGATGTTATGTAACTCGGGGGTTTTGTAGTTGGGCGTACGATCACACATACTTACATAGAGCGGGTAGGGCCGGCCGTGCGGCGCGGAGACGCCCGCGCGGGGGAGCGCCTCCCACACGCGCGGGGAGGCCGTCTGGTTGCCGATCACGGCGCACTCGTCTGTACAGACGGACAGATAACACTATATAATATCGCTAATAAAATAAAATCGTTTATTTTAGGCAACTTGTATACATACATACATTAATAAAACACTAATTTCAAAATTCATCACACTACTTTTGAGATGTTAGTCTTTGACTCCCTAAAACGACTACTCCCTCGGGCCAGAAGTCCGGACTGAGGAATTAAATAAGCACCATTTTTTATAGATCTTTCAAATAATTCAGTTCTGTCTTAGATTATCCCTTACACTTGTCTAATCCCAAACTAGGATTTTCTCCTGTGCTATGGAAATTAAACAATTCACAAATATAACATCCAGACCGGAATTTGTACAAGTTGTCTGTCTCCAGTGGGAATCGAACCTGGCGCTCGACGAAGCGGTTAATTTTTTCGGCGGAGATTCCTTCTCTGATACCGAACAGTATATCGATGTGAGTGAAGTCAATCAAGTGACTTCACTCACATCGAAACCTAATCCATTGGCATTTTGTAAACATTCCAGAACACTGTCGACGTGAAGTGAGTTCTTTGTTCACTACATTGCGACAGTGCTCTGGCATGTATACAAAAATGCCATTGACATGAAATCACTTGAGGGAGTCTCGAACGTGAGTTTGCATTTTTGAAAATAGCATTACTGCACATTACTGTGTAAACTAACCTAGCAGGTCCGACTTGGGTACGGAGGCTTGCTGCAGCCGAGCCAGCACCCGAGACAGCGAGGCGTCGCCGCACACGCCGCCCAGCCGGCACACGACCAGCAGCTTGCGCAGGAGAGACACGGCGGACGGATCCGTCCATAGCTCGTAACTGTAACAACAGCAGGGAGTTTTTGCCGGCCATCTTGATGTAATGCACCTCCTACATAAGATGGGACTGTCAGAGACTGTCAGTTGTAGAGCCTGTGGGGAGGACAGCGAAACGGTGAAACACCTGCTCTGTGAATGCAATGCACTAGCTGCAAGGCGAATGAGTGTCCTGGGTGTGGCTTATCCAGAACCCGAGGACTGCAGGCTTCTGCCCCTTAGCTGCATAATAGATTTTATGCAACGAACTGTGGGGGACGGAAGCACAGCATAGGCAGAGGGGCTGACACAAAAGATCTCACAGGGTCGACGTGTCGCCGGGCGTGCCTGGCCCCCTATTAAAAGATAAGATAAGATATCTGTAACAATCAGTATGGGGAAGTCAGAAACTATAAGTATGTACCAGCACACATATAGTAACTAAACTATGGAATTCTCTACCGTCAGAATTAAAATATACTTATTGCATCAAATATTTTGCTGGCCAACCCCTTAACTGAGGAGGCCGGAATGCTGTGCAAACTCTATAAATATTGTATATGTTAGAGATTGAAAAAAATATATATGTCGGCGAAATAATAAAAGAGGAGCTAAATTGAAGGCACAGTGTGTGCTCGGCGCGCCGTTCGGCTTGGTTCGGCGAGCGTCGCGAGCACGCGCTGGCGGAACGTCGGGCATAACTTGCGCAGGCGCAGAACCGAGATAGGCTTCGATGGAAAGGAGTGCGGTGCGCAGGCGTTACGCTGACGGATCGTCTGCCTTCTAAATCGTTATTTGATGATGTACGAGTAGTGTAATTTCAAGTAGTGTCATTTAAGTCAGTAAACGTGTTAACTTCGTAACGGCGTTATACTCAATTTGGGAGCCCACACTTTCGTTGGAACCAGGAACCATACGACATCAGAAGCGGGATTCGAACCCCACGCCCTCAGAGGAGGCATCTATGACATATATGTAAAGTTTTTCCCACAGGGGTGACATAGTCAGAAATGACTAAACCCCTTAATAAAGATTAAAAAAAAAAAGTTTGCTAACACAAGATTTTTAGAAACACTTCTTATCAGTAAATTAATATATAGACTACCTGATCGCTGATAGTAAGTAAAGTTGTCATTTAGTACATAAGTTGTACACTTAGAACTGTGTAAGCCATCTCTTTATAGATTCTAAGTATAATTATATTTGTGCTTATAAAAAATTTGATGAATCAGCTGCTTGTAATTTTTTTTTTCCTTTTTTGTATACTACTGTTTTTCGCATTATAATCCTATGTTACTAAAGTATTTTCTTGTTCAAGAGCTTGTTTAATCAACATACCTACTTTAAAAAAATGTTAACTACTCGTAAGTGGCATTTTGTCGTATGATCGTTTGAAACAATATTTTATAAGAGATACATGTCGTCAAGGCGACTAAGGGATTGTATGTTAAGATCATTACTGCGACCACCAATCCGCCTGCCAAGCGTGGTGATTATGTCAAATCCCCGAATGGACAGCCCACCCAAAGTGGCATTCAATTGGGGAGGCTTGTGTTCAGCAGTAGACGTGTTTCGGCTGATCATGAAGATTTAAAAATGTACGTCATCATCATCATCATCAGGTTATTTTTGTCTCCACTGCAGGAGCACAACCCTCTCTCATCTGCCGGAGACAGACGGAGGATTTGGCCTACACTCCCCGCGCTGGCCAGACGGGCTGGGGAGGCCTGACTGATGTTTTATAATGTATTCCCTTAGTCGCCTTGTACGACATCCACGGAAAGAGATGGAAAAATGTACGTAAAACGTGTAAATCTACATACGAGTATAAGGATCTCCCTTTGCCCAACAGTGGGAAGCATAAAAGGCTGTTTCTTAGAACACACTGACCCGTGGTGCGGCGCGCCGGCCAGCGCCGGCGTGGCCGATGGCAGGCTGGCGGCCACCGTGGCCGCAATGTCCACCACACGCTGCAGAGGCCGCCGTAAGGCCCCAAGCGCCACCGCCTCGCTTGATATCTCCGTCTTCGCCTCGAGACTTATCAGTGCCTGGTGACAAAACACAACCAGACGAGCAGGAGTCACTAAGAGGTTACCTTTCAAGTAGTGTAATTGTAGGTTCGGTAAACCAAGCGCAGACAAATATTGAAGTACTAGGCACACATGAGTAACAAAGAGCTTACTAAATATAAGTGGGTTCATCGGAAGCTTTTCCAACAGTCCAATCCGCTTCAGCAGGAGAGACTTACGTCCAGAAGAAGTCATACAGACTAATAAAGTACCAGACGAGCAGGAGTGTGTAAGAGTTTATCATGGTTCGCTAGACCAGCCAAAAGTTGACTGATGCAGGCAAATGGAGTACTAGGCATACAGGAGTTAACAAGAGCTTACCGTGCAGGCTACTCAGCCTCGGGAGAGATCTAAATCAAGTACAAGTCGAGGCTAAAGTACCAGAAATGTAGAAATAAGCCAAGCACAGATACTAAGGTATCAGGTCTAGAAGAGGTCCAGAAGTAGTGATACAGGCTTATAAAGTAGCAGGCGAGCAGGAGCGTGTAAGAGGTTACCTTATCATGGTCGGCGTGGTGGTCGTCTAGCAGGGCGGCTAGAGGCGCCGTCTCCGGGCGGTCGTCCGGCCGTACGGCGGCCGCGCACGCCGCCCACGCCGTCCACAGGGTCTGCAGGCAGGTCAGCCAGGACACGCTGCGAGCGCCGTGCGGGGTCAGCCTGGGCGGTAACGTTGGGTTAGTATTTCCACTTCAAAAAAATTTCGCCACCATCCAAAGATTCATCCTCTGCCCTTAGACGTCCACTGCTGGACATAGGCCTTCCCCAATGAACGACACCACACCCGGTCTTCCGCCTTTCGCAACCCAAAGGAAAGAAATCGCTGAAAACGACAAGGCCGCCGTCATACACTAAATTCATCCTTCTATGTATTTTTTTTTTATTAAATTGTATATGTATTGGTGTACAATAAATGTGCGTCACCTGCAGAGAGCGATCCTCATGTTGAGCCAGCCCTGGTAGTAGTACTGCTGGAACGCTGGCGGCTGGCGCTGGAAGGTCTCCGTAAGTCTGCAAAGCACAACTATGTGGTATAAAACTGCTCAAACGCCACTAATCCAGACCAAAATGGAGTCTGTACGAGTATATCAGCTGTCCGAGACCCACAGGGCATACAGGCTCTGCCTAAGTAGTTTGGGATGAGATCTCAGATGGTCGTGTGTCAGATGATCTTATACACGACCATCTGATTTCTTTCTTTCTTCTATTGACTGTTATGATTTGTGAGTGTGTGAGTTGGGGTGGCAGAAAAAAATAAAGTCGTGAGAGAAAAATTTCTACCATGAAGAAAGATAATTATTCGCACCTCATAAGTTATCTCAAAGTTTTTACCTTCAAGACTGACACCAATTGGTTATTAAATTAGATAACAGATGACATCTCTTAATACATGATACATTCATGATGACACCAATTGGTTATTAAATTAGATAACAGATGACATCTGTTAATACATGATACATTCATGATATGACACCAATTGGTTATTAAATTAGATAACAGATGACATCTGTAAATACATGATACATTCATGATGACACCAAATGGTTATTAAATTAGATACATGATACATTCATGATGACATCTGTTATCTAATTTAATAACCAATTGGTGTCAGTCTTGAAGGTAAAAACTTTGAGAAAACTTATGAGGTGCGAAAAATTATTTTCTTTCATGGCATGACCTTTAGATATGTGTGATTATATTAAATTGGTTGTTTCTACCTGTCGTATACGGCTTCCACCATGTTCGGCTTGAGCGTGAGCAGCAGGTCAAGGTAGTCATACCCGGAGACAAGCGCGTATTCGAGAGCGTTGCATGCCAGCTGCACGGATAGGGGGTTCGCTGCAAACGACATCAACAATTTTTTTTTAATTATTTATTTAAAACTCTTAATCTAGTAGTGGATTAAACATTAAGTTTATAGATAACTTACAAGTATACATATAGGATGTAGCACTGTGTGTAACAATGCCTGTCTAATGTTTTTTTAGGGTTCCGTACCTCAAAAGGAAAAAAAGGAACCCTTCGAGGATCACTTCGTTGTCCACCTGTCTGTCAAGTCCCTTTTTCTCAGGAACGCGTGGAGGTATCAAGTTTAAATTAACATCAGATATTTTCAGATATGAACTCCGTTGAAGTTGTGAAAAAATCAAACTTCTAAGTCAGCGCAATCAAAAGATATTGAAACTTGTGCGCGTGCGGTGTGTGTGTGTGTGTGTGTGTGTGTGTGTGTGTGTGTGTGTGTGTGTGTGTGTGTGTGTGTGTGTGTGTGTGGGGTGTGTGTATAGGTGTGTGTGTGGGGGGTGTGGGGGGGCGTGTGTAGGTGTGTGTGTAGGGTGTGTGTTTGTGTGTGTGTGTGTGTGTGGGGGGGGTGTGTGTGTATACTAACGGGCGTCGTGCCAGGGCTGCGGCAGTGTGTAGACGTGTATCTGCGAGCGCGTGTCCACCGCCACGGCCACGCCGCCCAGCGGGGAGATGTCGCAACACGACACCACCGCGCCGCCCCCGCCCCCGCCCCCGCCGCCCTAGGACATATTTTATTCCTTTAAGACTTTGGCACCAAGGCCATCAGTCTAATCATGAATTACACAACAGACGTTTCCTTTCTAAAGTTTATAGTAAGCTTTAGCAAGGTTCGAGGTTAGGTTCTCTGCTTCAAGAAGATCAGCTCAGCCCCGTCAATTGATTTCCTTCCCAGTGTACACACGTGTAGGCATTTCTTACATGTAATATACTGTCGCTACTGAATACCAAAGCCCGAAGTATAGATATGTATCGATATATTTTATAGTTTAACTTTGTGTTACATATTCACGTAGTATCTTTGCTACGTATTCCGAAAAGAAGCCTTAACGCCAGCCATGTCCAAAGAAATATTTATAATGTAAACAGAATAATATCGACCTGTCCTAGAGTTCTCAATGTCCCAAAAGGTTGAAATAAATGAGTAATGAGTATACATTATTTTGGAACAAAAAAAAATACACAACAAACTGTTCTCCAAAATGAGCACGAACAACCTCCACACGATATACTTGATATACTTGCTCGCGAAAGTGATAGGACGCTTCCAGAATATGTAAGAGCGGGATGGAAAGGGAGGTTCCTGTCAAGTTTACACTTACGTTTAACAGGCTTTCCTAATAAGTAGGAAAATGTGACAGTAAAATGCAATGAAAATGTGATACATTTAGGTCTCCTGATCAAACCTCTGTGAGGTGAAAACTTACGCCGGCGCCGTACTTGGTCTTCTTAGGCGGCGTGGCGGAGCCCTGCGCCGCGTCGCCCCCCGCGCCCGCGCCCCCGCCCGCGCCCCCGCCCGCGCCCGGCGCGCCGCCGGTGGGCACCGCGCGGGAGCACACCTGCAGTAAGTATATACTGTATCGTATTGGGCACAGCGTCGGTATAGGTGGGCAGTATTCCATTGGCCACATAAACCGCATTTGTACATGATGGACAGTATTTCACTGGCCATAGATGGCGTCGGTAGAGGATGGCCCGTCTATTGACCCCTTGTTAGTTTCTGCCTCCTGCACTCACCTGTTGGCCGTCTTTAGAATAACTATAAATTTGTGTGTGTGTATGTGTGTGTGTGTGTGTGTGTGTGTATGTGTGTGTGTGTGTGTGAGGAGTGGTGTGTGTTAAATGACGTGAGTCAATAAAGGTATTCTGTCTCATCATATGTAGGCCTTAGGAGACAGTTTGATATCAACTATTTGGTGGTGTATTTTTGTTAAGAGGGGTGTATGAACAGGTCGCGCTGCAGCATGTTGATTACGTCATGCTAGCGTGCGAGAGAGATAGAGCAGGTGGTGGGTGTGGTGGGTGTGGGGGGTGTGGGGGGTAGTTACATAGTGGTGGTTGTCCCGGGACAGCAGGTGCAGCGCGCGGGGGCCGGCGAGGGCCACGTGCGGCGCGCCCGCGGCCGAGCGGCACGTGGCCACGTGGCCCGCCCCCGCCCCGGCCCCCGCCCCCGCCCAGCCCTCCCCCGGCCACAGCGCCGTCTGCTGCCACACCTGCCGACACAACACGGTGATTGATTGATTGATTTTAAAAGTTCTTTATTTAAACAATGAATAGTATACACGTCATTTAACATAAATAACATTACTTAGTGTTAGTGGTTTTTCACAGACTACAACGCCTTTAAAAAACATTTATATATAAGTAATATATTAGTTCACACACAGTTGAAAAAGATAAGGTACCTGAGCATAATGAACGTAGTATAAGTGCAAAATTATAAAATGCACCTATTATATTTATATGTGACTTGCAGGTCCACATATTTATTACACAGAAAGATGATTGTTACAAAAGGTAACAAGGAATAAATAAATATTAAGTTAAAACCTAAATAATCCAATATTGAAGGTAGGTTATTAGGTATATTTTATTACAAACATCTAGTGGCCACTTGTTGTGAATGAATTCCTACATTGTACGAGCGCCGAGCGGTCAACCGGTTGGATGCCTACGTCATTCGCAGAAATAGTGATGGGGCAATCGATATCGATGGTATCTTTTCGCATAAGTAAGTTGATGCAGAATGGTGCCCAAGGTATGCAGTGCGCAGCCGCGGGCGCCCGCGCGCCAGGTGGAGAGACGAACTGGAGAGGTTCACGGCAGCCGGCGCACGCTGGACAGACACCTGGCAGAGGATGGGGGAGGCCTTTGCCCGACAATGGGATGCTCTGTAGCATATACAGTATACTAGTACGTTTATAAAATAATGCATGCAATACAATTTGAATTCGAAATTAATTTTTAAATAGTTTGTTAATTTTTTAATATAATTGAAATACTAGAATTTAAGAATATTATAATGCTTTGTAACTACAGAAGGCTTGATAAATAAAAATAAATAAATAAATAAAGTTGATGCATACGAGTTGCGCCAATTCCGGAAACTAACAAGTTCCTGTCTTGGATTTTTTAACAGATAAAATAAGCGGTACGTACAGAGCCAACAGCTGGGGGCGGTCATTACTAAAAACCCATTATATACTCTGTAACAGGTAATGTGACATATACGGATAAGCGATTCGCTTTTAACAACGATAGTTAAATGCCAAACGCTTGTAGGAATATCTAACATGACCCAATAGAAGTTGCAAAATGACTATTTAGAGCAGTAGAAGATCATTGACTACCCTCCATGAGTCTTTTAAAATTTACTAACCTTACTTAGTCTTAACCCTGGTAAAACAAGTTTATTTTTATTTCTTGTATTATAACTATTATTGTCACAGTGCCTCATAAAGAGAGATACATTTTTTCTGACATATAAAATATTATCTAAAATGAATTGACCAGCTACTGTTAATATGCTTATTTCTTTAAACTTTTCTCTTAATGAGTCTCTACAACGCAGATTATAGATTGCCCTAACTGCTCTTTTTTGCAAGATAAAAATGGTCTCTATATCTGCTGCTTGACCCCACAGTAGGATACCGTATGCCATGATACTGTGGAAGTAGCTAAAGTACACTAACCTCGCGGTAGCAACATCAGTTAATTGTCTGATTTTCCTTACGGCGTAGGCGGCAGAACTTAATCTGCTAGCTAATGAAGTGAAGTTGAAGGACCAATCATCGTTTTTCGAATAGATGTGTTGTACTTACCACAGTGTTGAAGCAATCTGTGGTCGGCTTCTGCCCGCCCCCCGGAGTAGTGCTGCCTTGCAATGCGCCTGCGCACACAAGAAGCAACACATAATTTGACAGTTTCCATTGGATAAATGGGTTCCATTGATCACCTAGTTGGTTTAGTGGCTTGGGCTTTGGACTCGAACGCCAGAGGCCGTGGGTATGATTCCCACTGTACAATTCGTACAAGTTGGTTCGGGATGTTATATTTGTGAATCCTTTCCTTGTTTAATTCCCGTACTACAGGAGATAATACTAGTTTAGAATTAGACAAGTGTATGTATATGTACGTTATATATGTAACATTTTATTTTGAAATGATAAGTCACGGGCCGCGCGGCGCCCACAGCGCCCCTGGCGGCCATTGGTGGGAAACTGGAGTGTGGAGTGACGCTTGACGCGGTACAGAGTCGTAAAAGATATTATCATCATCATATGAACCCTTAGACGTCCACTACTGGACATACAGCTTCCCCAATGAACGCCAGCTCGATTGGTCCTCCGCCCTCCGCAAAAAAAAGGAATATGTGGTATTGTTCATAGATTGTTACATGCAGCCATCAAAAGACAACAGTGACCACTCACCATCAGATCGGGTGCCGGGTTATTTGGCAAATAATAAAAAATATATAAATATTTTTATTTACCTTTGGTGAGTAACTTGTGCACAGGGTAGGATCGTTCTGTCAGCTTCCACATGGTGAGGGTGCTGCCCGCCACCAGCAGCGAGTCGGTGTCCTCGCGCAGGCACCACGTGATCGACGCTGTGAACATACAATAACAACAACGTCACGTCCGGGAGGCTTTTGGTGGTGCCCTGTGTGCTGGGGCGAAGAATGCAAAGTCAAAGTCAAAATCATTTATTGCATATGAGTACACTTGGTACATTTATACACGTCATTTTTTTATCGACTACCGCTTCCTAGGTGTTAGCGCTGTGAAGAAGAAACGGCGCAACAAACTTCACGCAACACATCTTTTTAAAATCAAGTTTGCATACAATTAATAAAGATTTTGCGAAGCTGAATTAACATTAGTACCAGGCATCTTTGTCATTCAAATAATCGTTTATTTTATAATAGGCTTTCTTACAAAGTTGTTTTTTTAATGTGAATCTTAAACTTTCTGTCCGTCATATTTAAGATTTCCTCTGGTAGTTTGTTGTAGCCACGGTATCCCCTGCCTCTCGTAAAAGGCGACTAAGAGGGGGTCATCGGGGGCGCGAGGGCATGGAGCGGGGGCTCTGCGCACTCACCCATGCGTCCCCGAGGGCGGCAGCGAGGGGGGGCATGCACTGCCTCGTCGACAGAGCGGCGAGGCGAGCGAGAGGGGCGCTGGGAGTGCCTTCGGTGGTCCTGACGTCCCTCGAACTGTGCCGGAGATGGCCACCGCGGGGTATCAGTCGGTATAGAGCCCGACATAATTCACTCGAGGCTAGGGTATGCGACGCATATCCTCGCGTCAAAAAAAAGTAGGCTTTTGGTTGATAATTCTACAGCCATATTCTTTCACCATTAGAATGCTACATTATTCCTGAGTAACATAGGCTATATTTACTACTATAAAAAATTAGGGATCCCTACCAAAACTTCAATAATGTAACCCAAGGTGTAAAAATGCAACATAACAGAATATCATTATTATTTTCGGTCCTACTCAGATTGCGATGAGTTTGGACCACATGTGGAGTTGGAGGGGATCGGATTCTGCAGTGTACGCGAGCGGAGCCGCGGGCGCAGCGAGTCAACAATAACAAACAATGCATCAGCTCACTGGGCACGGTCCCCTCGAGCAGGTACACGGTGGGCAGCGGCTGCAGCGCCAGCGCGGGCGCGCGCGCTGGCCCCGCGCCCGCGCCGCTCGCCGCCACGAGCGCGCCGCCCGCGCGGCTCGCCGAGCACGCCGCGCAGCGCACGAGCGCGCGCGCGCCGGCCTGCACGCACGCGATCAGGATGCTGCCGTCTGACACATACGTACACATATAAAAACTATGACGGGCGATAACAATAAGCTATACGACAAACATCATCATAATATCAGCCTTTAGACGTCCACTGCTGGACATAGGTCTTCCCCAACGAACGCCCCCACACCCAGTCCTCTGCCCTCCGCATCCAGCCGCTGCCGGCCACCTTCCTCAGGTCGTCGGTCCACCTAGCGGCGGAGCGATCCGCGGTCTCCACTCCAGAACTCGTCTGCCCCACCGGCCGTCGGTTCTGCGGCATATGTGGCCCGCCCCCTGCCACTTCAGCTTACTAATCCTTTCGGCTATGTCGGTGAGTTTCGTTCTTCGTCGGATCTCCTCATTACGAATCATATCTTTCAAAGAAACCCCGAGCACAGCCCTCTCCATAGCTCGATACGCCAATGAGAAGGGTTTATTGAGTAGAACGATCCCCCTACTCCACTAGAGTAGTCTTGTCTTCTTCCCTGTCGTTCCCTCTCTGCTGAGGCTCATCATCGGGTTATATTGGTATCCACTGCAGGAGCACCACCCTCTCTCATCTGCCGGAGACAGACGGAGGATTTGGCCTACACTCCCCGCGCTGGCCAGACGGGTTGGGGAGGCCTGGTTGATGTTATATAATGTATTCCCTCAGTCGCCTTGTACGACGTCCACGGGAAGAGTTGGAGTGGTCCTATTCTACTCTACCGGAAACCACACGGCAATGCTGAGGCACTGCTGAGGCTCGCGGCCGTATAAAATGCGCCTCCCCGCATAGCGGTCATTGGCCAGCCTTCCTTCATATAAGAACCCGCCGGCCAGCCTCCTCATCGGATCTGACCTCCTAGTAGGAGCTCGTCCTTGGCCCGCCTGCCCTCCACTTGTCGCAGGATGAAGAGCTTCTCCAGTGTATGTATGTAAACGCTTTGTTGTACCAAAAATAACAACAACAACAATCATAAAATAGGAATTAAACTGTGTACAAAGGCGGACTTATCCCACTTAGGGATCTCTTCCAGTCAACCTTAGAGTAACCGAAAGGACAAGTGTAATGCTCTTACAGTGCTCTTATACCACTCTGTATGTTTTATTCGTCGCTATTGTCGCTACTGTACATCATCGTCAGCCTAAATACGTCCACTGCTGGACATAGGCCTCCAGAATAGAGTACCACTTTTGGTTAGATTGGGGTATTTGCCATAATCGCCACGCTTGGCAGGCGGATTGGTGATCGCAGTAATGATCTTAACATACACAGGAGAACGCTGCTGCCCGTCCCTGGTGCAATCCCTTAGTCGCCTTGACGACACCCACGGGCAAGATATTAGAGAGATATAATTCTTAGAGGTATATATAACCTAAGGTGTTAAATTGTACTCCATTACAACTCGTTTACAGCCTATTCTTAGCTCGAAAGTGGACAAATGTTTTCGTCACCGAATAACCTGTTCTTCTAAAAGTTCAGGAAGAACTTATTTTTACTGGTCTGCGTTTGAATACCACTAATATTATAAATGCAAAGTTTGGATGTTTGGATATTTTTTAATTTGTTTGTTATATTTGTTATCTGGATATAAACTATCCTCATCATCATCATCATCAGCCTGTAAGAGCCCACTGCTGGACATAGGCCTCTCCCAAGGCGCGCCACTGAACCCGATCCTCGGTTCTTCTCATCCAGTCTCTGCCAGCCGCCCTACGCAGATCGTCACTCCATCTAGCCAGCCATGTTGCACAGCCATAAACTATCCTATGTGTTATTATATATATTATTATGTATGTACTTTACTTAGTAACTTATATTAGTATATATCAATAGCTATACCTACTCATTTATTCTATGTATAGTACAATATTATATTATAAAATTTCAATATCCATGCACATTTTATTTTTATTCTTTTTGACCTACCGCTTGTTTTAGCTTTTCCCACAGTGAAGGTTGGCTGGAAGAGATCTCTTATAGAGATAAGTCCACCTTTGTACACTTATATGTTATGCCCTTTTTTTTGTAAATTTTTTTATGTGCAATAAGGAATATAATATACCAGGACGTAACCTACATGTGTGCCAAGTTTCATCCCGATCCGTCCAGTGGTTGAAGCGTCATGGAAACTTGTGCGTGGAATTATAAAGTTGTACACAAGTATGGTCTTACTCTTGTGCGCGAAGCTGGCGTGCGTGATGTGGTCTCTATGCGCGCGCAGGGTCTCGGTGGCGGTGAGGGCGCGCGCGGGGGGCGCGGGCGCGGCCCCGGCGGACGGGGCGGGGGCCCCGGCGGGCGAGGGGGGCGGGGCCACGGCGCACACCAGCCCACTGCTGGTCACCAGGCACGCGCCCTCGCAGCCGGCCCCGCTGCAACAGCACACATACAAGTTGAAGATGTAAACTCTGTCCCGCCGCACAATCCGGCCGTTTGTATATCCGGAGGTGAAACCTTCACTGGAACGTTCTAGGCGCGCGACGTTTTCTCCTTAAACTATGTTGGCTGTGCTCTCGAGTCCCGCCTGATATTCGTAAAGTTTTCTCAGGTATGTCCCTCAAAATCTTTAACAATTTGCCTGCAGAAATAAAAGAGGCTCCCCTGGGTCTCACTTTAAAAGAAAACTTCGGGCGTCATTGCTTGATAAATGTTACTATGACATGAATGAATTTTTTTTCAAAATCTCGGAGTAAAATCCATTTCGTCGCAAGTACATAAATGATAATACCTAATTCCGATCCCTGATCGTGAGAATTATCATACATTTTTTTTTATTATTCATTCAGGATAACAACAGCTATATTCTAAAATCAATTCTAACTTAAATTTACTAGACAAAAAGTGTTAGTTATCCACATTTTACTAGGTCACTCTTCTATTAATATCTAGATGACATATGTATATAGATAATATGTATTATAGTAATGATAAACAACCATTAGATACAAAAAAATTAAATGTATAAATTGAATAAATAAGAATTACTAATAAATATTAGTTGTACTAATTATTACCCAACGATCTCTATGTAAATAAAAAATAATAACAATTAAGTAAATAATGAAGATGGATGAAGGTCTTCAGATGGTAGAGAGATGAAGTCAAGGATCACAACATGGTTTATATACTATTTATTAAAAAAAAAATACACTACATACCATAGAAATCCTATCAAGATAGAACGGTGGAGTAAACGCGACACCCGTGCCAACGATGTACAATATATTGCAGAAACTATCAAACGCTTACTCGTATCGCGCCAAGACAAGGTTTACACGTCGACGAAAAATCGCAAAAGTGCCATATTGCGTATTCCTAACTGCATAATTGTATTTCCTCACTAGAAATGTGACCGCGAGGCATAAGTGGTGCGCGGTTGGGCAAATCGGCACGCGCGATACTGAAGTAAACTAGTGGCTATAACCGCTCTATCCAACGATCTCTATGTACTACTAGATGGAGCGTTCCAAACAATCGCTCTGTTCCACGCAAGTAGCCACAACTCTTTCACATTCACAATGAAACTTGTGCAGTTACTACGCAGAACATTTAATTATTACTAAATATTGACGCTACGGTTAAATAATGTCAATATTTAGTAAATAATTAAATGTTCTGAGTAGTACTTGCACAAGTTCAAAGTGAATGTGAAAGAGTTGTGGCTACTCGCGTGGAACAGAGCGATTGTTTGGAACGCTCCATCTAGTAGTACATAGAGATCGTTGTTATTACCTAAAGGTGATTGTGTATGACTCAGTCTACATTTAACTACATTTAGAAACATCAATAAAGTTAATACCCAAGTTTGCCGCAAATAAACACAATTCGTAGAGTGTATTGGTGCGACTCTCACCCAAACCCCTGCAGCGTGGGCGCGGCGCGCAGCACGTGTATGCGGTCGGCGAGCGGCGCGTCGGCCTTCTTGTCGAGCGCCGCCACGCGCCGCCCCGTGTGGAAGAACACCGCTTTTATTATGTGCTCGCCTGCAGCAACAAACACACTTAAAACACTCGCTTGACTCTTCCCACAGACAGCTTACAAGATCAACCCCCCACTCGTACCCTTCCCTCACCCTTTGGAGAGTGTGCCCAGGAATTACATGATTTCATTCCTCCGTCCCCCTTCCATCACCGGACTACCAGGTGTGGTGAGGGACTTCATCCTTATGTAGTAGACACACCACTCTCTCGCACGAAGCGTTTTGCTTCCTCTTTCACGATGCGAACAGCTAAGGCTCCCTGCCAGCTTGGGTATTTCCGGACAAGTACAATTTGGATCTTTTTAAAGGAAGAGTGAATAGGCACCTTCTGCGTAGGCGCACTCCTCCTTAGGCCTCATCAACACTTACCATCAGAGGTCAAGCGCAAACCCATCAACAATAATAAAAAAATAACCTTACTGTCCCCATTCATCATATAAACTCAGTTTGATATCTGCACCCAGCCTTGCTTAACTCAATAAACTGTCTGTGATTCTGTATCGTGCAATCTATTTCCTTCAAAACCAACATGAGAACTTATCTTTATCTTATATTCTCAGGGGGCCAGGAAGATAAGGCGACACTTCGACACATCAGGATCTTTTATGCCAAACCCCTGTTCACCAACAGTACCCCACGCTGATTTAGTGGATCTCACGTATGCCTTAGAGTTTCTTTGGCATATGCAGGTTTCCTCGCGACTTTTCTTTCAGCAAAAAATAAACTATACTTTAGTTTAAAACAACTCGGTAGGGGCCCAGATTTGAAACCTCGATCTCAGGAATTTTCGTGATGGCAACTCCCTTACCTGGGAAATTAGCAGAATACAAGCATGTCCACTCGTTGAGGAGGAAGTCTTTCTGGCCGAAGACGGACACGTCGCCCACAGTCGTGGCCACCAGCAGCTGCTTGCCTTCTCCGTCCCACTCCAGGGCGGATATCTAAAAGTACACAAGTATTATCATATAACAAGTCAGTAATGCCCGCCGCCAGGTGGACCGACGACCTAAAGAAGGTGGCCGGAAGCGGCTGGATGCGGAGGGTGGAGGACCGGGTGTTCATTGGGGAAGGCCTATGTCCAGCAGTGGACGCCTAAAGGCTGACATAATGATGATGACATGATGAATGCATACCAGAATGTATGATGGTGGGGCTCATGTTCAGCAATGGATGTATCCAGCTAACGGTGATGCACTTACCGGGTATGCGGTGCTGGTGACCTTGTGGGTGTCCCAGGGCGTGTCCAGGTCGCACACGTACGCGTGGCCGCCCCACGTGGCGCCCGCCGCGTCCTGCAGCTCCGTCGGCGACGAGAACGCGATCACATTGCACGTCGATATCGTGCAAATTGGGCGAACCATCTCCGGATCTGATACTCTGGGAGACACATAGAGATATGACAATGTTTGCCGTGTGGTTTGCGGTAGAGTAGAATAGGACCACTCCAACTCTTCCCGTGGATGTCGTACAAGGCGACTGAGCGAATACATTATAAAATATCAATCAGGCCTCCCCAACCCGTCTGGCCAGCGCGGGGAGTGTAGGCCAAATCCTCCGTCTGTCTCCGGCAGATGAGAGAGGGTTGTGCTCCTGCAGTGGAGACAAAATAACCTGATGATGAATGTTTAAATAAAAAGGCAGCTCCTAGCTGAAGTTTTCGTATCACCTTGTTTTTTTTATTTAACATTTATTTCGTCTTCAGTTTAGATTGGTAACATTGAACTATGTGTCATTTCTGGATCTGGGATGCGTGGTGAACGCCCATTGGTGCCCCCACATTATAAGTCCTGTGGCACTCTGCGCCTGCCTCTTTGTGGCTGCATCAGATATTTGGTTAGTTCGTTTGGGTGGGGATTCCCTTTTTCCCTGTATTTGGTTGAATTGTTTGTTATATCACCTTGTGATGACATGTTTATTTTCAGTTAAAAATTATTATTCATATCTATTGTTAATAAGCAGGCAGGTGTGCAATTAATCTAGCCTTTTCTTAAAATGTTTATATTAATGGGCAGATACAACAAATTCTGGTTCAGATCGGACATACATATTGTCACTGGGGTTTTTTGTTTCCAGGGATACTCTGTTCTTTAACTTTAATTGTGTAATATATGGGCTATACATGTTAACCTGCTGACTCCATTTTAGCTGCTCCTGTGTTACAAATTAAAGATGGGCGCAATGTAACATAGATAGTTATGAAACTATTTATTTAGCTCCGAAACGATCCTCGTTTTCTAGTGCAACAAAACTATCTACTTTCCACAACGCTCTATTCAACGCGCAGTGTATTTAGACAATTTAATAACGATCGTAATGGTCAGTTGTCAAGAACCTAAGCGTTGCATTTCGTTGTGTGCGAAAGAGTAAAATATTGCATGTTGGCCCGAGTGCGAGTGGGACAGTTTACCTATTTGTTAAACTGTTTTATTTCCCAAAGAATACTGAATAGTGTTTTTATTCATAATAAGAATCAGAATTTTATTTGACATTTTTATATTTATGTTAGTTATTGATGTTTTTGTATTTAATTGTGTTTAATTTGCTTTATAATTTGATTTCATTTAACTTGTTTATAATTTTTATTTGACCTGTAACGGAAGTTATCAATAAAGTATGTCTATGTCTATGTCAGATCAGGTTATCGTTTTAAAATTCCCTTTTTAAATTATTTTAGGGTTAGGGGGGTATTTATATCCTCTTTGGGGCTAGTTAGGAGCCGGTAGGATCATGGAAGTGGTCATAGAAACCAAAAACTTCACAATGGCCATAGTAAACACTAGGTACCTACTGTGTTTAATAGTCTTTTCTTATCTTTGAGTTTGTATCATTATAATGCTATATCTACCTAATCCTATCATTCCCCCTTTTTTAATTTTTTGTTGACGATCATTTGGCATAGTTGATAGTGAATGCTCTGATTGAATTTATATACTTATTTATCTTAATGCGCTATATTGGATTTATTGGGACGTAATTTAATCTATAACCCACGGAAGATTATGACGCTTACCATACCTCCTTTGTCTTAATACGACAAGTAATACTTTAGGAGATAGGTACGAGGGAAATACATAGCCTGCATAATACAATGAACTTTTAGCACACCTGTATGAATAAATAAATAATAACAACAAATATTACTATTCATATATTTAATTTCATATTACGTCTAAACAGCCAGTCCTAAGCCTGGTAAAGTACGAAAAATAAACTTAATTGTAAAGTGTAAACGCGATTACTTGTAAACGAACCCGCTAATATAAACTTTACGCGCCGACGTTGTGGAAATAGATAGTTGTTAAAAATAGATAGTTATATCGTTATTTGAAAACGCATAACGGTTTCGTTTCGTGATTTTAAAAACTCATAACGACACATCTTTATTACAAATGCTATTTTGTAAACTTTAGGGTATGGTTAATCGGAAACTAACCTTTCAAAGTGAGGCGGCTCGCATTTCAATGGTTTTCGACGCATGGAGTATACTAATTCCATTTTTGCGGTTTATATTCTATTGTTTATCTTATTTTTAAACATAAAAATCTATGGAAATAATAACACTTGCGTTGCTATTGTCGTACTCGTAAACACAAATTAGATAGAGTATGGCTCGTAAACAGACGCAGGAATCATCCACAACGTCAATTGTCATTTTACTCATTTTGACAGCTAAAGTCATTTACTATTATAAATAAAAAGCACGGATATGTAACAACTGTACAGTCTAGTTTATAAGCACGAATCTTCAGTATTTGAAATGTTGATTTCGTAACTAAAATAGCTTTGTATGATTTTAATGACTTCCGCAATAAGCCACCACACCTGGTTTTATGCCCTCCGAATTTATTACCCTTTTTGGTTAACTTCTTCAGGTCGTCGGTCCACCTGGCGACGGCGTGTTCACTCCGGTCACTATATTTCTACCCTCCCTTTCTTCACTTGTGAAACAAATTAAATTCCTAAGAATGCTGTATGGCGAAGGCTGGTTTTTGTTTTATATAATTTCCAGAATAGAAGTTAAAATAATTCCAACAAAAATGATAATACTAGTTGGAAAGTAAAAACCTTAATTTTTTGATTTAAAAATAATTTAATTTCTAATTTACACAGGGGGCAATTGTAAATACAGAGATAATATCCAAGGCTTGATGCAAAAATAAATCATTAAAAAAAAATTTGTGGCCTCCGAATCAAATAGTTTTTACCTTCATGACCTCACCCAAATCTCACCTCATTATTTATCATGGAATCTACCTCAGAAATAACCTATAAGAAATCTACCATAAATTATTTGACATACTGTAAACAATGATTTTATTATCAAGACATTCTTCTTCATTATACCCTCACTGCTGAGGACAACAACCATATAAAATACATCTCCACTTATATCCTCCGTTATTGGCCAGCCGCACCACTATCTAGAGTCTAGCTATACATAGATATTAATATAAAACTTTGCCCTCTTGTTGTTGTACCCTTAGTAGAAGACAGTTGAATGTTTCATACTAAATAAATGGAAAATGTGATGGTCTTTTAACAAGGGTATGAATTGTCCTGGTTCATCATATTTTGTTGTTTATTAAAATATATTACAGGTTGGTTTCTTCATATCCATATTCAACAATATTTACAATTATGTTAAATCAGGTGGGTGGGTAGGTCCAACGAAGGGTGGGGGTTTAGACAGACGAGGATCCTGTGTTCAAATTAAGGATATCTTATCAACTTGTAGAACAGAGTGAGTGCAGGTCTTTAAAAACTCAGAAACTGGTTAGACTGTGTAAATTGAGAATTTTCTAGCTGACAATTGGCTTGGAAGGATCATGACACCATTAACCATGCCATGGATCCACCACTGGTTTTACCCTAGTTCTTCAAAATCTGGCTTCTTGTGACTAAAACTTATACTATGGAAATACCACCTGTCATTGACAGAATTTTCTTTTACAGAATTCTCCAATTATCTCCCAGTGTGTCACGAGCAAACAGTTATGTGATAACACCATGTCCCAGCATGGGAGTATGCTACAATCAATCCTTATCAAGACTCTCCATCTTCTTATACGCTTTCCTCAATTCTGCAAGCAGGACACTCATTTGCGATTTATCTATCAGAAGTTCCCTCCTGTCCTGTTCTCCCGTGAATACATCGTCAGTGAATAAAGTCAGTTTTAACGTCTCCGTACCCTCAGGTCCTGTTGATATAGATGCATCAGTTAATTTGTTCACCGAAAACCCGTTCGTTTGTGCGTTAGAGACGTAACTTTGCCGCGCAGTGTCGACCATCTCTGCTAAGGCTGATGCATGGCCGCGGGGCACTCCAAGCACGAGTAGGTCTCGAGTGAGATGGGTACTCGAGCAGGAACATCGCCAGGCTTGATGCAACACCCATCTGATAGCCGCTATAGCTCTTGAGCACTCCTCGCGTGACGACAAACTTGTGTCTTTCAGAATATCCATGACGCCGTCATCAGGATGCTCCTCTACGACGTGCTGCAGTAAAACCCGGAATAGCGCCGCAGGAATGCTTCCGAGGGCATGGAGCGCAGCTAGGGCCCACAAAGGGCAGTCCCCGCCCGAGCAAAACTTAAACTTCATCTTTAATTACCTAATACTGGTAGATGGAGCCATTTATTGCAATCATGAATAAAAATCAGACAAAATTGCGAGAAGTAGACGACTGATTTTCTGTTTTGATAAGAATTGATAACATTAATTTGACATTTTGATAAATTGACATTGCAGTGCGTCTAGTTATTCCATCAAGAGCGGTGAAGAATCCAAGAAGAAGAAAGTTTCCATAAATTTGAATAACGCCATAATAAACTTCTTTCCTTTATAGAATACTATTCATTTAATATAGTTTTCAGTGATGATATTGGATTTTCATGTTCTATAAATTAATTAAAACAAAAATATCGTTTTAGAACTAAACGTATTTTACGTAAATCGAGATATGTATAGCGTACGCATCTCTAGTATTGTTGCCAACTTCAACATAAACAATTCCCTGAATCGCAGCTAAGTTCCAGTCAGTCTTAAAACGAGATTGTCCCGGGCATTGCCCTTTCATTATTGAGTTGAGTTTCCGAACGTAGCCTTGTCCGACGAAAATGGCGGATCGTTCGGTGCAGCTTCGGCAGTGCAGTGTTTGAAATAATTAAACAAAATATTAGTGAATTTTATGTGAAAATGTGATTCCGATGAATTAAAACCTGTGGTGTAGTGTTGATAAAGTGCATTGCATCATGTGCCGGACCGGAATGTGTCGTTTTGGAATCGGAAACTGGATATTCTTGCTCGCAACTCTACATTTGTTTACATACGTTCAAGGTGAGCCCCTTTCTTAAAAATATTACCTTTTAATATCGATCGCTGCTCGTTAAACTGCCGCTGTTATATCTGTACACTTTAATTTGCAGTAAATTGTAATCCAAATACGTAATAAGCTTTTAATTTCAACCTGACTGCCCCAACTCAGTCGGGCCTGATTTCTCTTGTAATTTATATATTCTCGAGCGTTATTTACGTTCAGTGGACGCATTAGTAGTTTATTTACGTTTCGGTAATGGTTTATAGGTGCAGTTGATTACAGGAACGCATTAAAATGTCTGCTGGGCGTACGATAGCAGGCGGGCGCGTATTTATCGATGTTGGGGCTGCGTTGACGGCTCTAATGTGTTTTAGGCGTTAATTCTCAGTTATGGGGCTGCGGGGAGTGCGGTTAGGGAATCGTCCTGTTGGAATTTTAATTTAAAACGAAATCCAAGTCTAAACGAAGTTTGCTCGCGTGTTTATTGAAGTTTTTTCGTCCCGTGGGTGACGCGTGGGTGGGTCCCACAAAATCCCGGCTTATCGCCTTTGTCGTCGAAAATCATTGCCTGTGTTCTGTATTTTTTATTATTTTCCAGCCAGCATCATGTGTTTTAAAAATGGTTGACATCATTATTTTTGTAGATATTAAAAATACGTAATCAATGCTGGCCACAATCTCCAGTACATATGTAATCCTTCATGTATGCAAATAAATTACAAAAAGGTTTTTTTATTTTATTTGGTGTGGGTTTTCTATCTAGAAAATGACAGTATTTGCAACTAATACAAAATAAATAATTGTAACTTACAATCTACGTCTAATACCTTTCTGTACAAAACTTATACACTGACCTGGAATTCTGCGAGGTAAAGAATACTTCGTAGGAATATTTCGTGTGGTTTGAAAGAAGATGGAGTAAAGGGTATGTTGCGTTGGTTTGGACATTTAGAGCGTATGAGTGAAAGAAGAGTGACAAAAGAGATTTACAGCGCGAATGTGCAAGGAACTACAGCTAGAGGTCGTCCTTGGAGGACGTTCAAGGATCACATTGGTGACGTCCTCAAATAGGCTGGGGTCCGCAATGAGATGTTCATGAATAGGTTGATTGGATGTAAGTGAGACTTGTGAGGTGTGTCAGGATCGCTCAAAGTGGCGATACATCGGCTCTGCCTACCCCTCTGGGACCAGGGTGTGAGCATTATGTATGTTGTATAGTTTCCTATCTATATTTATAATGTAAAGCAACACTGCGCAAAATGTGTGGGATCAAGTCGTTCTGAGAGGGCTTTAGAAAGCTTGTCAGATAAACCACATTCTGATTACCTAGCTCCATTCTGAGCCGGTAGGTATTTCTCTTGCAATGTTTCATAAATTATGTTAAAAGTACTAGTATTACAAATACATACATATACATACATCATCAGGTTATTTTTGTCTCCACTGCAGGAGCACAACCCTTTCTCATCTGCCGGAGACAGACGGGGGATTTGGCCTATACGCCCCGCGCTGGCCAGACTGGTTGGGGAGGCCTGATTGATGTTTTTTAATGTATTCCCTTAGTCGCCTTGTACGACATCCACGAGAAGAGTTGGAGTGGTCCTATTCTACTCTACCGAAAACCACACGGCAAAGTATTATAAATAAATAAATATAAATATGTCAGACATTCACACCAATTATCCAGTCCCAAACTAGGCAGAGCCTGTGCTATGGTTACTAGATAACGGATACACATACTTAAATAAATATATAAACATCCAAGACTTGGGTACAAACATTCATATTCATCATACGAACATTTACCCCTAGCGGGATTCGAACCCGCAACCTCCGGCGTGGCAGTGCGTAGCTAACCAGTTCCGCCACGGAGGTCGTCAAATTGTGGGATTAAAAAAGAAAAAAACAAGAAAAATTTATTGTATACCTTACCTCTCCCTCCCTCCCCCAAGCTATACGCCTTTAAGTCTAAATTGTTTTAAGGAGGACAGAGAAGAGCTATAATTTGGTACTTCCATATCTACATTTAAGTACATCGTCATAAAAACGAAATGGAAAGTCTTCTATCTGTTTGCAAAAGTCAGTGTCTACGAGTATGTTTGTTAACCGCCTGCGTACTACACGCCGTGCTCTATTGTTGCGGGCGACGTAACACTGTCGGGGGTAGGCGAGTGTCGTTCCTTTACGTAGTCATATTTATGACTAGCTTTTGCCTGCGACTTCGTCCGTATAGGTTTCTCGTAGGAATGAGGATAAGAACTATCTCCTATTCCAGGAGCTAACCTACATGTGTGCCAAGTTTCATCCCGATCCGTCCAGTGGTAGAAGCGTGATTGTGTAACAAACATCTAAACTTTCGCATTTATAATATTAGTTGGATAGATTCTCTGACGGAAGCCTTTCACGCGAGCAATTCCGCTAACAAAAACTAGTCTGAAATTAAAAAGGAATTCAACGGTTTAAAATCCCATATTCAACACGGTAAGCGCACGTAACAGCGAAAAAAAGATTGCCTTTCCCCACTTCTCATTAATTCGTCAACGGCTCTCCGTAAGCTGTTGTTGCATTCGCGGCGTCACGAGCGGATCGTAAATCACGCGGCCCGCGTTCGATTCCCGCCCGTAAAGCACGCGGCTGTTGAATTTTATTTTTATTATATTTATTCATTCTGAAACCTACAGCTAATTTACAAAAATATATAATAGAAAGAAAATAAAGAAAGAAAAACATTTATTCACTACCACAATTGGCACACACAAAGAAAAAACCAACAAAGCAAGAAAAAGGAAAAAAATAAAATAAAACTTAAAATCAATTTAAATTTTTTAATATAGTTAAAATAGTATGCGTGTGCCGTGGCAGCAAAAGGGCAAACGACTCAGCATATGCCTAGACCAAGTAAGGTGCACATAATACAGTATAATATAATTTAAACATTAGCCATTAACAGATTTCTAATATATAAACATAAAAATTATTGCATAGGGTAATAAAAGTAGATAAAAGTAGGAAGGTACAGAGAAAAAAAAAACAAAATTTAAATAGAAATTTCAAACAAAATAGGAATAAATAAATAATCTACAATCTATCTCGTCGTCGCAATGAGAGTTGAGTGCGTGTACGTGAGAAGTGTATTAAAAATTAATCAAAAATATTTCAGGCACTCCCAATTTGGCTACAAACAACGCTGTGCTTTTATTGCCATTCAAACCCAGACCAGTAAAAATAAGGTCTTTTTAGAAGAACAGGTTATTCGGTAAAGAAAACATCACGGAGCTGGGCGAATTTCGGGCACTATTAGCCTTACCGAGTCTCTCGAGCTCTGATGAGGTGGTGTGTCCGTTATCTAGTAACCATAGCACAGGCTCTGCCTAGTTTGCGACTGGATAATTGGTGTGAATGTCTGACATATATATTATTATTTTAAAATATGAAAATTGCCGTGTGCATTCCGGTAGAGTAGAATAGGACCACTCCAGCTCTTCCCGTGGATGTCGTACAAGGCGACTGAGGGAATACATTATAAAACATCAATCAGGCCTCCCCAACCCGTCTGGCCAGCGCGGGGAGTGTAGGCCAAATCCTCCGTCTGTCTCCGGCAGACGAGAGAAGGTTGTGCTCCTGCAGTGGAGACAAAAATAACCTGATGATGATTGTATGACCAAATGTAGCAACCATACAAAAAGTATCCAAAACCTCGTAGTGATGTTCCTTGGTAACTCAGACGCGACGTTCATAAAACTCTACACTAACTGTATTTATAAATAAACACACGGACAGACAAAGACGCCGCCGCCATTAAGGTTTTATTGATATTCAAGACGCTACCGTTTTTAGGGTTGCCCCGGGAAATGAGTAAAACAGTCTCGTAAGAGTCAGTATACGCGACGACGTCGGTTCCGTAATGTCTTTATAGCAGTAATTTTGATACTCGGAATTGACTAATAAATTTTTACAGTTACTTAACATACATACATACATACATACATAATGCTCACGCCTTGGTCCCAGAGGGGTAGGCAGAGACGATGGATCGCCACTTTGCGCAATCTAATGTCGCAAAGTGGCTTTCCTTCGCTCGCTTTTCGCCCCGTGACAGTCCTTACTCAACATATCACATATTATTAAGTAATATCTTGTTACTTGACTTAAAATAACATAATAATTTAACCATTGGACGAAAGTGGGACTACAAGGACTCTAGAGTTTGTGGGTTCAATTCCCATTAAGGTCAGACAGCTTTTCAAAAAGTTATCCCTCTTCATATTTAAAATGCGAAAGTTTGGATGTTTGTTACTCAATTACGCTTGAACCACTGGATGGATCGGGATGAAACTTGGCACACATATAGGTTAGCTCCTGGAATAGGACATAGGATAGGCTTATCCCGAAAAAACATCTCATTCCTTGAAATGTTTTTGAGTTTATTCGTTACAAACATACAAATCCTTCCTCTTTATAATATTAGTGTATATAACGGAGTTTGAAATAAAACTGCAAATATAACGCCTATAGTTAACCGTTTTGTAAAGTTCCCAAAGTCAACAAGATAAGCATCTCTCAGCGGAAGTCCCGAGAGATTTATCTTTCCGAGTTGTTCCCAAAGAGATTGCAGTATAGATGTTTCCGAAGAGATTATAAGCGCTTTACGAATGTCGGAAACTTGCCGTTTTTTAATCGCCGCTATAAAGTGGTTGTAAAACGAGCGCGGCAAGCGGTTCCAGGAAGGTTTACTGACTGCTGCACACTGGTGTGGTGAGCGGTAGCGCGCGCAGCGCGGTGGCTTCCGGTCTCCTTAAACTTATCGATGCGGTCGGACAAAATCCTACTAATATTATAAACGCGAAAGTTTGTAAGTATGGATGGATGTTTGTGACTCTTTCGCGTAAAAACTACTGAATGGATTTTAATGAAACTTTACAATAATGTAGCTTATACATCAGAATAACACATAGGCTACAATTTATAAAGATATTGTGTGAATTGTCCAAAATATCAAGTAAGTAGGAAAAAATCTACCATCTGCGAGCTATTCTGGCGTGCGCTGCCAAAACCGCTAGAGTTACACATGTGTAATGTATGATGGAAATGTTTATCTTAAATAGTCCTACAAAAAAGTTACTCGAAATACTAATCGTGCGCAGACGAAGTCGCGGGCACCAGCTAGTACAGTATAAATGGGTTAGTTTAGGACGCAGACATAGTGTGGGACGCCCCCTGGCTAGATGGAGCGACGATTTGCGTAAGGCGGCTGGCAGTGATTAGGTGAGAAGAGCCGAGGACCGGGTTCAGTGGCGCGCCTTGAGAGAGGCCTATCCATCAGTGGATTCTTGTGATGAAGTTTGGGCAGACCTTTCGAGCACTTGCACAATACGCCCGAAGCGAATCCGGTCCGAATTTGTGTGTTCCGAGTTGTTTCACCCGAACTTCGAGTATCTTCACTTCGGGATATGCTGCAAACGACATGAATGAAATTAAATATCTTTATTGTGGATCATAGGTATAGAAAGGATTACATGTCATAGTTAGAGCTCAGCTATGTCCCGCCACGTCGGCACACAACATTGTGTCGCAGTAAAGCATGCATTTAAAAACAAAGTTACAAAAAATTAAGAGTTAATTAGATACAAATTGAAACCTTAAATTGAAGCGTCACCAAGAAATTCTTCCAAACTATACAAACATTTTTCTGTCAACAGATCGTGGAGATTTTTTTTTAAATAAATTAATCTCATCTACATCTCGTATCGTTTTAGGGATTTTATTATATATGCGAGGTATCCTGCAGAATAGGCTTTTGTAACAAGGCAGTGTTTGCTGGTAACACTGCCATTTTATCTAATTGCCTCATACGAACTTTAAATGTAAACATGTTAATATTAGATTTTGCGAAAACCGCCGATTCATATTTTTTTTATCTCAAATACATTATATTACATATGAACTGAAACCACTGGGTTTATTTGTAGGATGGTGGTCGCGACTTGTACAAACTTAATTCTATTAATACCTTGAATGGAGACCATCTAGGTCGCATTGCTGCTCGCCAGATAGTACCCCTTCATAGTAACTTTTTAGAGCCGTGGTAGCCGGTTGGTTGTGCACTCGCCTCACATTCATGAGGCCCTGGTACAAACCCCGCCCGTACCAATGAGTTTTACAAAACTTAAGTACGGTTTATTTATAATACCACAGGCTTTTCGGTGAAGGAAAACATCGTAAGGAAACCTGCATATGCCGAAGAAGAAATTCTGAGGCGTATGTGAAGTCCACCAAATCGGCTTGGGGCACCGTTGGTGGTCAGGGGTTTGGCACAAAAGATCCTGAAGGGTCGAAGTGTCGCCAGGTCTTCCTGGCCCCCTAAGAAGATAAGATAAGATAGTAACTTTTACTATTCGCGCATTGCCCCCCAGCATGTCGTCCACCAAACCTTCTGGTAATTCGTTTAGTACTTGCGGCAAGATGCATCCATTTGTTCGGCTTCCGTACACATTGTTGTATCCCGGTTGTACATATCGGGGAAGGTATGAGATACATACATGGGAGAGTCAGTATTTTTAGTTTTATAAAATGCGACCTTTGACAAAACCACATGGAAGACGTGAAGCACTATTTAATACAGTGCCGCGCCTATGTGTTGAACGCTTAACTTCTCCTCCATTTTTACGTCGCCCCCCAACCGCTCCACTTTGTGCTCTACACTGATTGCCTGATTGAATTCTCAATTTGCATTTAACTACTGCGAAAGAGGGGGGGGGGGAGGTAGGAGTTGGCGTCACACTCTATAGTTAGTGTGACGTGAATGACGTGTATAAATGTACCAAGTGTACTCATATGCAATAAATGATTTTGACTTTGAGTGCACGCTCTATAGCGCAAGAAAATCTTCCATTGGAGTTGGATCCCGGCTTACAATAGGGCCACCCCCAGTCTTCCCGTGGGTGTCGTCAAAGCGACTAAGGGAGCGTTCTCCTGTGTATATTAAGATCAATACTGCCGTCTTCTTCTTCCTAAAATGGTCTTCCTTAGTATTTTACAATGTCAAGTGTACAGGACGAATACAAACATGCAGAGCACGCTTTAACAGAGTAAAGCTGTGGGTTGTGCCACTAGAGCGCCGAGGCAGTGTCGAACAGGTCTCAGGATATCACCACAAATTGTGACCTGCCCGCGTGGACTCCCGTAGAGAAGCCCCACAGCTGCCCAAGTGCAAAGGACATTGCAATTGCACAAAGTTATTTGAATTATGTATGAATCAGTTGTATGACGACCTCCGTGGCGGAACGGGGTAGCTCTCGGACTGCCACGCTGGAGGTTGCGTTTTCGAATCCCGTTAGCGGCAAATGTTCGTATGATGAATATGAATGTTTGTACCCAAGTCTTGGATGTTTATATATTTATTTAAGTATGTGTATCCGTTATCCAGTAACCATAGCACAGGCTCTGCCTAGTTTGGGAATGGATAACTGGTGTGAATGTCTGAGATATTTCTCATTTATTCACAAACATTAATGAGTACTACGGTGATCATCACACAACTATCACGAAAATCCTTCTATCTTCAAAATAAAATGTACTTTCTCTCAAGTTACAGTAAGTATCTTCTACCCTTCATTTTCAGTGTATTACTCGGTACCCAAGTCACGCGTAGAACTCATAAACTGCGAGTTATTCGCACTAATACCTTATAGTTTCGCTACGAACTTACACTTCATATCAAACGCAAGGTCTGTCTGCCTATTTCGCCGAAAGAAACCCTAGAGTCCTGTCCGTAAACCCTTTATTCTCATAACAGTAGCGTTGAAACTTCAATGTAACAAGGCAGGCTCAGTAAAAACCTCGGAAGATTCTATCGTAGGAAATTCTGTCCTCTCAAATATCAAGTAATTTGTAGTACAAAAATTGATGACGTATCACACGGGCCGAATCAACTAATATTGTCGTAGGATATTCGACATTAAAAATAATAATAAAATAATTATCTCAGACATTCACACCAATTATCCAGTCCCAAACTAGGCAGAGCCTGTGGTATGGTTACTAGATAACGGATAGACATACTTAAATAAATATATAAGCATCCAAGACTTGGGTACAAACATTCATATACATCATACGAACATTTGACCCTAGCGGGATTCGAACCTGCAACCTCCGGCGTGGCAGTCCGAGCGCTACCCGTTCCGCCACGGAGGTCGTCAATATGTAAATCAATATACTATTAGACATGTTTTTTCAAGAAAAATAAAATATGGCCTCGCATATCGTAGTGGTGCGTGGTGATAATGACCAATCCCCCAATGGACAGCCCACCACAAGTGTCATTCTATTGGGGACACTTGTGTTCAGCAGTGGACGTATTTCCGCTGATTATGAATCGACTAATATCTCGGAAGATGTCTTTGGAAATTCGGCCTTATCATCAGACATCGTGCAATTTCAATAAAAAAATTATATATGATGTCTCAAACGGGCCGAATCGACTACTAAATATACCTCGGATAATGTTGTCCTAGGAAATTCAGACCTATCATCAGACATCATGTAATTTCAGGTGAACAATATACTATACGCCATTTAATATTTTTGCCGTGTGGTTTCCGGTAGAGTAGAATAGGACCATCCAACTTTCCCCGTGGATGTCGTACAAGGCGACTGAGGGAATACATTATAAAACATCAGTCAGGCCTCCCCAACCCGTCTGGCCAGCGCGGGGAGTGTAGGCCAAATCCTCCGTCTGTCTCCGGCAGATGAGAGAGGGTTGTGCTCCTGCAGTGGAGACAAAAATAACCTGTTGATGATTATACTATGATGTCTCACACGGGCCGAATCGACTACGATAACATAAATAAGGCCCAGGGTCAAAGGACACAAATGCACTAAGGAACAACCCTACACTCGAGCACTCAACTATACGTTTTCCCCATTCCAGCACCCACTAACATTCTATAAGCCCCCAGTTCAATTGAATACACCCAAAGGAAACTCATTTTTTACACAAAAAACGTGTATAAAATAAACAAAATTGATATTTCGCTCGGTCCGAGGCTTCCCTTGGCTTTCGGCGCACGTACCCGCCGGGACGGCAGGGGGGGGGGGGGGGGGGGGGTCGTAAGGGGTCGTTATGGTATTTCTAATAATAACACCGCTGGGAGAAGTATGGGGGAATTGTTTGGAGTGCTCAGGTATGACAGGATTGGGAGTGGGCAGCGTCAGACTGGGCATTATGAGACATAGACATATTTTTAATCGTAACTTCTGTTACAGGTCAATTAAATAAAACATCAAATCAGGTGAATTACAAAAAAATAGGAGAATTAGGGTTGGTTACTTAATATGGAGGATTTTTATAGGTGATGTTGGTTGGGATATACAAATGGGGGTCTGGGAAAAAGATGAATGTACTATATTACATATCGTATCACACATTTATATATATATTGAATGTACCTATTAAAATTAATAACGTACTATCATACACAATTCCTATATATTACATACATACATATATATCATACACACGCACACACACACACCACTCACAAATATTATATATATATATATTCCATACTTATATTATACAAATACAAATAACTTTATTGGTTCAAGAACATTAGGGTCCTTATACTAGACATATCTATGTAGATATATTATTACAAGCAGTAGCCTGGCTCCCAAACTAGGATTCCCTGTTCTATGGGTAGCCAGTCTTTCATTGAAAAAGTGAACAAATGTTGTAAAAAAATTAAGTTTAACTCTGTAGTAGTACAAAAACTACCTAAAGACAACACAACACAAGCAGGTATGTTGTTTCCTATACAATACATACCAGCAGTAGGTAATATCCAAAATTATGTACTTAGTCCTCTTCTACACGACTTAGCTTTTAAACACTTAAAAATTCCAACACGATATATATTTACAGAAACATCCTTTGCACATTAACTTATTACTATTATTAATTAAATAGATTTGTTTTATATAATTTTAATATATTAACAGTTACACTTCAGATTATATATATATATATATATATATATTACATATAATAAAAGAGTAGAAAAAACAAAAGAAAAGCGAATCTGTACATTGAAGTTAAAAAAAAAATTTCACTGCCCGGACGTTACTGAAGACCAGTAGAGTCCAAAAATATAATTAAAAAATTTCTTATCTGTCTGTATGTATGTATGTATGTACGGGCTAATCTTGGAAACTGCTGAACAGAATTTGACGGCGTTTTCACTGTTTAATAGCTTTGAGTTCGGGCCTCATACTGGTATAAGTCATATCTCAATAAAATGTCAGGCTGCTGATATACAAGTTGACCTCTCATTTCATATCATTTGTATGAAAGTGTAGTTCAATATTACTGGTCGTTGCAAGAACATGACAGAAAGTGACAGAGATGTTTTAAAGCTCATTTATAGATTTATTTTAGCTGATGTATTTCAGGTATTTCCACAAGTCTCGATACAAAAAGTTCGCTATTCGATAATTAGTGGCCCTGTATTAGACCGGTGATCGTCGACAATGTCAATATCGAAGCTGTTCAGGAGTACGTCTGCCTAGGACAGACAATATAGTTGGGTAGGATCAATTTCAAAAGCTGACAGAAGAATCCAGTTAGGGTGGGCAGTATTCGGAAAACTGCGTCAAGTCTTTACGTCACCTATTCCACAATGTTTAAAGACAAAAATCTTTAATCAGTGCGTCCTGCCTGTCATGATTACAGCGCGGAGACGTGGACACTGATGGTGGGCCGGATCCACAAGATTCAAGTGGCTCTGCGAGCTATAGAGAGGGCAATGCTCGGTGTCTCTATGAGGGATATGATTCGTAATGAGGAGATCCTATGAATAACGTGACCGACATAGCCGAAAGAATTAGTAAGTTGAAATGACAGGTCACATCTGTCGTAGTACCGAACGGCCGTTGGGGCAGACGGGTTCTAGAGTGGGACGCGACGTCCCACGCGCAGGGTGGGACGCCCTGCCGCCAGGTGTATGGACGACCTGAAGATGGTGGCCGGAAGCGGCTGGATCTGTAGGGCGTTGTGGCATTCATTGGGGAAGGCATGTCCAGCAGTTTGACAGACATTTTGTTGTATAGTTAATTGGATATGCAACATAGGAAGGGAATAGGAGGGGAAGGAAGTCGGATGGAAAAGAATAGAGGGATTAGGGTAAGAGAGGAAAGATGAGGGGGCAGTGGTAAATAAAGGGTGTAGGAAGGGGTGGGTTAAGGGAAGGGGATGGAGAAGGAAAGAAAGAAAGGGTATGGAAAGGACAAATTGGAGGGGGGGGGGGGGTGTGTGGGAAGGAAATATCACCTAATTTGCACAATATTAAAATATATATTTTACCACTTTGGAAGTGTCTCTCGCGCAAACTATTTAGTTTAGAAAAAAATGATATTAGAAACCTCAATATCATTTTTGTAGACCTATCCACAAGTATGGATTTGATGAAAAAAAAAATTTTGAGTTTCAGTTCTAAGTATGGAGAACCCCCAAAAGTGTGAAAATCTTAATGCGGTTCACAGAATACATCCACTTACCAAGTTTCAATAGTAAGTTCTTATAGTTTCGGAATAAAGTGGCTGTGACATACGGACGGACAGATAGACAGACATGACGAATCCATAAGTTGCCATTTGGCGACGGAAACCTAAAAAACTGTGGTCCAACGGGCGAAACCGCCGCCGGTACGCTAATTTTTACCCGACTTCAAAAAAGGAGGTTCTCAATTGGATAGTATGTTTTTTTATGTATATTAATATTTTTAATGCATAACCAGATTAATAGATTTCTTTTCGGATTTAGTAACACGTAATACATAAGAATGTGTAATGTTAAGTTGTTCACGCGGACGAAGTCGCGGGCAACAGCTAGTATATAATATAAGTATGGAAGAGCAAGGTCCTCTGGCACAGACATTTTTATGTCTAAAAGAGGGCCCCAACTATACTCTGTAACCCCCTAAGTTTCTGTAATAAACATTTTTGTAATGTATTTTTGTTTTGTATTAAAAATATTACAAACTTGCTGTGCCAGCGGCTTCGCCCGCGTGGACTACGGAAGCCGCTCCCGTTCCCACTCCTGCTCCCTATCGCACTTCCACTCCCACTCGGACTCTCAATCCCATGCCCAATATAGTCCTGAAGTCTTGTCTAATTGCACCGAACATTAATTGTATCTCATTGTTATACTGCATACCTACTAATGTATTAGAAAACTAAAAATACACATAACTTTTGATTAAGTTAGCCGATTGCGATGAAATAAAGACTAAATGTTACTCCGAGTTAAGCCCTATGTTTCTGTGAAAAGTATATCAAAATCGATTTAGTAGTTTTTAGGTGATGCGTGCACCAACTAACAGACAAACAAACAAACAGACCGATATTTTTATTCAAAAATGATAGAGATCTGTTCCGTTACTTATCCTTAGAGGTGGATCTTGATTTTTAAAAGATGTGTTGCGTGAAGTCGGTTGCGCCGTTTCTTCTTCACAGCGCTAACACCTAGGAAGCGGTAGTCGATAAAAAAATAACGTGTATAAATGTACCAAGTGTACTCATATGCAATAAATGATTTTGACTTTGGAAAAAGGGCCACTGAGAGAATAAGAATAAGTACTAATTTTTGGTATCTGAATTGATGAAAAAGCAATTTGGACTTAAAAATGGTTCAGACATATTAATTAAGTATTAGAGTCGGAATATTTTCATTATAACAATTAATAACATCCAATGAAAAGGAATGTCTGCGAGTATATTAACCTACCGTGCCATATCTACTCAACTCTCATTGCGACTACGACTTAGATTGTAGAAAATTTATTTATTCCTATTTTGTTGTAAATTTCTATTTAATTTTTTTCTCTGTACCTTTCTGCATTTATTACCTTATGCAATAATTTTTATGTTTATATATTAGAAATCTGTTAATGGCTAATGTTTAATTTATATTATACTTTATTATATATTTTTGTAAATTAGCTGTAGGTTTCAAAATGAATAAATAAAATAAAAATATTTCCGTTGCATCAACATAATTCATGATCAGCCGAAATACGTCCACTGCTGAACATAAGCCTCCCCAATAGAATGACACTTGTGGTGGCAGCCACGCTTGGCAGGCGGATTGGTGATCGCAGAAATTATCTTAACATATACACAGCAGACTCCAACTCTTCCCGTGGATGTCGTACAAGGCGACTAAGGGAATACATTATAAAACATCACTCAGGCCTCCCCAACCCGTCTGGCCAGCGCGGGGACTGTAAGCCAAATCCTCCGTCTGTCTCCGGCAGATGAGAGAGGGTTGTCCTCCTGCAGTGGAGACAAAAATAACCTGATGATGATACACAGTAGAACGCTGCTGCTCCTTAGGCCTTTTGCTCATTATAAGACACAAGACACGAAAAATTTCTATGCGCGTGTCTGATCCGACATAAGAAAAAAATTCTTGTAATATGTATGGTCTCATATAACAACCAATGCGACTGGATTTCTTATAAGACATTTCTCATTCTCAGTCGCCGACTGAAAAACCTTTTATTGGATAAAGAATTATACTCTGTCAAAGAATTTATGGACATACAATTTTGAATTTAAACTGCGACATAGTTTATGAATATTAAATTTTTTTTTATTTTTATATACACTGTTATTATTATGTACAGTATGTTATGACATTGTTATAAATCTCATACACGAGTTGTGTAGAATTGATATTTTGTATACTATATTTTTTTTATTTTTGACATTTTGTACACTATTTTTTATTATTGTTTGACGATCACATTAACGCAACCTTTTACGTAAGTTAATCTATGTATTAAAATTTGTAATGTGAAATAAAGAAATCTAATCTAATCATAAGACACAAGCATTTTTTCTTATAATGTGCAAAAGGCCTTAGTTGTCTTGACGAAACCCAATGGAAGACTGTGGGTGGACCTATTCTAAACCAACAAGAACATAAATGACACTTCCTAATTCCGCTGCTTAATAAGCAAGTTCCACGTGACCACTTTTACTCCTGTCAACTTCTACATGCCTAGTACCTTGTCAGCCGCCGAGACAACATTTCTATCCGCTTGTAACGCGTAATTATACCCTTATCTTGTATCTGTATCGATACTGTCAACCATCGGCTGGCGGTAGTAGGGTAGGATCCGTAATCGTAACCAAAGCTTAATTGCAACCAACTTCTTCGGTTATCCGACACTGTTAGGTCTCAGCTGAAAATCAGTGCTCTGCCCTCACAGGCAAAGCAGTATGCTGAGCTGGGGCCTGTTTGCTGCTGCAGCACACATACTGTGTCTGCTACAGTGTCGCCACACTGTACTGTTGTCCCCTCCCCTACAGGTCGGTCGCACGCCTTGGTTCTACTCCCGGTTTGTCGGGTAAGTTCCTCGCGTTGTTTCTGCTCCTCGTGCAAGCGAATGTAATATTAAATTATCGTCCGACAAGCCGTGTGACGTGGTCCCGGCGTGTGCACCCGACTCTTAGTTGTATATTATTTTTGTTTATGTGTAATGTTGCACTGTATGTGTTTTGTTACAGCCAATATAAATGAATATTCTATTCTAACTTATTACAGCTTTGTTGCAAATTGTTGGTATTTGTAAGTTTTGTAACAGAATGTCACCACTTCAAGTCTTCCTGTGGATGGCGTGCGACTAAAGGATTTGTCGTCAACGTACTTGTGACCTTTCGACGTCCACTTCTGGACATTTAAAGAGTCAGATATCGGATTCGTTCTGTCTGAGTGTTATAAATGCGCCAAAGGCAAATATGAAGCTATATGCAGTGTCATAAGGTATATATTAAGAAGTTTTTTTAAATTTCATGGAACTGAACTGACACTGCACTGAAGCACCACTGACTGTCGGAGGGTTACGGACGCATGACGGATCGACAGTCTTTACTGCATTTGAAATATGACACATTATTCCTTAACATAACTAAAAAAGACTGACTGAGGACTGAGGCGGTACTGATGGATCAGAATCAACCTTAAGGGTGCTGTCTGGCAGCGTTATGAAACCTCACTGCGAAACGCTAAATAATGTCGCGCGCCTAGAACGTTCCTGTGAATTATTCCTAATTAAACGGCGTTTCCACCTTAACAACCCATTTAGCAATAATAATGTTCCTTTTAATATCCACAACTCCTCTTCAAATAACCCTCCAAACAAACGAGCATGTTATCCAAAAACATGGGGTAGAGAGGACCTACCCTGGCTACCCGGAAGGGCGGTCCGTTTGATGTTACTTAATTAGACTCGGTACAGGTTCGAGCCCCGGGCATTGGACATTACAAAGGATTTCCGTTTTTTTTTTGTTGGATGAGTTTTTCGGATTTGTGATAAACTGACTGTAAACTGTGATCGGAGTAAGGGTTTAATTTTGGAATTAGGTAGCGTCATTTTTGTACTTGCTGCGAATATTAGCACCGAAGGTTAATATGGACATTATTAACTGTTGTTATAAAAATACCTAGACTCTTAACTTATCTTCTCAGGGGGCCAGGAAGTCCTGGCGACACTTCGACCCTTCAGGATCTCTTGTGCCAAACCCCTGACCACCAACGGTGCCCCAAGCCGATTTGGTGGACTTCACATACGCCTCAGAATTTTTTCTTCGGCATATGCAGGTTTCCTTACGATGTTTTCCTTCACCGAAAAGCCTGTGTATTATAAATAAACCGTACTTAAGTTTGGTAAAACTCATTGGTACGGGCGGGGTTTGTACCAGGACCTCATGAACGTGAGGTGAGTGCACAACCGACCGGCTACCACGGCTCTACATAGACTAGACCTAGACTCTTAGTAGTAATGATTAAAAAGTATGTAATAGCCTTATAGTTCTCGGCTTAGAATAGGGCCACCCCTAATCTTGCCCGTGGGTGTCGTCAAGGCGACTAAGGGATTGCACCAGAGACGGACAGCAGCGTTCTGCTGTGTATATCCGCCTGCCAAGCGTGGTCATTGGACAGCCCACCACAAGTGTCATTCTATTTGGGAGGCTTATGTTCAGCAGTGGACGTGTTTCGGCAGACGATGATGTGAAGTCCACCAAATCGGTTTCGACCACCGTTGTTGGACAGGGGTTTGGTACAAAATATCCTGAAGGGTGGAAACGTCTCCAGGTCTTCCTGGCCCCCCCAAGAAGACAAGACTATGGTAAGGAAGTACTTAAATAACTATAAGAGATAAGCATATTAACAGTAGCTGGTCAATTCATTTTAGATAATATTTTATATGTCAGAAAAAAAATTATCTCTCTTTTTGAGGCACTGTGCCAATAATAGTTATAATACAAGAAATAAAAATAAACTTGTTTTACCAGGGTTAAGACTAAGTAAGGTCAGCAAATCATTCACGGGGCAATGTATACGCTTCTACAACAAACTACCAGAGGAAATCTTAAATATGACGGACAGAAAGTTTAAGATTCACATTAAAAAACAACTTTGTAAGAAAGCCTAATATAAAATAAACGATTATTTGAATGACAAAGATGCCTAGGCCTGGTACTAATGTCAGCTTCGCAAAATCTTTATTAATTGTATGCAAACTTGATTTTTAAAAGATGTGTTGCGTGAAGTTTGTTACGCCGTTTCTTCTTCACAGCGCTAACACCTAGGAAGCGGTAGTCGATAAAAAAATGACGTGTATAAATGTACCAAGTGTACTCATATGCAATAAATGATTTTGACTTTTGACTTTATAGGCTCAAATTTTTTTGTACCTTTTTGTATTTGAAACTCTTCATTCGCATATATAGGGTCTGATTACTAAATCCAATTTGGAATCGTCAGCATCTAATTAAAATTAATATAATTTAGCTAACACTGGCTGCAGTTACGGAACGGAACGAAACTCCGGTAGATTAAGCAATTTGACCCCCGGAGCGTTGCCACACCGTCCGATCCGATATCGTAGGCGGAGTCACGACATCCGATACGATGATATCGCGGTACACTTTCTCGCAGTTCCGATATCATTTCTTAGAGTGTGTGCTGTATCACCGCTTGTTCGGTGTAGGACAAATTCTGTATTGGACAGATTCGTGATTCGGCAGATTCGCTACTTGACAGATTCGTGGATTCGGCATATTCTTGGATTGGACGGATTAGCTATACGGCAGAAGTACAGCCAACTCAATTAACAGTAGGTAACTCGAACAAGGATTTTAATTCATAATATATAAACGCGGCTCCACCTCAGTCAATGCTGGAGCCGCGGCTATAAAGGCGGAAAATGCGAAACGCCTTAAATACGCCAACCTCGACTCCAGCTACTTATTTATACCCGTCGGGGTGGAGACACTGGGGCCCTGGGGCCCGGAGGCAACAAAGTTGATAAACGAGCTGTCTTCGCGGCTCATAGAAGCTTCCGGTGACCAGAGGGCTGGCCAGTACCTCAGGCAACGCATTAGTTTGGCAATACAGCGAGGGAACGTCGCCAGCCTTCTGGGCACAATGCCCCAGTGCGACCACCTCGACGGCCTTTTTTATTACTTGTAGTTTAGTGTTAGTAGTTTTCTATTTCTTAATGTTTAGTTATGTTTGGCTTATGTCTTTATAGTATTATAATTAAATAAAAAATATATAAAAACTCCTTGAATATTCAATCTAGCAGGCCACTTCACGATCCGATATCGTATCGGATCGGGTAATGTGGAAACACTCTAACACCATTTTGCTTCCCCTTCCTCCCACTGCGGAGTTTCCAATTATTAAAATCTCAAGTCGCCCCTTCAGCAACATCACACGCAGTTGGCTTTACCCCTTCACTTCCAAAACGCGCCTACTATGGGTGTCAAACTAGAACGTAACTCGAAACTGTATCCACGAAGAACAATTTAATTTGTATAACTTTCTTTTCTTTGTATGTTTGTGTGTAAAATAAACTATTAAATAAATAAAAAACGATCACAGCTGCCGTGTGGTTTCCGGTAGAGTAGAATAGTACCACTCCAACTCTTCCCGTGGATGTCGTACAAGGCGACTGAGGGAATACATTATAAAACATCAGTCAGGCCTCCCCAACCCGTCTGGTCAGCGCGGGGAGTGTAGGCCAAATCCTCCGTCTGTCTCCGGCAGATGAGAGAGGGTTGTGCTCCTGCAGTGGAGACAAAAATAACCTGATGATGATGATCACATCTGACAACTAACATGAGAATGAGTTTGTTACAGTTAACTTTTATTAAATTTTATATTATTTTTCAACATCACCATCTTTTAGACTAATACGCTTTACATAAAAATTCATAATCATCATCTTAGACTTCCACTGCTGGACATAACCCTTCCCCATTGAACACCACCCACGGCCCTTCGCCCTCCGCATCCAGCCGCTTCCGGTCCTCGGTCCTTCTTCAGGTCGTCGGTCCATATTCCGGCGGTCTCCACCCCAGAACACGCCTGCCCCCGTCGGTTCTGCGACAGATATGGCCCGCCCCCTGACACTTCATCTTGCTGTCGGTGACCTTCGCTCTTCGCCGGATCTCCGAATTCCTTGAGGGGACAAACCCCTACACTTAGCACAGTCCATTGGGGATTTCACATAATCAGCACGCTTGGCAGGCGGATTGGTGATCGCTATAATGATCTAATATACACAGGAGAACGCTGCATCCCATTCCTGGTGCAGTCCTTTAGTCGCCTTGACGATACAACCGTAGAGTATGACGGAGCATTGTATGTATGTAAACGCTTTATTGTACCAAAAATAACAACAACAACAATAATAAAATAGGAATTAAACTGTGTACAAAGGCGGACTTATCCCACTTAGGGATCTCTTCCAGTCAACCTTAGGGTAACCGAAAGGACAAGTATAATGCGTTTAGTACCAAATTTGATAAAGAAATGTACCTACTTTTAATAAAATTATAATAGCATTCACCCCTAAGTTCTCGTAAGTCTTGAATTACTTAATCCGTATTAAAAAAAATGTCGAGCACAAATAATTTAAATGTTCATATTCATCCAACACGCAACGCGATAATGCCGTGACTTCGCAATGACTTCGGGGCTCGTAGTACCGCTGTTAATTCTCAGCTGGTATTAAATGCTGGAAGCTTATAACAAATTGATGGTAGTTGCCTATTGATAAGGTACTGACTTACTGTTAAATAATAATAGTTATGGCATAGGCGCGGACGCGGTTCCCGGCTTAGAATAGGGCCACCCCCTATCATCCCGTGGGTATCGTCAAGGCGACTAATTATATATACTTTATTGCACAAATTTTAAAAGTAAATACAGTTACAATTTTTGTGTACAAAGGCGATCTTATCTCTAAAAGAGATCTCTTCCAGACAACCTTACAGGGTGTGAGACAAGGCACTAAGAGCGTGGGGGCAAAAAGTGCATAAGAGATTGCACCACGGTCAGCCAGCAGCGTTCTCATGTTATTAAGATTATTATTGCGATCACCAATCCGCCTGCCAAGCGTGGTGATTATGTCAAATACCCCAATGGACAGCTCACCAAAAGTGGCATTCTGTTAGGGAGGCTTGTGTTCAGCAGTGGACGTATTTCGGCCGATGATAAATGTATACAATTATATTGTATGTAATATTTATTTATATCAGCCTTTAGACGTCCACTGCTAAACATAGGCCTCCCCAATGAACGCCACCACACCCCGGTCCCTAGTCATACAGCCGCATCTAGCCACCTAGAGACCGTCCCAACCCATAAAAAAAAGGTATTATTTTGAAACGAATCTCAATTCTGGGGTCCGGTCCTTGTTACTCATACTTACTTCCTTTGTCAAGTGAAACCTTGTGGTTTCGATGTCCGACAAACTACAGAAGCATCGACTGCTTTGTATTCCCATAAACTCTGTGGTACTTTAAATATCGTAATATCAAAATGCATTGAAAATGGTATAGAGGTTACGAGGTCTGTTCTAGCGATAGCATCAAAGCTGTAGCCGTGGAGGCATCTGCCAACTATATTTCACTAGGTTTCGATATTTACAAACTGCTCTTAACGATTAATTTGGTTTCCCGTAGAAATGAGATGTTTTTTCGGGATAAAAACTATCCTATGTCCCATTCCAGGAGCTAACCTATATGTGTGATAAGTTTCATCCCGATCCATCCAGTGGTTGAAGCGTGATTAAGTAACAAACATCCGAAGATCCAAACTTTCTCATTTATAATAGTAGTGGGAATTCTGGCGTAGTAACTTTTAACCAGCGTCAGTATCGCAGTAGGACACCCCCAACACTGCACACAAGCTAACAGATTTAATTACCTATTACTACTACAGGAACACCAGCAAACACACGAATAGTTTTCGAGTTATACAGGAGACAGACATACAAACAGAGGGTCAAAAACGACCTCTGGAAATTCGATTAACCGCGGGTAGTATCGCGAGACGGAATCTGGCAAATGAATCCTACTTTTATTATAAATGCGAAAGTTTGGATGTTTGTTACTCAATCACGCTTCAACCACTGGACGGATCGTGATGAAACTTGGCACACATATAGGTTAGCTCCTGTAACAGGACTTAAGATAGTTTTTATCCCGAAAAAACATCTCATTCCTACGTAATATCGAAACCTACGCGGACGAAGTTGCGGGCAAAAGCTATGAATATATAAATGAGACGAGACGAACGCTTGCGATCGGATACGAGTCGATTCTATAATCGGATAGCGTGGCTTTGTCTATGCGATAATATCTGACCGGCTGCGACCCGCCGCGGCTGTATGGGTGAATCACCTGTCTTTGAGTGTAGTTTCGGTAGGGAAGCTGACAGAAGAATCCAGTTAAGCTGGGCAGCATTTGGAAAACTGCGTCAAGTCTTCACGTCGCATATTCCACAATGTTTAAAGACAAAAGTCTTTAACCAGTGCGTCCTGCCTGTCATGACGTACGGCGCTGAGACGTGGACACTGACCGTGGGCCTGGTACACAAGTGTCATGTCGCTCAGTGAGCTATGGAGAGGGCTGTGCTCGTGGTTGGTTTGAAGGATGTGGTTCGTAATGAGGAGATCCGACGAAGAACGAAAGTCAAAGTCAAAATCATTTATTGCATATGAGTACACTTGGTACATTCATACACGTTATTTTTTTTAACGAAAGTCACCGACATAGCCGAAATGATTAGCAAGCTGAAGTGGCAGTGTAGGCCGTTGGGGCAGACGAGTTCTGGAGTGGAGACCGCGGATCGGCACTCGCAGGATGGGACGCCCCGCCGCCAGGTGGACCGACGACCTGAAGAAGGTGGCCGGAAGCGGCTGGGTGCGGAGGGCGGAGGACCGGGTGTCCCGCAACAATAGTAGTACGGCTGGCAGTACGCATTACTGGGGCTGCCGCCGCCGCCCGTCGGTCCAAAGTTACTTCGCCAGGGCGCTATCGACCAGCGCCGAGAGATCGACGCTCTAAGTTAGAAAGGGAATCACTTATGTTGTTGACGTACAGCGTTGTCACTCTCTCTATCGACTATGCTCACGCGCTGGGTGTAGTAGCCCTACACGTGTACGGCCAGACTAGTGATCCTGTAGTAAGTAGTCCGTAATTAAATCTGTACGCTTAGGTGCCCCGGCAATCGGGGCCGCGCCACCATTATGTATATTTTTATACCTAAAGTTCAGAGTACGACAGGCCCTCGGTCTAAATGTATTTATGTTTTCACTAAACGATGCTAATCCGAACCGCGCCGTTTGATGCCAGTTAAATTAACTGTCAGATCCAATCAGTTGTCTCGACGTCGGGTCTGTACAAAGAAAACATCACGCTGTATCCTGTGGCGGTATTGTACACCGAACGAACGTGTTTCGGACAAACTTCGCCTTTCGGACGCTGCCTGGCCCAAACTAGGCATGCCTTAACTTCGCCTCAGATCACAATGTCCTTTTCGAAAATGTCCTTTTCTTAAATCATCGAAAGATAAAACGGACATCGACGGCCTCCGTGGCGGAACGAGTAGTTCTCGGACTGCCACGCCGGAGGTTGCCGGTTCGAATCCCGCTAGCGGCAAATGTTCGTATGATGAATATGAATGTTTCTACCCAAGTCTTGAATGTTTATATATTTAAGTATGTCTATCCGTTATCTAGTAACCATAGCACAGGCTCTGCCTAGTTTAGGACTGGATAATTGGTGTGAATATCTGTGATATTTATTTATTTATTATTTATATAAGATGAAATACGTAAGTTTTTTTTATTGTTGATGGGTTTTCGCTTAACCTCAATCTCACGCTATTAATTGCTTGTTTAACTGTTCTGTTCCTTTTTTTGTGTCTTTTATGTATTCTAAAAATAGTAAGTATGTATATTTCATTCCAGATTAATAGTCCTATGAAAACCAACGCTATTTACGTCTCGGTAACATATACATGAAAGGGTCACCAGCAGCAAAAACAGGTTTGTATTACCATGTAAACTTTGCAGTCCACTTAGGAACACCATCTATTGTGTATTTTGTTTTCGAGACGCAAATGCGTTTGTTTTCATAGGACTATTAATCTGGAATGAAATATAATAGTTTTTGAGTTATTGGGAAACAGACAGACGGAGCAAAGGCTTCGCTCTAAAAACTACAAGCTAAAGTTTAAAGACGGAACTTAAAACGAATTTTTTGTTTAACACTAGCAGCCACCCCTGAACTCGTCCGGCTGAATTAGTCCTATTACTAATGACGTCTACAATACTGGGAACTTCCTCCCCTCCCTTGGGTGAACGAGAATTAGATCCCCGCGGGGGAGGTAGCGATAATGCAACGGCTAAGTTTATTCTAGTTGGATTAATACTTAAAAATAGCGCAGTGGAAGGTAGGGTGGAGTGCCAGTGGTAGCGAGAGATTGCAATTACAAATTCTTTTCGCATGTCGCTCACAGATTGATGGATTACTGGTTTTTGTCATATGTCATTAATGGTAATTGTTTCTTAAATGTAAGTGGATGAATATCTTTATATGCAATACAAATACAAATAACTTTATTGGTTCAAGACAATAGACATCAGGAATTTGTTCTGTGCGTCTAGTGAAAAGGGATCCAACTTTGAAAATACTAATTTTCATAAGACCAAATAAATGATTTTTAATAATGTATATTAATGTAATATAATAGTGCATATTAAATTCCATAAAAACCATGAAAAAAACATGTAAAGCAGCATTTTCTAATTTTCGTCCTTTTTTTTCACTGAGGGAACAGAATTGCATTCTAGATTAAATTTTAATTCACTCGTGGTTATTATGTGCACCACATAATGTGGTCGAAATTATTCAAAATTTTTTGTCATATTATTTTTAAACCAATATCCCTACACCGCTACAACTTAAATATTATATTTGTCGTAGATTCCTGGTTCCGCCTCTCTGTGGGCTCCCAAATTGAGTTTAACACCGTTTCAAAGTTAACACGTTTACCGACTTCAATGACACTACATGAAATTACACTACATCATCAAGTAACGATTTTAAAAGGCAGACGATTCGTCAGCGTAACACCTGCGCACCGCATGCCTTTCCATCGAAGAATGTCTCGGTTATGCGCCTGCACCAGTTACTCGTACACCCGTCGTTCCGTCAGCGCGTGCTCGCGACGATAGCCGAACAAAGCCGAACGGCGCGCCGAACACGCACTGTGCCTCCAAATCAGCTCCTCTTTTATTATTTCGCCAGCATATTTGTGATTTTTTTTTATGAACCTATGTTTATTAAATTTTTTACTATTTTGATTTAAAAATGTTTCTTGTTAAAAATGTTACTGTATGTGTTAAATAAAATATACAATTAAGATACAAGAGAACTTATAAACATTGAAAGTGAAACCTTTGTACAAAAACTTTTGTTCAAATGGCTGCTTGAATATTTTATTTTATAGTATCGACGAATTCTATGGACTTTAAAACCTTATTAATAAAAAAAAATTCGACCATCGGTCTAACATATACTTTACCTTTACCTATTCTTACAAATAAAACACATTTCATTCTATAATTTTTTTAGTGTTCCTAAAATCAAAAGAAAAAAAGCTTGATATCCTAGTGCTCCTCACAGATCTAATAAAGTCTCGTCATCTATTCGAGTCTGACGAACAGATGGACCAGCGGCTGAACACAAGACGCATGGATTTACAGAGTGTGATTATTCCAAAGTTAGTGGTGGTCGGACACAGTCCGCGAAATCAAGCGGTACACATTTTCAATAAGATGCCTATTGATCCTAAATGTATAAAGAAGATAAGTACTTTTAAAGACAAACTAAAAGCACTACTATTTTAAAGGTGTTGTTACAATGTTGATGACTTTTAAAAAAACAAATTGATTTAAAATTTATATTTATTTGTGAATTCATTTATATTTAAATGACGTGTTTTTAATATTTTAGCTCTGGACATTAACTTTTTATTTAACTCAGTATCTTATTTTATTTTATTACCTATTTTAATTATGTAAATGTACAAATATTCGCATACAATGTCTATTGTTTAATGAATAAATAAATGAATGAATGATTGGCCTTTTTATTATTGCGTCGGTCTAATTTTGCATAAATTATCAATGTCAAAAACTATCTGTAGAAAGACGTTCACTGTGGTAACGATGCGCGATCTAATATTATCTCTGGCTATTTGGAGCTGGGTGACTAACGCCTAATGCAGCGGTGCACGTGTCTACTTGTGCACGTGGAAAAATCACTAGAGTGGGGTAGAGCTCCGCTGCTAGCGGGACAGAATGAATATATAAGCGTTCGGGGTATGATTGAATCAAAATATGCAAAAGTCAAAAGTAGTAATGAATTTTTAATCACATTGGTCTTTGTTTTGCACTTTTTGCTTATATATTGGACTCGATTCTGAAGGCACAATGTTAAAATTTAACAGCACTAACACTGTTGCTATCCTTGTCACTCAGTATTATGAAGATAAAGACGAAACCGCTTTTTTGAGCCGCTTTGCTGAGATTTTAGCGCTGTCAGATTTTAAATGTGTGCCTTCAGAATCGGGCCCATTACATGTTATAATTATTTTAGTTATTTATTTTTAGCCCTTCTGTAGATATAAATTATCATTCGTAGAATTCGTCACTTCACTTATTATAAATCTGTACATAGTTATAGTTCATTTTATGTCATTCTTAGTTTATGTCGTTATTTAATATATGTAAGTTAATGTTTTTATTTTCAGGTAAGTCCTTCGTCACTACAGATAAGTCAATTTATGGGCAAAGGCCTCCCTTAGCCTCCTCCAGGTAAGTTTTTCAGCAGTCAGCCGTGTCCAGAGCGCTCCGACGCCAGTGAAGTCCTCGAGCTCGTCATGTCAGTCCATGTTATAATTACTGGAGACAAAAATAACCTGATGATGATGACTATTATTTTGCGGGCGTTACACTGGCTTTGTATAGTAATATTTAGTATTCTCTGCCTAGAGGGTTCGACGATCAGTTAGAGATAAACGCCTTAGATTCGTCCGCTTATCGCTCCCGCTCACAGTGGGCCCACCTCACGCAGTCACATATGCATGTCTTTGTGTTGTATCGATGATGTATGTTCGACGGCGCACTCTTCGCTTCACACGCACCACACTTCATTCTGGGGGCGTGAGAAGCGACAAAAATAATTACCATTTATTTATTTTTCTAAATGTAACGTTGTCTGTTTTGGGATGGGGTTTGACTTGCCCTTGCTTCCTTTATCCGGCTAATTATAGTTAAATGTGGAGATATTTGCCGTGTGGTTTCCGGTAGAGTAGAATAGGACCACTCCAACTCTTCCCGTGGATGTCGTACAAGGCGACTGAGGGAATACATTATAAAACATCAATCAGGCCTCCCCAACCCGTCTGGCCAGCGCGGGGAGTGTCGGCCAAATCCTCCGTCTGTCTCCGGCAGATGAGAGAGGGTTGTGCTCCTGCAGTGGAGACCAAAATAACCTGATGGTGATGTGTATATTTCATTCCAGATTAATAGTCCTATGAAAACAAACGCATTTGCGTCTCGAAAACAAAATACACAATAGATGGTGTTCCTAAGTGGACCGCAAAGTTTACTTGGTAATACAAACCTATTTTTGCTGCTGGTGACCCTTTCATGTATATGTTACCGAGACGTAAATAGCGTTGGTTTTCATAGGACTATTAATCTGGAATGAAATATATATATTGTTACGTGCGTGCGGTTTGTTAACATAGAAACGCCTCATACCCTAGGCGTCTCGACACACGTCGACACACGTCTCGAAAACAAAATACACAATAGATGGTGTTCCTAAGTGGACCGCAAAGTTTACTTGGTAATACAAACCTATTTTTGCTGCTGGTGACCCTTTCATGTATATGTTACCGAGACGTAAATAGCGTTGGTTTTCATAGGACTATTAATCTGGAATGAAATATAGATATTGTTACGTGCGTGCGGTTTGTTAACATAGAAACGCCTAGGGTATGAGTTTATTTAAACAAAAGTCTAAGTTACTCACTAAGTCTAAGTTACTCGTTCGCTCGTAGTCCACAGTCCGCAACGATCTCTATGGATTTCACAGCCAAAACTGACAGAGGAAAGGCCAAGACACTGTTACAGCCACCTGCTTGCCAAAACATCTCATTCTCAAAAATTTGCCTCCTGCACGACTCGTTCCGGACGCACTCCACCAACACTCTAAACGTAACTGCTTCTCTTTCTAACTGAAAGCGTCAGTAGTGCGTGCCAGCCGTGCTTTATTGTTGCGGTCGACGTCATACCGTCGGGGGAGGTGAGGGCCGCTTGATTAAGTAGTAATAGCGAGTATTCTCTGGTTACCGTCTGTAGGTATTGTAGACATAGACATATAGACATAGACATAGACAATAGACATAGACATACTTTATTGATAACTTCCGTTACAGGTCAAATATAAAATTTTTACACAAGTTGTTTGTGTAGTTAACTTTGAACGACCTGTATAAACCTGTATAATCAGTATTCAGTATCGGATACGTTTTTTTTTAACTTTTAATCCTTGTTGAAGTTACCTAGGTTTAATACTAGTTCAATTTTAAAATCCGACAACCCTATTCCGCTGCTGTCGAAAATATGTAAATATTCCTCATCATAATTACGACTTAAGATTCAAAATGGCTTGCCGGACGTGTCCCCGGAGCTTTGAACGAGGTAACGACCAACAAATTAATAACTAGACGTAATTACAGTGCGTGCTCGTAAACAGGCGCCAAGTTCCTTGTGTCGGTCAGTTAGTTCTCAGTCGAATAACTACGTGCTATTGAAAAGTTTAAAAAGAAGTAAGGGAACGTACGTGCTCGCCGAGGCACCACACTGTGACGTGTTCGTGGACGGCATGGGACGGCTGATGACGGAATGTAAGGGAACGCTAGAGAATGCCTGTTTCGTCTATACCATAAAAGTTATTGTAACGCAATGGAATAATAATCTGTAATGTTTCAATATTTTAAATAAATAAATAAATGTCTTAGTGTACCCATACTACGTGACCCATTTTTTACCCCCTCCCCGCTCGGTGATTTGTTAGATTTAGTTGAGTTTTAATGTTTTTTGTTAAGTAAAATACGTAGACTGACATTGCAATTTTTGGTTTTACTTAAATATTTCTTAGTTAGTGGTTGCATTTGAAGATTTTTTTCTTCTCCCATCGCAACTATGTAAGTTTTAGAAGTTCTTTTTCCTTAACCGCAACCAAGTTGCGATCTCTTGATTCCCAACTGGTTGCGAATCTCAGTTACGAAAACGGCCGGAGCGGTCCACCCGCAGTATATGCCAAGACCCTACTAGTCTTCACGTAGCAGACATAGTCATAGACATTTATTGATAACTTCCGTTACAGGTCAAATAAAAGTTATAAACAAGTTAAATGAAATCAAATTATAAAGCAAATTAAACACAATTAAATATAAAAACATCAATAACTAACATAAATATAAAAATGTCAAATAAAATTCTTAAAACTAAATAAATTAAGTTGCGTTCTGCAAGAACTCTTCATAGCAATAAAATGCCTGCTCGACCAGCCAGGCGCAGTCTCTTTTTAAAAATAGGTAGGCTCGGAGAGCTGGTGACCTCAGTGGGAAGTCGGTTGTACACCGCGGGACCCATTACTCGTATCGTTTTCTCGCACTTCACTAGGGTGCGGGTGATTATATGTGAGTAATTCATAAATATGGTTGTAAACCATTTTTTGCAAACAGAAAGTTGAAAAACAATGATAATTTGGCTCATATTTGTCTTTATTAATACGGCGCTTGCCGCGTGACGCCAACAGTGCGTGCATACCTATAATTACAAGTAAACAAAATATTATCAAGAAGAAAAAAACTGTCAGTTTTCAATCAGCTGACGATATGTGCGTCAGTGTTGCCACCTGTGAGTTTAAAAAGCGCTGAAAGCTGCGCGCCATATTTGAATACAGCTCGAAAAAGCGCGAGATTTCCCTAGAGGATATATACTACGTGACGAAAACTCAAGCATCCGCGGATTATCAGCATTGTTTTTACCATCAGTATCAGCGTCAGCATCAGCAACAATCGATGCTGATTTTTACTGCTGACATTCGAGTCGTAACGTGGTCAATGAAGGCGGGACAAAGCTGTCACTTGTTCCCTCGTTCGATTGTTTTGTCAACATTAATTGGTTGGACGTTAGTGATTTATTATGTGAGGTGCGTGCGAAGTGTGATAATAAGAAATAAAATAAGTATGTTATCCAAAAACCATATTCAAATTCAAATTGCCTCCAAATAATTTTATTTAAGTTTTTTTTTCATGTCAGATGTCATGTAAACTATTTTATTTTTTATTTTATTTAGTACTAACCATATTGATTAAATTCAAACAAATTAATTAAACAAAACATACATGCAGTAGACATTTAAAAGTTAGAAAACCTAATGAAAAATGTCCCCTAGATCGCTGCCACCACGCGTAATTTATTAATATCAGCATCAGCATCAGCTGATATTGATCTGAAGGAATCAGCATCAGCATCCGCTGATACAGTAAGAATCTGAATCAGCAACAACCCTTTTCCAAACTAGTATTTTCTCCTGTGCTATGGAAATTAAACAAGGATAGGACAATTCACAAATATAACATATTTATCATTTATTTATTAGATTACAGAGAACAACTATGTAACTTTTACGAGCAAGTATATTGCAAACTAATTTATACTGTGGACGAATTTTAGAAAGCTACATAATGGCATATGGTCCATATAACAATAAGCAAGACAATAAAATGTTTATTGTACACCTAACGAGAGCTGGAGTTACTTGACCCCATTACTGAGGTCACTGGCCGGCCGAGTGACGTCACTAACCATTTTAGTATATAATCTACGACGTCACGATTCATTAGCGCTAAAAATCGGATAACAATATTAACTTGGGATGGGATGGTACTACAAAATATGTTTTACCAGGGTTAAGACTAAGTAAGGTCAGTAAATCGTTCACGGGGCAATGTATACGCTTCTACAACAAACTACCAGAGGAAATCTTACATATGACGGACAGAAAGTTTAAGATTCACATTACAAAACAACTTTGTAAGAAAGCTTATTATAAAATAAACGATTATTTGAATGACAAAGATGCCTGGTACTAATGTTGATTCAGCTTCGCAAAGTCTTTATTAATTGTATGCAAACTTGATTTTAAAAATATGTGTTGCGTGAAGTTTGTGGCGCCGTTTCTTCTTCACAGCGCTAACACCTAGGAAGCTTTAGTCGATAAAAAAAAGGACGTGTATAAATTACCAAGTGTACTCATATGCAATAAATGATTTTGACTTTGACTTTGAGGGGTGAACAGAAAATGTAACAATTTATTTACAGGGTAAGATTGAAGTTAACACCCCCCACACTTCATACAAGCGAACATATTTAATTACCTACTATTACTATAGGCATACCAGCCTGCTGTACACGTGCGTGTGTCATCATCATCATCAGCCTGAAAGAGTCCACTGTTAGGCCTCTCCCAAGGCGCGTCACTGAACCCGATCTTCGGTTCTTCTCATCCAGTCACTGCCAGCCGCCTTGCGCAGATCGTCGCTCCATCTAGCCAGGGGGCGTCCCGCACTACGCTTGCCCAGTCGCGGTCTCCACTCGAGAACTCGCTTACCTCAGCGGTAATCGGTTCTCCGACAGATGTGACCAGCCCACTAATTTTCAGCGTACTTCAGCGTACTAATTTTTTGAGCTATGTCGAAGACTCTAGTTCTCTGGCGAATCACCTCATTTCGGATCCTGTCCCTTAGAGAAACTCCGAGCATAGCTCTTTCCATAGCTCGCTGAGCGACTTTCAGCTTTCGGACTAGTCCCACCGTCACCGTCCACGTTTCGGCGCCGTAGGTCCATTACGGGTAGGACGCACTGGTTGAAGACTTTTGTCTTTAGGCACTGTGGTAATTAGTAGCGTATTCTCCCAATAGCTCTCGGACTGCCACGCCGGAGGTTGCGGGTTCGAATCCCGCTAGGGGCAAATGTTCGTATGATGAATAAGAATGTTTGTACCCAAGTCTTGGATGTTTATATATTTATTTAAGTATGTGTATCCGTTATCTAGTAACCATAGCACAGGCTCTGCCTAGTTTGGGACTGGATAATTGGTGTGAATGTCTGAGATATTTATTTATTTATTATTATTTATATTAAATGTCAAATACAATAATGAGATTAGGTAATGATATTATTACAACTCACGGGCCATCAAAAATTCCTTGACAGAATAATAACATTCAAGAAAAATTCAAAATTATGTTTTTAAAGAGACGATTATTCTTATTTTTTTTTATTATCCGGCTTATTATAGAATAGCTGTTGCCCACGACTTCGTCCGAGTGGATAAATTAACATCACATATTATTATGATTAGATTTTAATGCCACATGAAAATGTTTTGCAGTAAGTTAAGTGTTTTCTCAGCGTAAGTTAAATATTTTTTCGCATGGGCATATACCTTTACCCCTCTTCCCCCTCCTCTACCCTATCCCCTCTCCCCTGCCCGGTCCCCTTTCCCCTTCCCCTCCATTTCGATCTCCACTTTACCCTACCCGGCGGTTTAGTACCCTCTCATCAGACACGTCCACGTTTAGTTCACCTTTCCTCATCGAGCACACCAGGGCATCTTCCGCGAGACGCGGACGATACTTCTCCCACAGTTGCACTGTGTTCGAGAGTCCATAAAACACAGCGAACAAATGGCAGCGAACAATCATCATCATCATCATCAGCCCGAAAGAGTCCACTGTTGGACATAGGCCTCTCCCAAGGTGCGCCACTGAACCCGATCCTCGGTTCTTCTCCTCCAGTCACTGCCAGCCGCCTTACGCAGATCGTCGCTCCATCTAGCCAGGGGGCGTCCCACACTACGCTGCGAACAATGAGTAGTAGTGATATTTACGACTGCATCACCGAGAGTTTCGTCCCAATTTCGGTCGTCATCCAGGAGGTGCCTCAGCCTGTTGTTTCCGACTGTTATGTTATATGTTTCTTTTTGTTTCAAAAAATATTCTTGATGTAGAGATGAGGTCACAAAAATATAAATATGTTATTCTCCCGCGGTGGAGACGCTGCCTCGTGTGTTCACATCATATGTTATTGCTCGCAGTTGTGTCCGGAATAAACGTGCGCGGCCAACCCGCTGCCGGGCGGGTACTGCGTGCGAGCAAACAGGGTGCCGCTTCTATTTATATTGAAAATCTATTATTATTATATTCTACTAGCTGTTGCCCGCGACTTCTCCCGCGTGGACCATTTAACATTACAAATTATTATTTATTTCCCGTACGAATGAGATGATTTTTCGGGATAAAAACTAACATATGTCCTATTCCATGACATAAACTGTATGTGTGCCAGGTTTTATCCCGATCCTCCCGGTGGTTGAAGCGTGATTGAGTAACAAACATCCAAACTTTTGCACTTATAATATTAGTGGGACATGGCTGGCGTGGAAGCGTCCTGTGGGAATTCATGGCAAAGAACGACCAGTTTGTACATTATAAAATTAAACTGCGGAAAAAGTGGCATTGTCAAACAAAACAGAATAAAATAATTATAAATATCATCATCAGCATAAACACCAGGAGCTGCTGTAAAGTGGCATATATGTTCACATATACATAATTAAAATATAAAGTAAAATAGAACTATGTCAGATAGAGATATTGCGCATTTACAAAAAAAACGAAATACAGTTATTAAATGTTGTGTACAAAGGGAGCTTATCTCTGAAAGAGATCATTTCCAGCCAACTTTATAGGGTGTGAGATAAGGCAATAAGGGCGAGGGGGCATAAGTGCATAATAAACTACAGATCAATACCAAATATAATGTTATCGGTTTTCTACGACACCTACACCTCATACCATGAAGCAAAATAATTTTTCGTAGCTCATAGTTTCACCTCAAAGTGTGTTCCTTCATGATTGACACTAATTGGTTATTAAATTAGATAACAGATGATTTTAATGTGCATCTGTTATCTAATTTAATAACCAATTAGTGTCAATCATGAAGGTAAAATCAGGTATGTTCGCCGAGGCGCGCACTGACGGATTCCACGCGATCATACGCAAGAAAGTGGCCTCGCTGATGAGTAGAGTGTGCGGCAGCTCGAACAGCATCTTGAGGGTGGTGGGGGGGAGGCACGAGTGTCCTATTGCCAGCCACTGGACAGCGCTTTTGATAGGTTAGTTTGTTTTTGACATTTTAAATTTGTATTCTATTTTAATGGGTATTGAATGTTAACATTTTAAATTGAATTTATTTTTACATATTTTAATTAATTCTGTATTTTTAACTGACATTTTATAATTCACAGATTTTCTATTGTACAATTGACGAAAAAAAAAAAATATGACTCCCTACTAACCTAGTTTAAGACCTACTAATTATATATGGAAATATCTTTCTGAAATAAATAAATAATTTCAAAAAAAATAATTTCAAAAAACTTTGAGGTGAAATTATGAGCTACGAAAAATTATTTTGTTTCATGGTATGAGGTTTATTGCCGTGTGGTTTCCGGTAGAGTAGAATAGGACCACTCCAACTCTTCCCGTGGATGTCGTACAAGGCGTCTGAGGGAATACATTATAAACATCAACCAGGCCTCCCCAACCCGTCTGGCCAGCGCGGGGAGTGTAGGTCAAATCCTCCGTCTGTCTCCGGCAGATGAGAGAGGGTTGTGCTCCTGCAGTGGAGACAAAAATAACCTGATGATGAACCTCCAGTAGCCTGAAAGAAAGTTGCACTTTATTTGAGCGTGTGTCGCATGCCATCCGCCACAGTTCGGTCGGGCCGTTAGGGCGTCGCCACACACGCGCGACTCCCCGCGTCTGCGGTTTGGTATTGCGCGCCGTGTCTGTGTGCGGCGTTGGAATTTTCAACTTTGTGCTGTGATCATCGATTTCTATGTACTACTAGATGGAGCGTTCCAAACAATCGCTCTGTTCCACGCAAGTAGCCACAACTCTTTCACATTCACAATGAAACTTGTGCAGTTACTACGCAGAACATTTAATTATTACTAAATATTGACTTTACGGTTAAATATTGTCAATATTTAGTAAGTTAGGGCGCACCCTGCTTGATCCCCTACAAGTTCTCTTTTTTTTGCCCTTCTATTTTACTGGTGCACATTCCGGCATCCAGCCCCTTTCTGGGGATTTACACTAGCTACTTACGAACAGTAATGTTTAGTCGTTGAATCACCGCCGCCCGGGGTGGCATGTGATGCTGGCCGTCCGGAAGTGCGTCGACCCAGTTGGATGTAATCCCAAATCAAAGATAATATATTGATCTTATAAACAAAAATAAACTTCTCGTGCCGTGTGTAGAATAGGACCTCTCCAACTCTTCCCGTGGATGTCGTACAAGGCGACTAAGGAAATACATTATAAAACATCAATCAGACCTCCCCAACCTGTCTGGCCAGCGCGGGGAGTGTAGGCAAATCCTCCGTCTGTCTCCGGCAGATGAGAGAGGGTGGTGCTCCTGCAGTGGAGACAAAAATAACCTGATGATGAAACTTCGCGTGTCTGTACATTAAAGATTTTTATAAAAAAAATTGGGGGGGTCTAAGGATAAGTAATAGAACACATGTCAATCATTTTTGAAAATTTTGTCTCTTTATCTGTTTGTCTATTAGTTTGTGCACGCATCACTTAAAAATGACTGAACCGATTTTGATGGACTTTTCACAGAAACATAGTGCTTAACTCGGAGTAACATATAGGCTTTATTTCATCGCAATCATTTACTCAATCAAAAGTTATGGACATTATTCGTTTGAAATACATTAGTATGTAGGTTAGTACAAAATAACAAAAAAGTATAATTTTTATGTTCGGTACTATCCAGATTGTGATGAGGTTGGACTACATTTGGAGCTGTAGTAGGCGTGGGCGTAGGAGTGGGAGCGGGAGCGGAAGTGGGAATGGAGCGTAGAAACGTTAGTTTCACTATTTTATGATATGGGCTGTATGAATAAAATCGTTGCCCTTATAACAGAGTAAAAATGTTACTCCCCACTACTACTTCTTCTGTTCCAACCGCCATCGCAACAGCTCGGCCTTTTTATTTCTTTTTCATTTTGTATTAATCTCCGCTAACATACACTCACGGTACACACAGATACTCACCCCTACAACATTACACTACATTAATCTCATTAGTGGTTTATCAAGTGCTCCACCAGATCCAGCCGGATATCGGTAAGTGCTTAACTATTTTCTTACTTCCTTTATCTTCTAAATTATTCTCCCGCCTAAACTGGCATAACGGCCATGGAGTGAATTCCATGCCCGGCCCGTTTAGAGCGGATTCTGTAGTCCACGCGAGCCGCGGGCATAGCTAGTGTATAAATAAGCCTTCGCCCCGTTGATTTTGCACAAGTGTACACAATACTTTAGTACCAGCAGTGTTGCCAGCCGGCTCTTCTCAGAAGTTACCTGAATTATATAAAAAAGTAACCTTTTACTGTGATAAATAACCTTTCATATTTTTTTCCAGTGGAAATGTATTGAAAGTTGGTAGAATGGATGTTAGTTACAGATACTCATGCTCATTAGTCGCACGAGAGCATGCGACTTTCGAGCAAGTGCTACCTATTCGCATGTACAGCGCGTGCGAATAAAAAGCATGCTTATTAGGAGCATGCGAGTAAATCGCAAGCCGGTTGATTTTTATAGCATGCTACCTGAGGTGAGGGTGGAAGGGGGTGTGCTAGTCGCACGTGTGAACGTGTTTGCTTATTAGTGTGCCAGTTCTGAATAGATTTGTAGAGTAAATTTTGCAAGAAACTGTCATAATAGAACGTTCTTGATAACTCGGTTCACTTAAAAGAGTATAATTTTCAACTTGTACTCATTCATTTTAACGGAAAATCCCGAATATTTGTATTTGATTCGCATGGTCATTATAGTCGCATGCTTATAAATAGCATGCTATATCCAAGCAGGTATGAACACGCCATGAGCATGCGACAAATAAGCATGCTTATGTTTTGCGTTGCTTTTATGTAAGAAGTTAAGAATCATTCTACAAATTCCGAAAAATCACCTAAAAGTCACCTTTTGATTAGTGTAACCTAGAAGTAGTAACCTGAAGTAGTTAAAAATCACCTAAAAGGTTACAAAAGTAACCTTCTGGCAACACTGAGTACCAGTCTACTTATCTATTACTTTGTTTTGGTTTCAGGTACTGTACGACTCCGGTTACCTGCCACTTTGAGCTGTGAGCCGGTTTTGATGCGGTTTGTACTACTTGGGCAACTGGTCCTTTCAGAGATAACTGATAACATGCTGTGCGACTGTAGGCAGTAACTTTTGACATCTTCCGGGTTGCCTGCGCTGTTATACTTATTTATTTCAACCGTTTCGGACATCGACATTACATTGTATGTATACGCTTCTACAACAAACTACCAGAGGAAATCTTAAATATGACGGACAGAAAGTTTAAGATTCACATTAAAAAACAACTTTGTAAGAAAGCCTATTATAAAATAAATGATTATTTGAATGACAAAGATACCTGGTACTGATGTTGATTCAGCTTCGCAAAATCTTTATTAATTGTATGCAAACTTGATTTTTAAAAAATGTGTTGCGTGAAGTTTGTTACGCCGTTTCTTCTTCACAGCGCTAACGCCTAGGAAGCGGTAGTCGATAAAAAAAATGACGTGTATAAATTTACCAAGTGTACTCATATGCAATAAATGATTTTGACTTTGACTTTGACATTATAAAACATCAATCAGGCCTCCCCAACCCGTCTGGCCAGCGCGGGGAGTGGAGGCCAAATCCTCTGTCTGTCTCCGGCAGATGAGAGAGGCTTGTGCTCCTGCAGTGGAGACAAAAATAACCTGATGATAGACATCGACAACTCTAGACTCTAGGCTAAATCGGCATTGTGTTTTGTTTACGTTTTAATTTATATTTATTTTATCCTAGCTTCTGCCCGCGACTTCGTCCGCGTATGTTTCGATATATATACATCTTCACTGCTTTTAACGATTGGTTTCCCGTAGAAATTAGATGTTTTTTCGGTATAAAAACTATCCTATATCCTATTTCAGGACCTAACCTATATGTGTACCAAGTTTCATCCCGATCCGTCCAGTGGTTGAAGTGTGATTGAGTAACAAACATCCAAACTTTCGCATTTATAATATTAGTGGGACATGGCTGGCGTGGAAGCGTCCTTTGGGAATTCATGGCAAAGAGCGACCAGTTTGTACATTATAAAATTAAGCTGCGGAAAAGTGGCATTGTCAAACAAAACAGAATACGATAATTATAAATATATCATACTCATATATATTTATAATTACAAAGGTGGACTTATCTCTATAAGAGATCTCTTCCAGCCAACCTTCACTGTGGGAAAAGCTAAAACAAGCGGTAGGTCAAAAAGAATAAATATAAAATGTGCATGGATATTGAAATTTTATAATATAATATTGTACTATACATAGAATAAATGAGAAGGTATTATATATACTAATTATATATACTATTGATATATACTAATATAAGTTACTAAGTTAAAAGGAAGTAGTAGTAATTTACTCATACTCATTTATTTCCACCTTTTGGGACATTTAGATCTCTAGGCTAAGTCGACATTTGTATACATTTTTTTATATCCATTTCACACATAGCTGGCGCTGTATTGTCTTTTGGAAACACATGGCAAAGAGCAACCAGTTTCTACATTATACAATTAAGCTGCGGTAAAGTGGCATTGTCAAGTACAAAGTAAAATTCAATCATCATCATCATCAGGTTATTTTTGTCTCCACTGCAGGAGCACAACCCTCTCTCATCTGCCGGAGACAGACAGAGGATTTGGCCTACACTCCCCGCGCTGGCCACACGGGTTGGGGAGGCCTGATTGATGTTTTATAATGTATTCCCTCGGTCGCCTTGTGCGACATCCACGGGAAGAGTTGGAGTGGTCCTAATCTACTCTACCGGAAACCACACGGCAATTCAATAGATAAACATCAGGAGCTGCTGTAAAGTGGCATATAAGTCCACATATAATTAGAATAGAAAGTAATATAGTTATAACTATGTCAGTATATGCGAAAACTTCATTACACAGATTATCTTAATAGCGGCTTCGTTAACTATTTTGTTAAATTCAAGTACTAAGAAATATATCTTTTCCTAGACATTTCAGGAAAACTTATAAATCTATTTAACGTAATCCTCACATTGTTGTGACTTTTTAACCGACTTCAAAAAGAAGGAGATTCTCAATTCGACAGTGTGTTATTTTATATTGCTACAAACACTTTAAACTAAATTTTCTTCTTTATAAGACAATTTACAAGAACCACAACGGGACTAAAGTGTACTGTCCCCCGTGGAAACTGCACCGACGACCTCTGGGCGCTCGAAATGCCCGAGTGTACGAGCCTCTTAAAACAATGTAGTTACATTTCAGCGTGCTGTTACTGTTCCCGAATCCCGACAGACTTACACTTAGATACTTACTTTATTAAAAGTAGATATATTTCTTTATCAGATTTGGTACTAAACGCATTATACTTGTCCTTTCGGTTACTCTAGGGTTGACTGGAAGAGACCCCTAAGTGTGATAAGTCCGCCTTTGTACACAGTATAATTCCTATTTTATTATTGTTGTTGTTGTTATTTTTGGTACAATAAAGCGTTTACATACATACATACAGACGAATGTATTTTCTCTGCGTCTAATTACCATAATAACTTTGGGCGTTTGTGTGTCTGTGAGTTTGGCAGCGCGCCAACCGCGATGCATATCCTAGCCTTACAGTACAGATAAGCATTATGTTGCGAAGAATTACGAGGATGAATATGTTATACGGTTGTTGGGCCGCAGTGTGTCTCAAAGCGGGAAATATTTGCTACTCTAGTACGGTATCCCACTAATATTATAAATGCCAAAGTTTGGATGTTTAGATGTCTGTTACTCAATCACGCTTCAACCACTGGACGGATCGGGATGAAACTTATCACACATATAGGTTAGCTCCTGGAATGGGACATAGGATAGTTTATATCCCGAAAAAATATCTCATTCCTACGAGATAATAATTTGTGATGTTAAGTTGTCCACGAGGACGGAGTCGCGGGCAACAGCTAGTACTAAATATTACGTAAACAAGCGACACTAACCTCCCCCATACAGTTTAACGTGGCCTGCAACAATAGAGTACGGCTGACAGTACGGACTACTGATCTGTCGCCCGCCGCCTGATACAAAGTTACTAGGAGAGATCGACGCTATAAGTTACAAAGAGAAATACTTATGGTGTCCCTCTCTCGATCGACTATGCTCACACGCCGGGTGCGGCAGCCCTACAGTAATGTATGCACACACACTCACGTGTAAGGGGCTTATTCCAATAATCCCCTGCGAAAAATCCCCTTAGGGATTTTTGTCCAGAAATCCCCTGTTGATGCTCAAAGGAAACGCTAAGGGGATTTCTGGAAAAAAATCCAGATATCCCCTTAATTTTTTTTTCTACGGACAGGCTGGTGCTCTTGTAGTAGTAAGTTATTAAATTTGATCGCTTGTATGGAGTTTCGAAGGTGAGGCTACCTTACATACGAAGTCACGGGAACAGCTAGTGAAGAAACATAGGCATTACTCTCGGCAGGCTCTATACGAAATTCTCTCCAAAGAGCGGAAATCTGAAGGTCGAATTTCCCATGCGGTGTGTGTTACCGCTGCTATTTATATGGAAATGTGTTTTTTTTATTATAATAATGCATCGTTCGCACCAAGTCGGCGACGAGCGGGATAACGAGCGGTTTACGTCGTAGGCATGTAGCGCTACGAGACGCTACGGCGGCGCTACGACGCTACAAAGTTTAAAGAAATTAAATATTGGGCTCGATTCTGAAGGCACAACGTTAAAATTTGACAGCACTAAAACTGTTGCTATCCTTGTCACACAATATTATGAAGATAAAGACGAAACCAATTTTAGCGCTGTCAAATTTTAAATGTGTGCCTTCAGAATCGGGCCCATTGTTCAGTTAAAAGTAAGAATGAGTAAGTTACATTTAACTACATGTATGGATATATCCATATATATATATATATATATATATATATATATATATATATATATATATATATATATATATATATATATATATATATATATATATATATATATATATATATGGATATGTATGACGGCCTCCGTGGCGGAACGGGTAGCTCTCGGCCTGCCACGCCGGAGGTTGCGAGTCTCCACTCGAGTACTCGTTTACCCCAGCGGTAATCGGTTCTCCGACAGATGTGACCAGCCCACTGCCACTTCAGCGTACTAATTTTTTTAGCTATGTCGAAGACTTTAGTTCTCTGGCTGATCACCTCATTTCGGATCGTGTCCCTTAGAGATACTCCGAGCCACTCTGTCCACAGCCAGCTGAGCGACCTTGAGTTTTCCGACTAGTCCCACTGTCAGTGTCCACGTTTCGGCGCCGTAGGGCAGATAGTAGCCTAATTCTCCCAATAGCTCTCGGACTGCCACGCCGGAGGTTGCGGGTTTGAATCCCGCTAGGGGCAAATGTTCGTATGATGAATATGAATGTTTGTACCCAAGTCTTGGATGTTTATATATTTATTTAAGTATGTGTATCCGTTATCTAGTAACCATACCACAGGCTCTGCCTAGTTTGGGACTGGATAATTGGTGTGAATGTCCGACATATTTATTATTATATTATTATTATTAGTAAATATGATTATACAGGGTGGAACGAAAAAGTGTCACTAGCCGATTATTTCTTAATTAATAAACATCATGCGGGGCTCCGATTAATAATATAATAATAAATAAAATTCTACATTGAAGATATTTGCAAAAAAAAATTGGAGGGTCTAAGGATAAGTACTAGAACACATTTCAATCATTTTTGGAATATTGTTCCGATGGCGATGTTGGTGGCGATGGCGGAGGCGGGGGCGGGGGCGGTGCAAGCGTGAATGGGAGCGGATTCTGTAGTTCACGCGAGCGGAGCCGCGGGCACAGCTAGTTTAGTAATAATTAAATGTTCTGCTTAGTAACTGCACCAGTTTCAAAGTGAATGTGAATGAGCTGGAGCCGCAATTGCGTCGAACAGGGCGCTCCATCTAGTAAGTACAGAGAAATGGTTCGGTAGAGCACTGGATTTCTGCTGAGACCCGACAGTGTAGTTCGCTTGAGGAGTACAGTCCGTCGTCCAAAGTAATTAATTAATAACACGAACACAGATCACGACATAGCTATAAAAGTTAGTACACTGAAGTGGCAGTGGGCTGGTCACATCTGTCGGAGAACCGATTACCGCTGGGGTAAACGAGTTCTCGAGTGCAGACCGCGACTGGGCAAGCGTAGTGTGGGACGCCCCGAGCGGCGATGGAGCGACGATCTGCGTAAGGCGGCTGGCAGTGACTGGATGAGAAGAACCGAAGATCGGGTTCAGTGGCGCACCTTGGGAGAGGCCTATGTCCAACAGTGGACTCTTTCAGGCTGATGATGATGATGACGAACACAGAGCTAGTATTGTGACAGGTGTCGCTTTTGTGCCTAGCCCGAGGGTTCGCAGACAATTATAATGTTAATTCAAACTGATTGTATCGTCTGCCTAGTCACGGTGCCACGTGACGTCTGCTAGGGCTGCCCGGAGCACGCGACGAATATATTACAACAGTTTACTTTATAATTGTTCGCGAGCAACGTTCTCTATGTACTACTAGATGGAGCGTTCCAAACAATCGCTCTGTTCCACGCAAGTAGCCACAACTCTTTCATATTCACTTTGAATCTTGTGCAGTTACTACTCAGAACATTTAATTATTTACTAAATATTGATATTATTTAACCGTAGCATCAACCGTTCTGGGTAACCGCGCTCCACCTTAGGCCTCACTCACCATCAGTTGAGATTGAGGTCAAGCGTAAAACATACAGGAATTAAAAAAAAGTAGACCACTGGATATCTACTAATGTATCCCCACCGTTGGGGCACAAGCCTGCCTTCTTAACGAGGGCGTATCTCCTGATCCTCGTCTTCTGACCATCTTTTTCAGGTCGCCGGTCCATCTGGTGGACGGACGTGGCTCGCTGCCAAATTTCCAATAGAGCAATACTTGTTACGTCGTGAGAGTCCCTTTTGTTAACTTTAAACAGTATAAGTATACATTATTCTAACACGTCTCTAATTAATTCATTTCCTACATACATATATACATACATACATACATACATACATACATACATACATACATACATACATACATACATACATACATACATACATACATACATACATACATACATACATACATACATACATACATACATACATACATACATACATACATACATACATACATACATACATACATACATACATACATACATACATACATACATACATACATACATACATACATACATACATACATACATACCTACATGCATACATACATACATACACACATAATGCTCACGTCTTGCTCCCAGAAGGGTAGGCAGAGACGATGGATCGTCACTTTACGCGATCCTGACACACCTCACTAGCCTCACTCACATTCATCAACCTTTTCATGCACCTCCTTTTATTATTTCATTTTAATAACGACGTATTAATATTGGAAGGAGAGAGTGAAATAGAGTAGGCAGGAAGGGGGAGTGAAAGGGGGGGGGGGAGGGCGAAGATAAAAAGACGTTACACTGGAATCTTTGCTTTTGGGATTTTTATCCTATAACATGCAAATCGAAAAAATATTCTAAAGTCTAAAGAATAAATATGCACTGTACCCCCTACTGTGAAGACACAATTCACGATGTTAATGTAATTAATTAGCTCGTTCTGCTCAGTCACGGCTGCGGGCGCGTTATCCGACCTGTGCTGTGGAGAATGGTGTGTTGTTGTCGACTACAATGAATGCAGACAGTCTGACTTGTACAGTTTGTATTAATGTGGCGGCACAAGCAATTTTGACATAACGCGATACATTTTCGTTGCTTACAACTCAATTAATAATAATAATAAATTCAAATAGTTTATTATAAATTACCAGATACATAGTTTTTACAGTCATCCTTAAAATTGTATGATTACATCAATTGAGTACGATTAAAATATAAAAATTGACAGAATAATGCATATTAGAGAGTCTGTATCGGGGAGCCTGAGATTACAGGTTACATTGAAAACTGTGGGACAGAATAAATATTGTTGGAAGGAAAAAGAAAGTTATAATATTATTAGGAGGGTGAGAGAGTGTGATTGTGAGTGGTACTGTGGAGATTATGAGAATAATGTATGTGTGATGTATGTGTGTGTGTGTGTGTGTGTGTGTGTGTGTGTGTGTGTGTGAGTATGTCATTGAGAGTAGGAATTCTAGTACTACCTGTTTTATAATATATAATAAACCTACAATATATAATACCTGTAAATAAATAAATAAATAATAAATCGTTTATTATCAGGCAACTCGACCCATAGATAAATACCTTAACCTTGAAATACATACATTATTATAACCTTAATTAACAGTTCATCACAATTAAACCATTTTCTTCCTTTGGATGGAACTTGTTTACGGATCGCATAAGCTGTTTGTAGTTCATTAATACTAGTGTCCGGCGTGGACTACAGACTCCGCTCCCCTCCCCCCACTTCCGCTCCAACTCCCGCATCTACTTTATCGTACAAGTCTCACAACTCTTTTAAACATACGATGTACAAAGGCGCACTTAACTCTGTAAGAGTTTCCTTCCAGTAAACCTTTAGGTGATTTCCTGCTTTTATTTGTGCACAATTTTCTATACAAATGAATTAATTATGTACAACAACTTTCTGATTGAATTATTTAGCATACCGGAAGTTGGTACACACTTCCGTTAACATTGCTCAGAGATAAATAAAAGCTTGCAAATTCCACTTCCTCAGATAATACTCAATATTGCTTCTCCTTACCTACCGTATACTGATTGTGGTTACCGGCTTATAATAGGGCCACCCCCAGAGTTCCTCTGGGTGTCGTCAAGGTGACTAAAGGATTGCACCAGCACCAGGGACGGGTAGCAGCATTCTCCTATATACCTACAATAAAGATATTTCATTTCATTTCATTTCATTCCTGATCATTACTGCGATCACCAATCCGTCTCCAAATCGTGGTGATTATGGCAAATGGACAGCTTACTAAAATTGGTATTCTGTTTTTTTTATTATTGATGGGTTGGCGCTTGACCTCAATCCCACCTGATGGTAAGTGATGATGAGGCCTAAGGTGGAGCGCGCTTACCCAGAAGATGCCTGTTCACTCTTCCTTTAAAAAGATCATAGTTGTCATCATCAGGTTATTTTTGTCTCCACTGCAGGAGCACAACCCTCTCTCATCTGCCGGAGACAGACGGAGGATTTGGCCTACACTCCCCGCGCTGGCCAGACGGGTTGGGGAGGCCTGATTGATGTTTTATATTGTATTCCCTTAGTCGCCTTGTACGACATCCATGGGAAGAGTTGGAGTGGTACTATTCTACTCTACCGGAAACCACACGGCATGGGAAACCACACGGCATATCATAGTTGTACTTGTCCGGAAATACCCAAGCTGGCAGGGAGTTCCATTCCTTAGCAGTTCGCATTATGAAAGAGGAAGGAAAACATCATCAGGTTATTTTTGTCTCCACTGCAGGAGCACAACCCTCTCTCATCTGCCGGAGACAGACGGAGGATTTGGCCTACACTCGCCGCGCTGGCCAGACGGGTTGGGGAGGCCTGATTGATGTTTTGTAATGTATTCCCTCAGTCGCCTTGTACGACATCCACGGGAAGACTTGGAGTGGTACTATTCTACTCTACCGGTAACCACACGGCTAGGAAGGAAAACGCTTTCGTGCGAAATATTGGGGAGCATTGTATTCAGCAGTGGACGTATTTCGGACGATGATGATTACTTCGTCTTACCTACAGCACATTGGCGCCAATTTGCCTTATTTATTGTTTGTGCGCAAACTCGCGCCGCGAGAAAGAACGGGTCGGTGCCACCCACGCGGCGAGTCTCGTATTGACACGCCGGATTAGCAGGTACGTGCTCGGCCAGGGATGGAGTGAGGGGCAACTGGGGGCGTTATTAGAATGCAACAGGTCGCCAGGTCTAAGTAGAAAATCTTTAAAATAAATAAATATAAATATGTCAGACATTCACACCAATTATCCAGTCCCAAACTAGGCAGAGCCTGTGCTATGGTTACTAGATAACGGATAGATAATCTTAAATAAATATATAAACATCCAATACTTAGGTACAAACATTTATATTCATCATACGAATATTTGCTCATAGCGGGATTCGAACTCGCAACCTCCGGCGTGGCAGTCCGAGAGCTACCCGTTCCGCCACGGAGGTCGTCTTTATTCTAAATAGGATACAAATATTGAATGTCATTTTAGAAATACTTTAGGACAGTTCTTAATTTCACTCTGTGAGTGAGTTGGTACAATAAAACATAAGCGTATCGCTTCATATTTCCTTATGCGGATTGCTAAAGAATTCGTTCACTCTTTCTCTCGGTCGTATCAACAAGTTGCCAAAGAAGGTATTCGATTCTTGTTTCACACTTGCAAACTTAGAATTCCTCAAGAAGTGGGGTTTTCGGGGCATATATAACTCGGATCTATGTAAAAGAAGGAAGATTAGCGAATAGGCAATCCATCTGCAGCCTCATCCTCACTTTCTGTTACGTAAGTGTGAACCTATCTAATAAAAAAACTATCACTTCTTAAAGAAATACATCTGTTGGGAAAAGATTACTTTTCAAAGCTAAGCTATTCATAATGTTTCTTTTTTCGACTGTCGACTACAATCCTGGCTAACGATGCTGCGTTGTGATTTGTAAAGTTCTTGTCCTATCCCTATAGTATAATGAATTCAACATTCTAGATTTTACAATAATAATTTATTAATAATTGTAGATAAACATCCGGTAGAGTAGAATAGGACCACTCCAACTCTTCCCGTGGATGTCGTACAAGGCGACTAAATAAATACATTATAAAACATCAATCAGACCTCCCCAAACCGTCTGGCCAGCGCGGGGAGTGTAGGCCAAGTCCTCTGTCTGTCTCCGGCAGATGAGAGAGGGTTGTGCTCCTGCAGTGGAGACAGAAATAACTTGATGATGATGATGATGAAATCTGCAGTAAAGTACTTTTGGCGCCTCTTATGAACTTGCCAAAGCCGGCCCTGTGCTCAAACAAGCTCACGACGATTGTTAACAATATCACGGAGCGCTCTGCGTCACCCACGTTCGAACCTAACTGGAAACTTGCAAAGTATATACCTTCACGTACAGTTGCGGTATGAAAACGTTCGTCATCTTAAAGTCTACTTTTGCTTGTAGCAATGCAAGAAGCAATATTGCCAAAATTTCTTATTACTGTTTACCAAAATTTTGTTTATTATGACCGCCTCGTTAGCCTAGTGGTGTGGCCATTGGACTCGACCGCCAGAGGTTGTGGGTTCGATTCCCACTTGTATAATATGTACACGGTCTGAATGTTATATTTGTGAATTGTCTAATCCTTGTTGATTTTCAATTTTAAAGGAGAAAATCCTAGTTTGCTATTAGAAAAGTGTATGTATATTAAAAAAATTGAATTTGTAACACTGGCAACATCACCCTTTCCTTTACTCCTTTCCTTTCCCTCTTCAACTTACATACATGTCTATCCATCTATCTCACTCACATAACACATCCGGCTGGTCGCTTCGCTGCCATGATGACCGGAGACAATCAGTTCACTCCGAAAGACGAGACTATTAACAAGTAAGTGTTGAACTCCTGCGTCGCGACCGTTAAATCCACCTAACCCGAGGCCGTGCCTGTTACAAATTTAAATTGTAGTTCCTAAATCCTCATCTGGTCCGGAAATAACTCGATTCTACGAACTTCCGCCAAGAATACATCTAGCATCCCTTTCTCATAGGAGTTGCAGAGAAAACTTAACGGAATTTTAGTGCGGAACCACAAGAATAATGAATAGATGTGGAACCCTCCATGCATAAAATAAAGCCGCTGACTCACTGCGGCGGACAGTCACGCTACGCACGTCAAAGTCAAAATCATTTATTGCATACGAGTACACTTGGTTTCATTTGCACGTAAAAATAAATTTTAT